>PUFA01000087.1:4225000-4690000 GCA_003508835.1 Eonycteris spelaea
TAACTTTCTAATGGGTGTCACTTCCTTCTTGGCAAGTCCTCATTTTAAAGGGGTTTGATAGGGCTAAGAGATGAATGAATATGCATTGGTTTAAGTGTTAATCATGGATGAAGGACTCCACATCATACCTCTTAATACACAATGTTTTATAATTATTGGTAGCGGGGAGGGGAGGGAGGTTGGGAGGTGGGCATTTGGGAGAATACAAAGAGCGGGGTGGAGCCAGACTTTGGCCTTTTGCTGTTTCTCTATTATTCCTCCTCACAAAAGGACAATAGGAAATTTTGCAGATTAACTCATAAGGGATTAATGTTTCTTGGGGAATCATTTAAGCCTAAATTGCTTTTGTTGAAATACCTTTTATGGAATTGAAGCTGTTTTAGGTTTTGGGGGGGGGGTTTCTTTCTTTTTTTTTTTTCTAATAACCTCCTGCTTTACAGGGTATTATTTGAGTAATGGAGTACTGGGGTAATGAAATCTTAAAGAAATGTTTATACCTTTTGGTGAGCTTGGCTAAAATGTTTGAGAGAATTACACTTCAAAAAAAGGGGGAGAAAATAAATACGTATAAACTGTTGTTTCTTTCCCACCACTCGACCCCCACCCACCCACCCACCCTCTTAATCTCCTGTGAGACCAGGACAGCCCCTATTCTCTCCCCCTCTCTCAGGAGGTCTCTTTATTGATTAAATGAATCTGCTCCAAAGGCTGGCTCCCAGGCTCTTTGATCTAATCCGATCTGATTTTATCCTATCGCTTCAGCAGGACATCGGGGAATTAACAATAAGCAGCTTTACCACAAGTGTTTAATAACTCAACACAATCTCCTTATGGCTCCGAGCTGCTCATGTTCCCATCCAGTCCACGGTAAACAGTGTAACAGATTGGCCATCCCCCCGAACCTGAGGAATTTTCATGCACTGTGAAACTAATCGCTTCAAGTTCCTTCATAAATCACACAAAGCAGATTTTAGCATCTTAACAAATTGAAAAAAAAAAAAAAAAAAACCCCTCAAACCAGCAGTGTGGATTGAAGGTGTGGGGGTGATGGAGAGGACTTGCCCTCCAGCAAAAGCCGGGTGGGGGAGAGACAGGCATTCCAATATTGCCCTGGGGGAAGGGGCAGATATAAAATAACTTCTGTCTTCTTATGCAATATGTTTTTCATCTCCTTAAATTTTAACATGAATGAAATAATTTGGGTAGGTTCAAACCTAACCATTCTCCAAGCTCACAATTGACCTTTTTTTTTCCACTGTGATGGAAATGATGTGGTTTCAACAACAGGCCTTGTATTGTTGTTCCTGTGACAGCCCTTGGGGTATGCAAGAAGCACACAATTAAACAAGGATTGTGTGTCCTGCGTGGTGTAGACAGCTGAGACGTTAGGCTGAGATGGTGTGTCCCCTGAATTTAAAGCCAGCGTGCGTACATAAAGGGGCATCTTAAATAATCACTCAATTAGAAAATATCATTCTTGAAATGCCACTTTTTTAGGTAGGGCTGCCCCTATATATATATATATAAGGATATATATATATCCTTATTTCTAAATTGCCAAGGCAGAGTTCATTTATTATCTTCCTCACCTCCCCCCAAAACAGTGTTAAATCCCTCTTTTCCAAATATCACCAACATTAGTGAGTAAAGGTGATTCTCTCCTTTTCTAAAGCAGAAATTTTGATGCAAAGGCTCACCTATGGCAGAATTGATAGAGCTGGGAGTCTGTGAGAAACTTGGAGGGAAAATGGGCTGCTGGATTATTAGTGTCAAGGGGAAAATTTCACTCTAGTACTAATCTAAAATAAACCATCTTTTAGTTGCTCTCTTTAATACCTACTGTACATCAGAATTACCTATAAAAACATGTTTCATAACAGAGAAACAGCCCCATCTCTCTACCTCTGTCACTGCTCTCTCCATTACCCTGGCAGTTCTGCGATTTCTCGCTACATCAGCAGAGTAACGAAGTGCCCTCTAACTGAACATCTGGGGCACAGGGAATTTTATGACTCAGGTTTAGGCCAGAAAACTATTACTATAGTGAGATCTTTTTCCATATCTCCAGGGTCCAGGGTACTTACAAATTCACTCAGATACAGCTGAATGCTTCATTATTGCTTTCCGAAGTACAAACATTTCTTTTTATAACCTTACATCCTTCTCCACCCACGTCCATTCATCACTATTTTTCCAAATTTTCCCACCACTATATGAATCCCACATTTTGAGATGCTTCCCCATCCTCCCTCTAAAAAAGGCGACTCTGATTTTGTGATTTCTACTCAATATGGAATGGAACGCTAGCATGAATAGCGTTATTATTTCCTCTTTGGAAATGCCTTTTGCCTTACTTTTTTTTTTTTTTCACAGATAAACTATGTCATAACAGAAAAATCCCTGTGAAGTTCTCCAAAGAACTCTATGCTGCTTCCAGACCCTGGAACTATAATTATGCCTTGTGTAATTAAAACAGAAAGAGCATCCCCTGCCAACTGTGAGTACCCGTTTACATCACAAAGAGATAGCAAAATGTACTCAGGAAGGTTCCAGCCAAAGAAATTGAGAGGACTGCCTGAACTCAGCTCTGCTTTCTAAATATTGTCCCTGGGTTAGGAACTGAGGAGGTAGAGGGAAGGAAAGCAGGGGAGGAGGACCAGAGCCAGAGGCCTGTTGACTTTTCCAGCCTGGGCATGATGTCATGGAGTTCAGTGACTTTGGGGGCTGGTGTTGACTCAAGTCTTGTTGTACACTTAGTCCAGGTGCTTCTACTGGGGAGTTTCAGACCTGTCACTCTCCTGCGTGGTGGCCTTCGGAGGTTCTGAATCCCTGCATTCACATGCAAAAGTCCAGAGCATTAGGCCAGGGTATAAAACATTCTTGACATCAAGTAGTACAAAGAGGACTCTTCTGATTGCAGTGCAGTTAGTTCACAAGCTTGTACTTCTTCAGAGCTTGCTTTGTAGGCTGCTGCAACTGGAACAAGAAAAAAAGAATGACAGAAGAAAGGCGGTGGAGGGGAGAAGGGAGAAAGGCGGGGGAGAGAGGAGAGGGAAGGAAGGAGAGGAAGAGAGAGGGCAGGAAGAAAAGGAGAGAGAGGGAAGCAGGGAGAGGGATGCATTGAGGGAAAAGGACAGAAAAAAACCGAAGCCACAAGTTGGGGAAAAAAACCCTATAAAATAGAAGTGCATTATGTTTTTGTACATTTTCAAAATGTAGCCAAACTAAACCATTAAATGAGGATTTTGTTTCACAAAGTCTGCAAACTATTCAACCGCTAACCCACTATACCAAGAATGTGGTGCCAACCAAAATATGTCAAGATTAGTAGTGCTCAATAAAATCTCAAAACCAAATGACATGCAAGCTGTATTTCATGATTAGAGCGCTTCCTTATGTCAAGGAACATACATATTAACTTGTTTAAACACAGGGATGGGCTGTCACTCTGTTTGTCAAAAGCAGAGGAAGGAGAATCTAGTGCCTACCCAACCCATCCAGATGATACTTCGCACTTTCTATTTGACTGGCAGACAGTGCTGGACACCATCCAATGAATCCTTACATCATCTGAGAGAAGAACTAAAGAAGAGAGGAAGAGCAAAAAGGTGAGGGGGAGACAGGGAGAGGGAGAGACAAGGAGAGGGGGAGATAGAGAGGAGGAGAGGGAGCTAGAACTTCCTACTTTACAGAGCAAGGTACTGAAAGCAGGGTTTGCAATTGCCTTGCCCAAGGCCCTGACACATGTATAGTGCTCGAATTAGAATGGAAAAGACCTTTTTCTACCAAGTCCCCAAATTTACAAATTGGAAACATCTTGAGCCTTTTCTTTTTAAATCAAGGGACTAACATTTGCATAAAGCTTTAGGATCTACAAAGGACTCATATTTTGTCACTGAATCTTCACCAATGACCTAGTCACTTATATATTATCTTCATTTAACAAAAGAGGAGTCCAAGTCTCAGAGAGATGAAGTGACATGGCCAAGCTGCTACATCCAGAAACAAGTAAAACCAGGGCAGGACTCCTCTTAGGCCTCCCAACCAAATGGGAACTACACAGAATGATGCTCCTCCAGAGCTGTCTCTTTTGCACCAAAATTCTTCAGTTTGAGTAGGATTCTAAAAATGGAGAGAGGTAATTATCCAATTCTCTGGCTGTCACAGCAAGGAGCTGCTATGTGCTTCTACCTGGCAGGGGAATGAAAGGGAAGCTGTTCTCTCATTTACAAAACAAGGTAGTAAGATTAGTGATCATGTTAGGAAGACCTGAGGGGGCTTTAGGGTAAAAAGAAAAAAACAGGGCCTGTTTCATCTCTTATTTGGATGCTTCCTCCCTTGTGCGAGCCTGGCAAGTTCCCCAGTGATGCTGAGACGGCATAGGGGCTGCTCCCACAGGCAAAGTTCCCCACCTACCTGTCCCCCTACACCCACACACTGTCTTCTCCTCATGGACTTCCTTGTTGCTGGGGAATTACTGCCTCCCGTTAACTGCCACATTAGCCTTGGGGTATGGGGGGAGAGAATGGAATCCAAACCAGTGTCCCATGAGACATAAGACAATGTGGCTTTATCCAGTCTGCTTTTCATTCCACAGCCCAAGGGGGCTGGCAGAGCCTAGATGTGATGGTCGTGTCAATTCCCATCCATCGACACACTTCTTAGCGTAATGAGAAGTTGGGCCTTTCAAGATCTGGGCATTGCTGGCATTCTGGCTTCATCCCCTGACATCCATCCACAGATACCTGCCTGGGACATACTTAACAGTTTCTGTTATGGGCTGAATTGTGACCTCCCTCAAAAATGTATAAGTGGAAGCCCTAATCCAGTGGACCTGTGAATATGACTGCATTTGGAGATAGGGCCTTTAAAGAGGTAATTAAGGCAAAATTCGGTCATGTGGGTGGGCTATAATCCAACATGACTAGTGTCCTTATTAGGACAGGAAGAAAGACCCTGTGAGGCCACAGCAAAAAGCCATGAGAGAAGTCTAAGAAGAAACCAAACCGCTGATACCTAGATCTTGAACTTCTAGCCTCCAGAACTGTGAAAAAATTAATTTCTGTTTTAAGCCATCCCATCTGTGGTGTTTTGTTATGGCAGCCCTAGCTGACTAATATAAGTTCTCATTCCCAGCCGCCTGCTGTGGTCTTTCACACAGCCATGGTTTCCTGCCTGCTGGCTCCTCACCCTGGAACACCTGTAGCTTTACAGTTGTTCTAATGGATACTGACTTCATTTCCAATGTCTAACTCAAATAACAGGTCTCCACCTCATGAGATCTTCCCAGCTAACCATGGGCACCAAACAGTTCATCTGTGATAACATGGAGGCCATGACATACCTTTATTATGTAGCCATCCCCTCCCTGCACTTACTTGATGGCCTATCTCTTCATACAGAGTGAGTTCTATGGAAAGGGGACCCTCTCTCATTCATTTTCCTAGCCTAGTATAATATAGCCATTAGAGAAAGCATTCAATTAATGTTTGATGAGGGGACAAAAGGGGACATCGAAGAAATAGCAACGATAATAACGACAATAACTAAAACTCATAAAATATTTACTATGTGCCAGACACTTATATTAACCAACTTTATCCTCCCGATAACTATATGAAGTAAATAATATTGTTATCCTCATTTTACACTGAAGACCTAGGCATAACAAGATAAGTAAATTGCCCAAGGTCATGCATTGCCGGGGATTTAGAACCAGGTATCTGGCTTCAAAGTCTACACTCTTAAGAAAATGTCTTCCAAGCAGAAAGAAAAGGAGAAAAGGAAGAATATTGGAAGGGAACAAAAAAAAAAAAAAAAAAAAAAAAAGGAAGAAATACCAATTCTTTGAAACTCAATTCCCTCCTCTGCTTATCTCAAGAAAGGCTCAAGTAAGATAATATCTGTGAATACATTATAATTACAGAGTACTGTAGACCCGCATAACCTCTATTTTCAGTAGCCAGAAAGCAGTCAAGTAACCACAGGCCTGCCACTTGAAGACTGGACTTTCAGGTGGAGACATTTTGCATAGTGGATGATCCTGAGAGGATAAATTCCTAGGAAGAGAAGAATGGGGTAGTCAAAGATGAGTGGGAAGAAATGCTTCTCTACCTCCCACCAGGGACCAGAAGTAGCACTGCCTTTTTGCAGCACTCTGGGCCCACCATTCCCCTTGTCATATTTCTGGCCCCTGGAGGTGTGCATTTCAACCGCCCTGAACAGGAAGGTCTCTGAGGATACCCTACAAAGGTGTTCGCCCTGGTTCAAAAACCACTACATCCTTGAGAGCCCTACAAATCACTGTTATGATAAAATTTCAGTTTACTAATCCAGTTTACTGGAGTTAATACTTAGAGCTGGGATCCTGCTGTTACCCGTGGGGCGGAAGGATATCCTGTTATGTTTTCAAACTGGACTCCTCCTCTTGTTTGTTTTTTAAATACTGTCTTCAATGGAGCACCTTATCTCTCTCTCTTTTTTTTTTTTTCTTTGATTCGGAAACACATTGAGCATGAAACAATGACTTAAAGGGGCTTGGTAAAGAAACCTGTCTAGTTGCCCACACCTGCAACGATTCCCCTTATTTGAAGGTTTTCAGATGACCTACTTACTTACCTAGGCTGGGAGCAGAATGGTTAAATCGCTTGAAGGAAATCAACTGTAAATAGAAAGGCTATGTTTAACATAATCCCCTCCAGAAGACTCTCTCCTCCAGTCACTGTAATCAACCCTGTAGTATCAGGTTGAAGGTTCTTGATTATCTCCCCGTGGCATTCTGTCTCACCACATAGCTGATAATAAACTGATGGATTATCAAACAAGATTACAGCTTTAGCAAATAAAATCATGTTTTGTGTTAAGAGAGAAAATGCTTACTATCTCTGTCTGCCTGGCTAAATATTTACATATCACAGGCTTTCCAGGGTCCCTGTTCTCTCAAATCTGATTTTTAAAAAACAACCTAGAGGTTAAGTTAACAGAAAGGGAACACACTGTGCTTTTGACAGGAAGCTCAATGCACGTCTGGGGGAAAACAGGGACTGCCTAAAAAGAACTAAATCCAAGGCCTCAGGTGCTGGTGAGATCAATGGGTACAGGTGACCAAACTAGGAGCTTGAGTGTGTTAGGAGTAATTCAAATGCCTTCTTTAAAGGGAACATAAATGAAGGAATAGAAATCTAAAATCTATTCATGCAGCTCAGGGGTGTGTGTGTGTGTGTGTGTGTGTGTGTGTGTGTAAGAAAGGGAGCAATGTGCTTGTACAGTCTCATGCTGGGCTATTGCTTTATACCTTTCAAAGCCTATCTCTGTCATTACCTGTATTTCTCCCCTGACTCCTCATTTCCCTGTTTTCCCCAATCTCTGCATCTTACAGCTGACACAAAGTGAGGCCTAGGAGAAATGAAGTGGCTCGCAAAAGGTCTCATAAGGCAGGCCTCAAGCACAAATTTTCTGATTCCCAGTGCAGCCAGCCCCCTTTCTCTGCCCTTACACAGGGATGCTCTCCTAAAGTAAAGGAGGGTTTCCTTTTTTTAAAGCTTCGTGTATTCACATTGACAAATCTGAAATTAAATCACTATTTGGGTTAATACTCGTGGACAGAAATGGATGTAACTTAAAATAGAAAACGAACACTTTAAATGCCTATCTTTTAAGAGAGAGAGAGAAATAGAGAAATTGGTTTGGAAATTGTATACTAGTCAGTTTAAATTTGTTACCATCCCAGGAAAGAGTGCAAGGCACTGATAATAACCACCCTGGTTAGCTGCAGTGCAAGTTATTGCAGATCTGACTTCCTTCTATGAATGACAGATCTTGCAAACAGGGAAGGGCAAAGAGACATGATTCTCTGCATATGAAAGTCAAAGCTCTTGGTTCCTGTGACTTTTTCATCTGCCACACACAAAACAGCATTGGGCCTACCTTCATTGAAAGGAATTTCTTTCTGTTCAGTAGACTAGGGAAGCACCCAGGGTTCATGTTCTATGCTTCTGCCTCCACTTTGTCATGGGGTAGATGAGAGGTCTCCAACCTTTTTAGCATCAGAGACTGATGCTCCTATGAGAACCTAATGCTTGATGATCTGAGGTGGAGCTGAGGTGGTGAGGGCTAGCGCTGGGGAGCTGCTCCAAATATAGATGAAACTTCCCTCACCAGCCTGCCACTCCCTGCTGTGCTCCCTGGTTCCTAACTGGCCACTGCCCCGTAACCCTGGGGTAGATGGTCTTCCAGACAAAACAATCAGAATGATCCTGGCAAGAGAACATGCTAGATCTCAGGCACTGTGCCTGAGGATCTAGTATTCTATGTACATAATGGCCACCCAGTGAATAATATTGAGTGAAAAAAAGGAGCATAACATAAAAATCTAATAGTATTTTTCTCTTTTGTAATGGTATGTCATCTACACAATGTATCAAAAGTAAATTAGTGAAATCACAACTTTTCCTTTCTAATAATTAGAAGTCTGAATAGAGAATAGAAGTTTCTCAAAATATAAAGAGTACAATAAACAATACAAATTATCTACAAGTTTATATAAATAACGGCAATGAAAGTATGTCTTCTGTTCCCCACAGTCTTTTTTTCCCCATCTCCAGGATTCTCTTTATAATTTGGTGTGTATCCCTCCACTTCTTTTTCTATGATATATATATTTTTTTCTATTATGTACATTGTACACACAGTTCTACCAATATCTGGTTTAGCTTTGTTTAATATAGTATATAAATGACGTTATACTTTAAACACAGTTTTGGCACTTTACTATTTTTTTTTTTTTTAATATTATGTCAAAGACCTTTTCAGGTTCGTAGACAGAAATCTACCTCATTCTTTTTAACTGCCACTTAACGTTCAAGAATATGGATGTTCTGTAAATTATTATGGATTCTCTTATTGACAAACATTTAGGTAATTTTCAGTTTGGGGCTATTATAATCAAGAATGCCATAAACATTCATGTGTTTATTAGTTTGTGCATATGGTGGAAATCCTGAGATGAAAGAAATGTCTGGTTTTAATTGTAATAGGTACTGCCAAAATAGCTATCATTTTAACTTCCCCCCTTCAGTACACATTGGTCTCTGTTTTTTCACCAACGCTGGCTATTATCGAATTTTTAAGACTTTTGTCAACTCAATAGACAAAAACTACTTTCTTTTATTTCTTTTTCTGTAACTTGTCATTTCCTATGGATTTTAGATTAATTTTAGGAACTCTCTATATTATCCATTTTGAATTACATATGCTACCAACATAACATATGACTTAACTTTTGTCATTAACTTTTCATTGTCTTTTATCCTACAGAAGTTTTAAGTTTATGTTATAAAAATCAGTTAATTTTTTTAATGGCCCTGATGTTTTTGCCTTATCTGAAAAAGGACTTTTCTACCAAGTTACTTTTTTCCTATATTTTCTTCTAACATATATTTATTCATGTATTTATTTTTGTGCTTAGCTCCTTGATGCACCTGGAATTCATTTTTATGTATCTAAGAGATAGGGCACTCACTTTATTTTCTTTCCAAATAAATAGCTAATGTTCCCTGAATCATTTATTAAATAGTCTACACTTTACTCTCTTATCTGAAATGCAGACTTTTCCATAGAGTAAATATCTGCATGTGCTTAGGACTTTTTAACGTCTATTGCAATTATCTATCTTTTCTCCAGTCATTGCAATATCATTATAATTGCTATGGCTACATGTCCTGTTTTGACATCTGGTAGGACAAGTCCTTCTTCATTGTTCTTTTTTTCAAAATGATCATAGCTAATATCAAACATTTTCTCTCCCTTTTAAACCTTTTACTACATGCCAAGGAGATAAATATTAATTTTTTAATATATTTGAGATGTAAAAAATAACAATAAAATGAATACAAATGCAGCCTCCATTCTACATTTCATCCTCAAGAAAAAATTTAAAAATCAGTGTATCTAATTACATTAAAAGTGCTGCTAGAATTATAATTGAGACTGCATTGAATTTATAGATTAATTAGATATTAGAGAGAACTGACATCTTTAAAATATTAAGTGTTCCCACACTAACACATAGCATTCTTTTACTTTTTAGAGTTTCTACAACCATCAGTTAAATCTTTTCTTTTCATATAGGTTTGCACATTTCCTAATTGTTTTGCTATTTTTGTGCATGAGGTGTTTTTATGGTGATTTCTGATTACTTACTGTGAAGATCCAGGTAAGTTATTGGTTTTTACAAGTTGATATTGTAATTCTTACCAAATACTTGAGAGTTCTGAAGTTCTTCAGTTGATTCTTTTGGAGTTTGTAGACAGATTTCACACACACACACACACACACACACACACACAATGTATATGTATGTATATGTATATATATGTATGTATATGTATATATATACACACACACACAATATAATATATAATATAGTGAACATTTTGTCTTTTCCTTCCCAATATTATACATATTTCTTCTTATATTATTTCTTATTAACAATTAAATGCTTCAGCTAGGATTTTGAGTAGGAGTAGGGATAACAAGCTTTCCTGTCTTGTTCCTGCTTTCAATGGTATGGTTTATTATACCATAAATATTTTATATTTGCTTTAGATTTCTCATAGATAGCCCCTTACAAAGTTTTAATAAAGTTTCCTCCTCTGACTAGACTATAAGTCATTTTGTTTTTTTTATTTTAAGTCACAAATAGATGTTGACTTACATTTTTTTTAGCACTATGGGGATGAAGCAATGGTTTCCCACTAACTTTTTAATGTAGTAAAATAAATTAATAGATTTCTTAGTGTTCAATCATTACTGTGTTCCTTGGATTAATACCACTCGGTAATAATGAATTCAATTTAGTAATATTTAACTTGGAGTTCTTTATTATGCTCATAAGGCAGATTGGCTGAAAATGGTCATCTTAGGTGTGTATGTGTGTGTGTGTACGTGTGTGTGTGCATGTACGCAGTCATTGTCAGTTTTGGTACCTCAACTACATAAAATAATAGTTGAATTCTAATAATTTCCTTCTATTTGTTGACAGTGGGGAGTAACTAGTTCTTAATCATTTAAAATAGTCAAGATTTAAAATAGTCAAGGCCTTGTATCTTTTGGGGGGCAGATATTTTTATTACCTTGTCAGTTTTTTCTGAGCACAGTTCTCTTTAGGTTTCCCACCACCTCTTGAACTAATGTCAGTAATTTATATTTTCTTACAAAAGTGTTCTTTTTCAAATTTTGAATGTGTTATTTGAAGGTCAAAGATGTTATACTTTTATAATTTTTTTCAATTTCCTCTGAATCTGTAGTTAGGTAAGTTCTCGCCCTTGTTTCTAAAGCATACCTGTGTCTTTTCTCTTTCATCTCAATCAGATTTACCGAAGGTTTTGTCTACTTCATGTAACACTTCAAAGAAGCAGCTTGTGGTTTTATAGACAGAGTCAGTTGTTTTGTTTTTTCTTTTTCTGTGTCATTAATTTCCTTCATTATCTCCATTCTTGTACATTTTTATTTTACTGCTTCTTCTCTCACTGTTTTTTAATCCCTTCTAATTTTCTAATAAGTGAATTGAGGCTATAAAATTTTCTCTAAATGCTGTGTTAGCCAGGCAAGTGTTAATTGGTAGAGCTTTCATTTTTGTTTATTTATCAATGGTTAACAGTTTCTGTCTTTATTTCCTCTTTAAACCAAGAGTTACTTAGGACAGTGTATATATATTTTTGAAATGGGTAGATTAGGGCTAGAATAGTCTCCATTATTATTTAATTTTACTGTATTTTGTTCAGAGGATATGAACTATGATTTCTGTTCCTAGTTGTTTTCCTAGTGGTCTCATACATGATCAAATTTTGTAAATATGCCATGGGTGTTGGAAATTAGTGTTAATTCTCTATTTGATGAATATGAAGTTTATAAAAATTTAAATTGTGTAAATTATACATTATAGTAGGATTATTAAATGTGTTTTTAAATTCCATTTCATGGATTTATTCATTTTTGACAAAGTTGTATTAAATTCTATCACTATGATTATGGGTTATCCATTTCTCTTCATATTTTAATTACTTTTTCTTTGCTTTGTTTTATATTTCATAACTTTATTCTGCATACAATTTCATGATTATTGTCAGATTGATTTTTGTCAGACTTTTTATATTATTTTGGGGGGATGTCACATATCTTAACAGCATAAAGTTGTATTTTTTTTCTTTCTCCAGTCTGAAAGTCTGTTTTAAAGGAAGAATTTAAGCCATTCACATTTAGTATGAATATTCACATGTTTGACATTTCTAAACACCTTTTATGTTTTCTATTTATCATTCTTTAGCAATCAGCCTTATTTTTGTCCTCTACCTTTTGTCAAATTAATTTAGTTGTTCCATTTTTTCTTCTTTTTTAAATGTTTAAAAAGATATGTATTCTTTTCCTATTGTTAGAGATTGTTAGAGATTGCCTTAACATTTTACTATTCACATTTAAATGTATATAATCACATGTCAGTTAATGATGGGGATACATTCTAAAAAATGTGTCATTGAGCTATTCTGTCAGTGTGTGAACATCATTGAGTGCATTTACACAAACCTAGATGGTATAGCTTACCACATACCTTGATTATATAGTAACCTATTGCTTCTAAGTTACAAACCCGTACAGCAAGTTACTTTACTAAATATTGTAGTCAATTATAACACAATGGTATTTCTGTATCTAAAGATATCTAAACATAGGAAAGTTTAAAAAATGCAATATAAAAGATTTAAAAAAAAAAAACTACACCTGTATAGAGCACTTACCATGAATGGAGCTTGTAGGACTTGAAGTTGCTCTGGGTGAGTCAGTGAGTGAGTGAGTAGTGTGTAAATGTGAAGGCCTAGTACATTATTGCACACTACTGTAGACTTTATAAAGACGATATACTTAGGCTACAATAAATTTATTAAAAATTTTTTCTTAAATAAATTAACAGCTTACTATAACTTTTTTACTTTATAAACTTTAAAAAAAGTTTTAACTTTTACTTTTTTTAAATAATACTTAGCTTAAACACAAACACATGTACAGCTGAACATGGAGCTCTTAGGTCTTATAATAACAATGCCGTCCTCTGGAATACCTCCTGAGGCTCCTCTGAGGAGTTGTCACTCTTCAGAAATATGTCCACGGTGGTTTGCTTGGTTTGTCTCTTTTTCTCATTGTAGATTTGCTTGTAAGGAGATGATAGACCATTAACATTCCTAATACTGAAAACCTTTTGGTGTTGGGGGGTCCATATTTTCAAACTTTTTAGGGAGCTTGTTGAGGTCTGAAAAAGATTCTGCTAAGCCCTTTGGTGTGAATTTGGGTGGAGGTAGGGGGTGCCTTCTTTCTCTTCGCCTGCAGTTTCCTTTTCTCTTCAGCTATGTGTTCCTATTCTAGTTTCAACAACTCCTCATTAGTCAGTTCTCCCAAAACTATCTCTAGGAGCTCCCAATGTCATCCTCTTTCACACCCAGGTTAAAGTTGTCACCTCATCCACAGCCTTGTTGATTTTTGCACCCTTTTTGCTACATTACAACAGCTACAAAGTCAAGAGGTGATAGAAAATTTTCAGCTGCATTATAATCTTATGGGCCCACCATCATCTACGTGGTCCATCCTTGACCTAAATGTTGTTATGGGGCACATGACTGTGTCTTATCCATATCTAGAAATGATCGGTATCTCTAATATCCTTTTGATCAAGTCAAGAATCTTAAGACATCTTCAGTTCTGCCTCCCACTCCTTTTTCCTATTCTCTTTTCTTAGTCTCTCATTCCTGTACTCCCACATCTACTACTTACAGGTAGGGGTTTTAGTTCCATATTATCAGCAATTGTTTCTATATTACATGTCAGTAGTTCTTTAAACTCAGCTATAACTTTAATTTTTTGTGACCCACATCTTCTTCTTTGCTGTATGTATTTTGTGTTTTCTTATTGTTTTAGAGCAATATGTTTTGAGGATTACTTTCAGAGAGACTGTGGTTATGTCCAAAATATTTTTATTTTGTCCCCCCTTGGAACACAAATTTTGTTGGGTATAGAATTTGAGGTACAAATTTGTTTGCTTTCAGTAATAGATAATCTTTAGTATTTTAGCTTTATGTATTGGTCACTGGTTTCTTTTTAAAAAATTAAGAAAAATGTGTTAAATTCTGCTTGGGGAAAAATATTACTGAAGTGTTTAATACATACAGGTATCGTCTATTTTCCCCTTCTAATTTTGCATGGGGTGAAGAAGCAAAAAAACCTGAAATTAAAAATGGGACTTATTCTTATAAACTCTTGTGTAAAGTGAGTTCTAAGTACCATCTGCTAAAGTGAAGAGGTTAACAATAGAAAGGAAACTGCAAGAGCTTCATATGCCACTCTGATCACTTTCTAAAAGCCTTAGAACTAGAGTCACTCTAGAAAGGGTCTGATTCAGGGTAAGGTAAAAATTGTTTTCTGCCATAGCACTGTTGCTCAAATAATTAGCAATTGATAATAAGTATTGCCAGTAACAAGGGAAGTAGAACATACTCATATATTTGTATTTCTTTAAATTTTGTTCTAAAGTACTGTTTTTAATATAATCACTTGCCAATAGAAATAGCCATATTTTATCATTTTAACGGAGAGTATTTTTTTTTAAAAAAGAAACATCTATTTACATAGAATTTTACCATAATCTATCCTCTGTTATTTTACTCAATGGAAAACTTAGTCATTGGAGTCACAAGACTCATTCCATTCTCCACATAAGTTTCATGCGCTATTGTAAAGAAGGAAATAAAATTTCTGAATGACTGGTTTTACATATGGAAATCTTTAAAATGGCAGAATATTTTTCTTCCTTCTGCTTATCTCACCACCATTTCCTGCCCCTCAGATTTCCTCCTCATTGCAAAAGGAGAGAAGTAACTTCACAGTATCTTATTCAAATCCAAGAGAACAATTCATTATTCATATGTAAAATCTTCTGCTGAAAACTTGTGCCTTTTGGATCACCCACACCATTCCTCACCAGCACAGCCTCTTAAATAACTAACAGTGTCCAAAATAGAATGCACAAATCAGAGCTACTAAAAGGTGACAAGTAACTTTGCATAACAAAATTTTATTAGTCAACTTAATCAAAGAATGTCAATGTGGATAGTTATCTTTGGCATAAAAGGGGGAATAGGAGGGGCAGTGAAGTTAAGAGGACTCAATAGCCACTTTCCTTACATTTGTGTACTACTTAAAACTTTTATAACAAGAATATAACCACACACAATTGCATAATATTTAAAAATAAGAAAAATATTGAAAAATAAGAGCAGAATATTAACAATGACAGGACCACTATAGATGACCTAGTCACAAATCCCTCAGTTGAGATGAAATTGAGATTAGAGAATATAACTAATATACCCCAGATCATAGAGTAACCCAGCATCTCATGACAAATCTCTATTTAAAGTAGGGACCACCACAGAGCTGCTCTGACAACAGATGTTAGGGTTTGAGGGATTAGTTAATCCAGAAACCATATTGAAAGCTTTTGTTCATGTACTAGAGGAAGTAAAGAAACATGCCAAAACCAAGGAATATAGATTTGGGGAAAGGTAAGGGTTCAAGTCATAGTCAATCCAAAGATTTGGAATCTAGGCTGGGGGAACCAGTTAAGACATCAGCATCAAACTGAGCCAAGTGGTTACCTCCAACAACCCTAGAGTTGGGTCATTCCTTTATGAGTTTATTTTGTGGACCAGTTGGCTATAGACAACCAGAGGGGTGGGGGCAGCAACTGATGGCAGAGCTGGCTAGACTACAAGAATTATGTGTTGAATTCCAGTTTAAGAGTGTTTGCACTACTCCATTACATGTCAAACACCAGTGGGAAGAATTTTGTATGCCCAGCTATGAGTGATACAAATGCAAATATAAAACGGTACAGAACCTTGGTTAAAAAGAGGTAAAACTTTTCAACAGAAGCTAAAAGCAATCACTAAAGGCTATATTTTCTCAGAGTCTTGTAATCTCGTAATATTATTTTCATGATTGGGACAGCCCATCTTTCAGGCCACTATTTAGCAGAATCCAAAAAAAAGTGCATTTAACGGAATCAAAACGAAATGAAAAAATTTAAGGATTTGGGCACAAATGTTTCTAGTAACTGTAATGACTTCTCTTCATATGCCCACACTCTCTTCAGATTAAAAAAAAAAAAGTGTCTTACAGAACAGTAAAATAATACCATAAAATTATAAATATCTAAGTAAATCAAGTTCAAGTTAAGTTTCACATTTACTGAAAGCCTAAACAAAATTCTCGATAATAAATCTCCAAAATGTATAAATCTGCTGCAAATATGTGCATATAAATTATAATAAAGAACACTGGCATGCAATTTGATTCAAAGTGCTTTTAGTAAAGTACATAATGATGCATGCTGAGGATATGCAGGTATATTTAATTGGATATAATTAAAATAATGATGTGTGTTTAAAATAATGACATATTTAAAATTTTTTAAATGTAAGTGACTGAAAAACTTGTTATAAGAAGTCAAAGCAGTAACTACTTTTTGATTACCTGATTATGCACAGAGTTAATACCTTTCATTTAACAAGTAATGCAGTAATGCTGTAATAATGTCACACTGGAGGGATGCAGAAGCCCTGCTGACAGTGTGGGCCCTGGCGTCCCCCTCTTCAGAGTGTTTCACCCTCCAGGTCTCTTCTCATTCCAACTTCCTTCATCAAAAAGAATTTTATTCCAAGATAGGTACAATGTTGACAATTGGTGAAGCTGGGTAATGGGTACATGAGGTTCAGTGTATTTTTCCTCTACTTCTGTGTATGTTTTAAATGTTCTTTTATTAATGAAAAAACAGAAGGCTCTCACTATATTTGAATACAGGTTCTATAATTTGATAACTTTGCTTCCTCCATATGCAATGGATATCATTTATTAACATATCAGTGTATATACTGGTTCTATTGCATGAAATTCCCTTCAAAAATAAATATACATTTCTAACTCTTAGCCCTGGCTAATAAGGCCCTTATAAAGACTGCATTTTATCTCACCTGTCTCCCACCATCAGAGATCTAAAGTATTCTTTGGTCCCCTTCCGTATTGTTCACCATTCTTCCTACTTCAAGTTGAATCCATGAGTCACATACGCTGCACCCACGTACCAGGATTTATGAGATGAGCAGCTGATGAGCCTACCCTGCAGCCCAGACATTTCATTACTGTCCATTCTCTGCTGGCTTGCTGTGACCTCAAACTGAGCTCAGTTCAACTCCATACACAGTTTTATGGGAAATCCGTGGAAATCAGTGTCCTTGAACCACAAGCTCCATAATTCATGATTTGGGAGAGGCAAATGGCTTGGTTGATTTCTTTTATTCTTGCTTATATGACTAAGTTCTGCACTCAAAAAGGAGCCACTTAGGGTTATGGTGTATTTACATTTCTTAAAGATAAAAACCATATTATACATGCTCTCTCTACCTCTTCCCTTACTTTTTATGTTTAATAATTGATAAATTATAATCATGTTTTCACTATTTTGAAATAGATATTCTGGACTTTTGAAAGATCATTCTCAAAAATATTTCAGTTCTTCTAGCAGTTAATAGTTTTACAGATTCACAACTTCATCTTAAAGTGATCATGCAGCAGGGGTATCTTCTCTGCAAAAACACTTGTAGAACATTCAGAAAACAACATACATTGGGGAAAAAAGTCAATAAACATTTCACGTTATTTGACTTATAGCAATTCAGCTTCAATTTATATGGACTAGATGACAAGCTTTTCACTATTCACTAGTGATGATCCAGCTATAAATTGTACCCATCTTCTTCTATTCCTGTTATTGTTCTATCCATCTTTTCATTACTTTATTGCTCAATACAATATCAACTTTAGTAAAGGAGAGGCAAACAAAAAATGTATAAAAAATGAAAGCTAATCTATTGTACTCATTTTAGTATCTATCCAATCAGATTGTTTGGAAGAAAACCTAAAACCATTGACCAAAATGGTGTCTCTGGAGTTTGAAGACCCAGCAATTCCTCTTCTCTCAATGCTAAAAGCAATGAAGGAGTCATTTTTATATCCCAACTTTAGTAAGATAACCGTGAATTATCAAATACCGTGACTGAAATTTTACAAGATTTTCTAGTTAACGTGATTTTATATGGAGTACACAGTGAGTATCCAGGACCTAGCTGGTTGTCTGAAAAATCACAATCTACATCCCACAAGAGTGTTTATATTTAACTCTTACATGTTATAATATGTTTCAAAGGGCAGTTAAAATGTAATTAATTAAAAATTAAAATTTTAAAAAGAATTTTTAAAATAAAGATAAATTTTAAAAAGATAATTGTCTTCTCTCAGCAAGGTTTAACATTGCCAAGTCTGTTTTCTTAACGTTTCTCCCTGTTCCCTCTTATTTCCTTCTCACTCACCCACTATCTCTGGCCCAGATCTCCACCACCAGATTGTACGTGGCAGAGAATGGGGAAACACATGGAGAACAAGGAAGGGTGAGGAAGGCTGAAAAGAGCCAACAGAAACTTTTACTGGGGCCAGTGTTTGGAGATTATGCTGCAAGCTAAACACAAAGCAGCCAAATTATTTATTTTGCACTTAGTGGAATTTTCTTCTTCAATATCAAGAAGCAGGATCCAAACTTTAGAGACTCATAGTTTTCCCAAGACTTAAACGAAAGATAGCCTTGATCATGCGCTTATTCTTGGAATGCTTGCAGGTTGGAAATGATGTTCTTCCACTGGATGGATTTATAGGCCAAAATGCAATCAAGCTTAGAAGCTCCTGGCTCTAGTTACAACTGCAAATGAGGTAAATGGAGATTTCCAAATTATATTTTCAACTTTCCAATACATTCTCTGCTACCCACCTCTCCCACTTTCCCAAGTCTGAGATTCAAATGACTACTTCATATTCTTTGAAGAATGATAATCTAAGATTTTCTAAATCACTGAAGGACAAGAAAAGGTATACTGGAGTCACAATATGTAAGGGGTGTTACATGCCATGCAAAGTAATATGACTTTCCCTTTAGGGAGAGCTATGATAGATTTTTAAGCAAAATAAAGATGAGACCTGATTTACTCTAAAAATCTGAAGATGCCAGTTTCTTCCAAAATAACCTATAAATTTAATACAATCTACTTAAAAATCTCATGTTTTTTTGAAACTTGATGCAATGATGCTGTATTTTATTTGAAAAATAAAATGTGGGAAAATAGTCTGGACAGAGGAAACATGAGTAAAGGCTCAGAGGCAAAGAAGGGCAAGCCATATTGATAAACTGTATATGTCATCCAGTATGGCTGACACTAGAAAGAGGGAGTGGTGGAAAATTCAAGTCTAGAGCACTAAAAAGAACTCAGGTTATGATAGGTATGGACAGTTTGGAGAACTAGCAGGATTAAAACAAAAGAGGCAGTAGTAAAGAGGGAAGGTTGATGGAGCATGCCAGAGATGAGTCTAGAAACAGGGAGAAGCCTATTCAGAGAGGGTTTTAGATGTCATTTTAAGGGGTTAGACTCTATGCTTAGGATGATGGGGAGTTACTTTAAGCTGGACAGTGGCCACTCCACCATGGAAACAAAATTGGAGAAAGACAAAATAAGAGACTCAGATTAATTCATTAAACCTAGAGATAAGTAATGAGTGGCTTGAATTAAGAGTGAAGATGCTGATGGATCAAAGAGACAAGGCAAAGAGATACTTAAGGGAGATATTTGAGGTTGACTGTCAAACTATGATTCTGGGGGACATCAACATTGAGGGATGCCACTGATAAATATCTAATAATAGCAACATTTTCCTAACCCAGTGAAAGATAATAATTAATGGAAAAGATTTCCTTAATATCAATCCTTCTATAAATTTTTCTTAAAATTTTGATACTGTTTCTGCTTATTTATAACTACCCAGCTCAAGAGAGAATCCTACGCTTAGTGCTTGTTAGAGGTTGGAGGTATCCTGGAAGCAGACCCTAAGACAGAGTTTACCGTGCAGCATGTTTAGTAAGGAGTGTCCTTAGGATTAACAGCTGTGGTAACAGGATCAAGAGAGAGACACATAAATCAAGCATAATATGGGCCCAATGACAGCCTTGGAAAACCCCACAAAGAGCTAAAATGGCTTACGGAGTTGTTCCATTCTGGACTGAAATGGCCAGGCATGCCTTTACACCCATCTCAATCAGTGACTGGATGTGATCCACCCTGAGAAGGGTGTAACCTGGGGTAAATCAGTTTTCTGAGGTAATGAGGTAGTGAGGTAATCTCTAAAGGGGCTAACAAGAAAGGCTGTCAGCAGACTGCATTCCTAGCAGCTGGGTCAATAAGTTCTTCACTGAAGTGGGATCTGAGCAGTGCCCCTCCATGTCACAAAGCAATTTTAAGTCTGTTATTTCAATATATCCGGACTCTTGGAGAACACCCTGATAGCCAGGAAATATACCATGAGCAAGTTTAAGAACTTCTTCTCTTCCTATATTGTATTAACAAACATTGTGTGTGTATGTGTGTGTGTGTGTGTGTGTGTGTGTGTGTGTGTGTGTCAGGCATAGTATGAGCCACTGGGTCCATGGTGAATAACACAGAAATGGACTTCATGGAAATGATAATGTAACAGGGGAAACGATTCCAAACAAAAGAAAAATACTGTACAATTAAACTGAGTACTTTCCCATAAAGATAAGTGCTCCGTGAGTAACACGGAGTCTCATTACACAGCATGCCCCAGGAAAGCCCTTCCAGAGGCCACCTACATTCCTTGGCTCATGGCCCTTGCACCCTCAAAGTCTGCAGTACGGCATCTTCTCTCTTCTCTGCCCTCTGCTCCTATTCTTATATCTATGGTGACTCTACTTCTGCCCCCTTCATGTAAAGGCCCTGTAATTCTATCAGGCCCTTATGGATAATCCAGGATAATCTCCCCATGGCAAAATCGTTAACTTGATTGCATCTACAAAGTCCCTTTTGCTCTGTAATGTAAAATATTCACAGGCTCTGGGGATTATAGCATGTACAGGCTGGGGAGGGGGACATTATTCAGCCTACCACACTGAATTTCCTCATCTTTAAAATGAGGATAATAATAGGACCACCTCACATGTTATGGAGAAAATTAAATTCATATCAAGTGCTGAGAGTGCTGCCTGGAACAAAGAAAGCCCTCAATTGTTAGTCGTTATTTTCCCCATGTAGACCTCCTTATCCTGCTCTCCTCTTCATCCCTAGTGTTTCTACCTTCATTCAGTCCCCGCTCACTTCAAGTCTTTCCATAATCATATGTTGTCTTCAGTTTTGCCCTTTTATACATACATCCTTACACCCTCTCACTTCCCTCTCTCCATACCACCACCAGAGTGGAATAACAGTGTTTAATCAATGCATTTACTTAGTAAATATGCACTGGTTGTCTACTATAAGCCACACACCTGCAATCATTGTCTACATAGCCAATTCCTATGCCAGCCAGGTATTGAGTCTTGTTTATCTCTTTATCCCAATGTTCGACAGTTCCTGGACTACAGTAGTTACTCAGTAATGCCTACTGAATGAGTTAATGAATGGATGAATCTAGTTACAACATTCTATAGTTCTATGATTCTATAAGGGTAGGAGCCCTATTAAATTCTCATCAGAGGAACTTCTTTGAATTATTTTTAAAGCAGTTGAGGGGCTGTAAAAATATATGACTGTAGCTATGTGAAGCCTCAAGAAGCATTTCTGTGCCTCCACACCTCCAGAGGCCTCCTTAGCCAGAACTGCCAGAGACACTGGTGCAAGGAGGGCATCTGGGTAAACTGTCTAAGAGGCATGTTTAAAGCAGACATTTCCCTGCAACGTTTAGAAAGGAGAATCAAGTGACCTCATGACGTGGCTGCCATTTTGGTAAGGATATATTTTCTCTGTTTCAACGCAATCTCATTTCCTCTCCACCACCAAAAAAAGAGAGAGAGAGAAAAGCAAGATACTAAGAAGGACCCTTCTCTTCGCTGCCATTCAAGACTGCCTGCCAAACCAATTAATACCTCCTGAATGTTATCGCACTGCTATGATAATGTTATGTTAATAAATGCAATTAAGATAACATTCAGGAGGTGTTAATTGGTTTGGCAGTATGAAATGAATAAGAAGCACAGATATTTTGCTCTCCCTATTTATGGAGGCAGGAAGTGACACAAAGTTGGACAAAAGGAAACTTAATTTTTCTCCAGTCTCTTTTCATACCACTTAAGCCTTTTCTGTTAAGTAATATGTGGGATTCTTTAAAAAAATACTAATTTAGATGGTATTACAAAGATGAAGTGATTGTCAAATGTTGCAAAAACACTAAAATCATCTTTTGCCACCAGAACTAACTATAACTATATGGTGTTTACTCCTTTTAAAACACTATATATGCCATATATACTATATATACATACATACACACATTCTTCGAATGTAGCTCTAGCATATATGCAAATAAGCTCTCATGCTAATCTATGAAGCAGATTGTTCCAAAGGACTAATTTCTAGACTACTCTTTTGCATTAAGTACAGTTGAAATACATAGACTATTCTTGATGTAATTAGTTATTAATATATTCCAGTGATATATGTTAATGTTCTTCTATTCTAACTTACAGCAAAATGGTAGCTGTTACTTTTTGTATTTAGAAAAGAATATATATACATATCAGTGTACCTTACTCTGCAAAATAGAAGTTTTCTTTGAAATTCGTATAGACTTGAAGCAAAGAGATGTTACACTGTATTAACATCAAGGTCATTGTGTTAATTTCTGGAACTTGACATTTGCCAGCACATCGCATGGCCTTTGGCAGGATTAGTCTTCCCAGAACCTTATCAGGACATACTTCTGACAGGACCCCCACTAAGAGCTGAGATCTGAGAGGATGTCAGAGCACAGACCCACTGAGGTGCCTTCCTGTCCTGGAGGGGAATGTTTCAAGTAGATTGTTCTGAGCCATTATCTGTTACATAATTCTATAGAATTCACCAACTCTTGAGAAATATATGCCTATGTGTCTTTGCTAAATGCCAATCTGCAGCTCTTAACTGTCCCTGAGTCACTTTTCTCAATGTAATTTCCTTGGATCTTACATATAGAATAATAATGGGACTATTCCTAGCTTTCAATCTGTGGATGTGGGTAATTTCTTAAGTGATATAGGGTTATTGTTGCTCTCCAGTGACAATAGCTGTTAACTGAAGATTGTTGGGAGTCTTCTAAGCTGTATGTGTGTTTGCAATATTTTCCAGTGAGAGAGAATCCCTGTGGCTCAAACTCTTTAGGTTTTACAGTCTTGGCTCCCCTCCAGGCTAAGGAGGTGGAGGAACAATTTTCAAATGCAGGACACTGACTCCGTGTTTTGGGGCAGTCCCCTCTTTGGTTCTTGGCTTTGGTTGACTCTGGAGTAGCAATGAAGCTTTGACACAGATTACTTTGAGAAAACATTTCCAAATGATCCACTGCACCCTTGAGGGGAGTGTTGCGCACACCCGGGCACCCCCTGTTCCACCACCCCAAGAGCTAGGGAGGCCACCTGAAGATGAGATCATGTAATAAAATCTCATTCTCAAAGCAGTGTACTCTAGTCCCAGGGCTGGAAAACATTTTCAGTTAAAAAAAAAAAAAGTGGGTTATACTCATTTTAAATTATTTCTGGGTAAAATTATTGCATTCATACACTGTAGTAGAGGTAGTGAATAGATTATATCTGTGTAGTAGGCTGAATTGCATCCCTCCAAAATTCATACGTCGAAGCCCTAACAAACACCTAGTCTCTCAGAATGTGGCTGTATTTGAAGATAAGGTCTTTAAAGAAGTGATTAAGCTAAAATGAGGCCATTAGGTTGGCCCTAATATAATTTAATTGGTATCCTCATAAGAATTGGAAATCAGAGGAAATCTGAACACACAAAAGAGACACCAGGGAGGTATACACACAGACAAAAGACATGTGAGGACACAGTAAGAAGGTGGCCATATGCAAGCCAAGGAGAGAAGTCTCAGAAGAAACCAAACCTGCCAACACCTTGATCTTGGACGTCCACTCTCCAGAACTGTGAGAAAAAATTTCTGTTGCTTATGACATGAAGTGAGTGATATTTTGTCACAGCAGCCCTAGCAAACTAATACACTTACTGACTGCTATTGGCTGCCTAAAGCACTATTTAAAAAGAATTCTAGCACGGCAAACATAGTCATGGGAAGGGGAATAGTGGCACATCTGTCGGATATTAGCCATCCTTACTCCATGGGGTGGAATTGAGAAGATTTGCACTACCTATCTATTTACCTGTATGTAAGAACAAACCCCCAAATCTTGACCTTACTCAAAAGTATTTATATATTCCACCTATAGTTAAAAATAGACGGAATGTGCATATCTTTGCCAATTTTCTTAACTTTCACAAAAGACCAACCTTGCTAATTAGTATCCATTATATTGCACCGAATGGAATCAGCAATCCAGAATAGATACTTTTCCTGCCAGAAAGAAAAGCCTGAAACTCAAAGAACGTTCAATATCAGTAGCAAATCAATAAATACTTCTTTATAAATAAGTGAACTTCATTTACTTTCTTTTTTATTTTTACTTTTTGAGAACATCCATTTTTAGCTTTATTTCTCCCTTCAAAGGACTTTGGAAAACCAGCATTCCTTCCTGAAGAATTTGTGATCAAAAGCCATAAAGAAAAAAAAGTCATGTGTTTATGAAAGTTTTCAGTGAGGTTGCTTCATTTTTATTTCATTGATCTTCTAATACTTGTGTTTTTAATATTGGGTATCTTTTTAAAATTAAACATACTTTTGGTTCTAACTAATCTTTACCTCAAAATTGGATGATTTGGTTTTGGGTTATTTTGTTTCATTTTTGCTATAGTTTAATGTGTCCATAACAAATAAGTGTATTCATTTGGAAATGTCCCAATGGAGTGCATTGTTTCAGAGTGGTTGGATGTCTTAGAGAGATCTTTGTGTGGAAAGAGCAGAAACGAATCACCCAATGAACCCATGAACAAGGAAGAGGGTAAGGGGCTGTGTAATGTTAGGTCTTCGGGAACACTTTAATTCCATTTAGTATAGACCAAGGGAACTATCCACATATCACCAACATAAGCAAACACAATATGGACAACTCAGGAGAGTACATTGTTATGCACTAAATGTTTGTGTCCCCCTCCTCCCATATTCATATGTTAAAATCTTAATCCCCAAAGTGATGGGGCCTTTAGGAGGCAATTAAGTCATGAGGGTGGAGCCTTATGAATGGATTAGTGCCTTTATAAGAAGAGACACCAGAGAGCTTGCTTTTCACTCTTTCTCTCTATAAGGACACAGTGGGAAAGATCTCATTTGACACCAAATCTGGTGGCCCCCTAATCTTGGACTTTCCAGCCTCTGGAACTGTAAGAAATAAATTTCTGTTGCTTAAGCTCTCCAGTCTATGGTATCTGATTATAGCAGCCTGAAATGAACTTGGACACCCATCAAGCAAGCCACTTACCCCTTTCATGCATGTGAGCCCTCCCTGACTACCTGCTCTAATTATTCAATGCTTTCTCTAGCCCAGACCCTTTAATGATCCCCTGCTATAAATCCTTCCAACAGCACACACTCCTCCATTACCTATCTACATACTTTCGAAAGAACTGAAGTCCCCATTGGGGGAGGGGCACAGAGATTAGATCCTCTCCTCCCAATCTGTTGTGTTTGTGTGACTTCTAACCTGAAGCCATATTGTTACTTTTTAAAATTTTATTTGTTGATCTACATAAATAAAATTCACTCTTTCAATGTACAATTCTAAGAGTTTTTACAAATGCATGGAGTCATACACCACCACCATTATCAAGATACAGAAATTCAATCACTCTCTCGCCCTCCGAAATTTCTTCAGGCTCCTGTTTTATTCAGGCTTCCTGTTTTTAGTCAAACATTCCATTACTAATCATGGAAAACCTCTGATGTGTTCGCTATGCCTATAGCTTCAGCTTATCCAGAATGACATATAATGGAGTCAAACAGTATGCACCTTTTTAATTTGACTTCACTTAGCAGAATGGCTTTGCAGTCCATCCAAGTTGTTGCATGTATCAAATAGTTAATTCTGTTAATCACTGAGTAGTATTCCATTGCACGTATGTACCTCAGTTTGATATCCATTCATTCATAAAGGACATCTGGTTGTTTCAGATTTGGGCAATTTCGAATAAAGATGCTATAAGCATTTTTGTACAGGGTTTTGTCTTCAGTTCTCTAGGGTAAAATACTCAGGAATAGGATAGCTGGCTCATATGGTAAAGTAAGTTTAACTTCATAAGAAACTACCAAACTGCTTTTCAGAGTGCCTGTACCATTTTGCATTCACAAAGCAAAGTATGAGAGTTACAGTTGTTCTGCAACTTAATCAAGATTTGGTCTTGGTAGTTGTTTATTTTTAATTTTAGTAATTTTAGTAGGTATATATTTTACCTTGTGATTTTGTCTTTCAATAACATCTAATGCTTAATGATCTTGAGAATCGTTTTATGCATTTACTTGCCATCCATATGTCTCCGTTGATAAATTGTTGAAATTTTTTGCTTTTTTAAAAATTAGGTTGTTTTTCTTATTGTTGACTTTGGGAAGTTCTGTATATATTCCAATGACAAACCTTTTGGCAAATATATGATTTGCAAACATTTTCTGCCAACCCATGACCCGCTTTTTCATTTTCTTAACAACTTTGACAATGCCAAAGACTTTATGATAAAATTCTAGTTCATCAATTTTTCCCATATAAATCCTGCTTTTAGTACCATATTTAAGAATTCTCTACCTAATTCAAGCCCATGAAAATTTTTTCCTAGGTTTTCTTCAAAAGCCTTATAGCTTTATGTTTTGCATTAGTTCTAGTATTCATTTTGAGTTAATTTGGTATAAAATGAGAATCTAAGTCCAAGTTCTTATTTTTTTCTTTTTTTGTGCATGGATGTCCAGTTTCTTCAAGCATCAGTTTTTGAAGATTATTTTTTTCCATAGAATTGCCTTTATGTGTTTTTCAAAATCAACTGACCATAATTTTGTGAGTCCATTTTTATAGTCTCTATTCCTTTCCATTGATCTGTGTGTCTATGTTTTCATTAATACCTCATTGTCTTGATGGTTGTAGCTTTATATTAAGTCTTGAAATTAGGTAGTATGAGTCTTCCAACTTTTTTCATTTTCAAAGTTTTATTGGATATTCTACTTTGCCTTTTCATAAAAAATTTAAAATCCATTTCTTAATAAATACAAACATACCTGCTGGAATTTTTATTGGAATAGCATCAAATATATAGATCAAATTGGGTAGAATCTACATCCTAAATATATTGAATCTTCCATCCATGAACATGGTTTCTTTTTATTTCATCAGTATTTTGTAGTTTTAAGCATATAGATCCTGGTAAATGTATACCTATGTATGTATATACATATATATGTATTTAGCTATTATAAGTGGAATTAATTTTCAATTTTGGTTTCCAGTTATATTATATATTATTATTTAGAAAGACAATTGCTTTTTGTATTTTAATCTCCAACTTGAGATTCTACCAAACTCACTTTTAAATTCCAGAAGCTTTTTTGTAGATTCTTCGAGATCTTCTGCTTAGGTAATAATGTCATCTAGAAGGTTTTATTTTCCAATCTGAATACCTTTTTTTGTTGTTCATTCCTTTGTGCACTGGCTAGGACTTCCATTATAAATGTTGAGTAGGAGTAGTTGAGCAGACATCCTTGCCTTTTTCCTAATCTAAGGGGAAAACATTTGGTATTTCATCAAGTATGATGATAGCTACTAGTGTTTATAGATATCCTTAATCATTTAAAAGAAGTTCTGTTTTATTTCTTGTGCTGAGAAATTTATTATGAATAAATGTTGAACTTTATCAAAATTTTTTTCTACCCCTAGTGAAAGTATCAAGTAGCTTTTCTTCTGTTGCCTGTTAATGTAGTAAATTGTATTAATACATTGAATACTAAAATATCTTGGATTCCCAGGATAAACCTGTTTGGTTGTGATGTATTACATTTTTATGTACTACTGGATTTAGTTTGCTAATATTTTGTTGAGGATTTTTGGCATCTATGTTCATGAGGGTCTCTAGTTTTCTTATAGTGTTTTTGTTTTGGTATCAATTAATGCTGGCTTCCTAAAGTGAGTGGGGAAGTATTCTGTCTTCTTTTATTTTCTAGAAGAGTTTATGTAGAATTGATATAAATTCTACATATCAATTCCCAGTAGAATTCCAGTTACGTGACCTGGGCCTGGCATTTTCTTTGTGAGGTTTATAACCACAATTAAATTTCTTTCATAGAAGTAGATTATTAGCATAACTTATTTCTTCTTGAATTCTATAATTTGTGTTTTTCAAGGAATTGGTACATTTCAACTAAGTTACATTTATGGATATAGAGTTGTTCACTGCATTCCCTTATTGTACTTTCAGTGTCTATAGGGTTTGTAGTGATATCCTTTCCTTTCAAATCCATTTGCCAAACAACTGGAAGAGTAATCCTTCCAAAACACATACATGATCATGCCAACCCTCAGCTTCAAGTCTTCCAGGGCTCCCCCATAATCTTCAAGATGAAGTCCAAAGTCCTTAAAACCCTTCATCATCTGACCCCTGATTTCACACTTTCTGCGTCACCTACACTATATTACTTTAACCCATTTCCCATTTGCCCTGCGAACACTCCCAATGGCACCTGCAGCTGCAGCATTTATCTCGAGATAGCTCACAGATTAGAGTCCTAACCATACCCGCAAGGTTTGCCGTGAAATATCTAGCTTTTATTATT
This sequence comes from Eonycteris spelaea, assembly GCA_003508835.1. Taxonomy (NCBI): domain Eukaryota; kingdom Metazoa; phylum Chordata; class Mammalia; order Chiroptera; family Pteropodidae; genus Eonycteris; species Eonycteris spelaea. Next base: position 4,253,894 of record PUFA01000087.1, read on the forward strand.
TTCGTATTGGTCTAGTATATCCATAGTCTTTGGAAACAAACGATGTCATTCTATTCATAGCATTCTGTTTTTAGTGGTAGTCCTACTTACAAAATACAGTAATTCTTAATCGCTGAAAAAGTCAAATCCTAGAAAACAGCATTACCACGCGTGATGCTAACATCATTCTTGAACAGTTGTTAGTCGAAGATTCATTTAATGAATCTGATTTATGTATACATTTCTGTTACATTAGGATTAGAGACAAATTCTATTTAGAAATAACTCCAAGAACAATTTTTATATTTTATTTTCACATTGAAAACCAGTCAGATCTGCTTCAGCCTCAAAAACTGTGTTTATGTAAAATTAATGCTGGCAGTGAGCTGCATGTTTTTTTCTAAACAAGAAATGGGTTAAATTCTTTCAGCGCTTTCTGCTCTTTCTTGCTTTTAGAATGTGCACCAAGTTGCACTGAAATAATGGGGAATAATGGAGGCTACTCAAGAACAATTAAAATGCCAACATGTTTAGAAAGAGACCTGCTAGTAATGCAAATATGAAGTACTTTTGATCTTGATATTCAGGTCATTAAAACTTAGTCTTAAGCAGGCCATTAGAACCTGTCATTGACTTACCAGTGAATCAAAGAAAGGCCGCAGATCCAGGGCTATAGGTGTTTACCTGCTTATCTCAAGTCAACAATCTAAATCAAATCAAAGAAAAATCCCAAACTTAGAAATAACCTTAGAATTCATCTCTTCTAACTTGCTTTTCAATTCATTAATTTCTTGTATGATGTCCCTGACAAAGTCACTTCTTAATGCATTCAAAAGACACAAATTGAGCACCTGTCCCTACATCATTTAATGCTAAAGATGAAAGCACTTTGGTTGCTACTTCCAAGGAATTCATGCAAAGCCTGTCCTTGAATGCTGACTTCATGACATAAAGCATTATCAAGTTCTCTTGAACAAAAATCTGCCTCTATACAACTTCCAGAAGAAAAATCTCTGTTCTGTCTTTGAATATTTTTAGGAGTTATTATACTTTTGTGCCATCCAGCCCAACTCAAGTCTCTTTTAGGCAAAATTACCAAGTTTGTTCCATACTCCTTTTGTGACTTGGTGTCCAAGCCACTCATGACCCTGGTCATAGTCCTCTATGCACATTGAAGTGTGTCAAATTCCCTCTTCATGTGAAGAGCCCAAACTGGAAGACACACTCCAATGTGTTCTATAATGATTTGGACACTATGTTTTTACTAATGTAGCTACAATTCCTTGGCTTTTTGAAAACACTCCTGTGATTCTGTTATATGAGTATGGGCTTTAAAGTCAGATCCAAATTTTTATGGTAGATAATTTTGTAATTTGGGGCAAGTTACTTCACATCTCTAAACCTTAAATTCATCTGTGAAACAGATATCATGATTTCCTATAAAATTTTTTGAGAGTGAAAATATATAATATATTAAATCCCTTAACACAGTATTCAATGTATAATGCTCAAAAATTATTAATTGATGCTATTATTATCACTTCTACTTTCACAGACACATCCATTGTTTTTTTTTTTTTTTTTTCACATAAACTGACACCAAATCTGAAACCATCCATCCGGTAATTAACTGATTTTCTTCCTGAAATTTAAGACTTCACATTTACTACATTGTAACAGACCGCAGTGCTTTCATATTATCTTCTCAGTTTATCCTGATTTTCTCTTTTTATCCTATTGTGTCACTGCAGATTTGATAAACTTCATCCAAATCACTGATAATGCTGCAACTAAAAGAAAGATCAAGGACAAAAAGCCCTATGACACATCAGGAGGCCTTCATCCAGGTTTACATTTCTTTCCACTTTTCATCAGTTGTTTAATGAGTTGTGAATAGAGCTTACTGTATTGACATCTTATACATATTCCTTCATCTTTAAACAAGAGCATCCTTAAACAGGGCTGATAAAAATGTCCCTGGCATTCCTCATACCTATTTACCTAGTAACTCTGTTAAATAGGAAAATCATATTTGCTATGATTTAATGAATTTATACTGGCTTTCAATGCTCATTTACTTTGCTAATACCTAAGTTATCTCTCTAACTGTCCCTAATATTTCTCTTCTTTATTCTTCATTGCAATAGGCAAAATAATGCCCTCCCCCAAATTTGTCTAAGTCCTAATCCCAGAACCTGTGAATTTGTTACTTTATATGGCAAAGGAATTTTACAGATGTGATTAAGGTTAAGGATCATGAAATGAGATAATCCTGGATAAAGCAAGTAGTTCCAGTCTAATCACATGAGTCCCTAAAAGCAGAGAACCCCTTTCTTGGCTATGATCAGAGGGAGATCAAGTTCTCTAGTGATTAGAGGAAAAGGGTCAGAGAGGTGCAATGTTGCTGGCTTTGAATACAGAGGAAGGAGGTCACAGCCAAAGAATATGGGCAGCCTCTAAAAGCTAGAAAAGACAAGAAACAGATACTCTTCTGGAGTCTCCAGAAAGGAGTTAGCTCAGCCAACACCTTGATTTTAGCCATGTGAGACCTGTACTGGACTTATGACCTTGAGAACTATAAGAGAATATTCTTGTGTTATTTTAAGCCACTAATAGTAATTGTTAGAGGTGCCATAGGAAACTAATACCTTCTCATCCTCCTCCTCTACTGTAAATATGTACTTTGAGTTGATATAAATCTTTCTTCAAATTCAGTTTTTGGCCAATTGGGCTTAATTTGGCCAAGGCATAAGACACCAATAGAAGTCTGGTGAACTGCAAGAAATCATTAAATAATCTCCTCTTAATCAACAGTTTTCCTAGTTAATAAATTATCCTTATCTTTTCATTAATGCAGGTTGCAATGAAATGTCTCCAAAACAAAACTTTGTTAGAATTAATGACCACAACTGTGCAACAATATTCCTTTTTTAAAAAAATCTAGAGTTCTTCTGATCTTTACTCCCGTGCACTTCTGATGTAATTCAGCAAAATCAGGTGCAGAGTTACTGAATGTGTTCTAGCCTTACAACACGTACAATAACGTTATTGTGGAAGCTACATTTGTGAGCCAGAGCCCAACTCTCATTTAGGTTTTGTGATTTTCAGTAGTCACTTCCATGCCCCAGTTTTCATACTGAGAAAAATCCGAACATTAAATGGCTAACCTCTAAGGTCTCTTTTTTCCTCTACATTGCTGTGTTATATTAGAGTACAGATCCCAAAAAACAAAAAGTTTCTGTTTCTTTGCTGAAGAAAAGACTGATTGAAGTACACTACTTCAATCCTTTGTTCATGCCAATCCCTCTACATGAAATGACCTCGTCTTTATTTTCTCTTACTACTTGTATCTCTAGCTAGTAAAATCTTACTCTGCTTTCAAGTTCCAAATCAAATGCCACTTCTGGTGAAAATTTCCTTGATCAGAACATTGGGAGTTCATCTTGTTCACTTTTGCAGTGCTACAGTACTCATTGCTTATAGGCTTCTCACAGATTTCTTATAATTCTTTGTCTCAACTTCTTGCCACTCTAATAGGACTACAGCTTCTTGAGAATGGGGACCATGTTCCTTGCTGTTTGCCACTAGTAGGTGATGAGTAAATATCCTGCATTCCCTTCTATCATAATGGAAGTGGTATCCTACTCTACCTAAAGCCCACATCTTTTTGCCTTCTGATGCCATCCCTCTTGCTTCTCATAGACCTGGTGACATCTATTACCCCCATCTCTCCTTGTCTTTAAACTTCTCTTCTATCCTCAGCCCATCAGCTCAACTATATCCCCATAAAAAAAAAAAATTCCTCCCTCAGTCCCATGTCCATTTCTAGCTACATCCTTGGATCTCCTACTGCCAAATTTCACAAAGGAGTTGAGTTGTTCACATTTACTACCTCAGCTTCTTCATTTCTTATGCTTCTGTCCACTCTAGTCTAGCTTCTATCCCATCACGCCAATGCAATGTACTTCCCCAAGGTTACCCATGTCCTCCAAGTCACTACAGCCATCAGGCACTTACTATATTTATCTTGTTGACAATGACCTCCTTTTTGAAATACTCCCTTTCATTGCCTTCTATAACACTGCTCTTTCTGCCTAGATGTTCCTTTGGTCTCCACTGCCAGCTCACTCTTTATTCACCTCATAAATACTTAACTTCTTTAGAGTTACATCCTTGACCCTCTCCTTCCTTCTCCAAGGCTCCCACTGTCATGCAAAAGAGCAAATTAGACAAGCAGGGCCTTTGATCTCCAGAAATGTATATCCTACTGTAAAAAAAAAAAAAAATCAAACAATAGACAAGCAACAAATAAGTCATAAGATAATTTCATGTAGTGAAAAACTAGACATAAAGAACATTTGCATATAGATATCATACAACAATAAAATTTAAACAAAGTTGCAGATCAACAAACTTCAGATTAACTATTTTTATTTAATAGGACGTATGCAGATGGCCACTCCACCCCGTGACCTGAATGTGGTGCTCCCCATGAACATCAGACTCCTGAGTCCAGTGTGCTGACACAGAACCTTTCTTCGCACATCCTGTGATGAAGTCATTTGCCTATACTTGGTGAGAATACAACCTGCATATACTAACTACCTGTGTTTTTTCTTTAATTTTTTCCAAATTATTTGTCTCTGAAAAAGTAGTACTACCTGGCACCAACAAAATCTTAAACCCAGAAAAAAATGCAGGCCCTGAAAGCATGTGGCAGCTCTCTGTTAAGTTGATCATCCAAAGGAACCAAAATATGTTGATAGTCATTATTATCAAAATGAAAACACAAAATTAAATTCTTGCAGAGAACTCAAGGCCCCTTGAAAATACAACTGCAGACTTTCAAGGATCTCCAGACCCTAATTTGAGAAATATGAATAAAATGAGAAAAGTCCTTGACTTAAAATCAAAAATTGTGGATACACATCTAGCCCTGACATTTATAATGAGTTGGCCTAGGATATTTACGTTACAGATTTGTTAGAGAGGTTAAATGAAATCATAGTAATAAAATTATTTGTGAAATCATCTTGACAGCATGTTAGAAGATGCCTGAGCCAGGTTTCCTATAAACAGAGGAAGAGAGTAAGCAGTACACTAACACTTGATGGTGTGTGCGGTCCAGGGAAGCAGGAGTGAAGAAAAGCAGGAAGGTCTGCTGTGGAGTAACCATCATGGAAAGAAATGTTGCAACCTTCATTCCCTTGTCAGTGTTCAGGTTATTAATACAATTAGAAAAATACTAGCTTATGATTTTGCATTTAAATTATATACTCAATTGTACTATTTTAAAAATAAAGCCAGCCAAATCCTCTGCCCTTCCCCCAGATTCTTCCTATAAATAGAAAACATAAAACCTTTTATTTCTAAACACTATTTTAGGGATTTGTTTTCATATAGTCTTATGTCCCAATTATGGCCATGTGTACATAGAAGTACATTTGCTGAAACTAGATGTCTAATTTGAAATGCAGAACTTTAGAAATGCAAACACGCAAACATGATTGCAACTGTGTAAAGCAAATCGTCTTATACGAATGGTCCCAATCAAGACAAAGTCCTCTTAAATGAAATAAAACAGATTTTGGAATAGCTTAAGAAGAAGTAAAATATCTGAAATGGCTAAATATCCTTGGTTCACCAAGAATAGTAATCTTATTTAACCTGTAAAAGATAGCCATAGGGAAAAATATCCTAGACATAGCCTAGTCTATGTCTCACCATTTTTTCCACCTAGCCATTTTGCAATTTTCACCTCTCACTTCTAGGCTCTATGTCTATTTTTAGACATTAATAACACCCAGTATAAGCCACTACATGTTAGGCATGAATTAATGAACAATAATATTTATGTTGCTGGTAACATATTGTGGCAGGGAGATTCAGGCAAGATGGGTGGTGGAGAGGTGTGTTCTGTGATCTTACACAAGATTACACCATAAAGTTGAGTAAAAGAACAATCTCTTTATGAGCTCTCAGACACCAGCCAAGGGAAGGTTTGGCCTGCCTAGCAGGCTCTGAACATTCCACCCACCATCAGCACCTGCAGAAGCAGCCACCTGAGCAGAATGACAATGGACTCTCTTGAGAATGTGTAGAAGGAACTCACTCAGGTCAGGAGGCCACAGTGAACAACACTGTCCCAGTGGATTGGCAGAGGCAACACTCAGAAATAAGAGCCCCAAGGTAAAAAGTGGCCATCTCAGCTCAGACCAAACCAAGTAAGACAAAAAACAATGGAGAGCATGCAGAAGAGAATCCAGTGCAAACGAGTATAGAAAATTCCCTTATCCACACAAATTTGCAGTGTATGTGTATGTGATACGTGTAAATATGACTGTAAACTACTATTTGTATTTGGCTTCCTTTAGAGTGTAGATCCAGTCATTCTTGATATAGTATGTCTTTGGAGTCCTAACCACTATGCAGTACGTATACCTGAAATTAATACAATGTTGAATATTAATAATAATAATAATAATAATAATAATAATGACTCTCGTTGCTGAGATGGCCAAAATCAGATGAGAAACGTTTCTCAGGTCTATGTACTATTTATAGTGGGCATCTGCTATTTTGTTTGGCTAGAACACCTCCTTCCAAGAAAGAAACTCCCTGTTTGGAATGACTCCTTTCCATACTCCAAACGAGTGGTTCAAGGGGGTTGGGCTACCATGTCCTGAGATGACACCACCCACTGACACAATTGACTGGACCAAGGTAGCATCCCTGCATAAACCCGGGACAACCAGGGCCTCCTGCCCCCAAGATTTTTTCGTCTGGAATGAGGAAATAAAGTCAGTCCCTCTTTGGTGTTTTAACCCACAATATGTGACACTCAAGATCTACAATGAGAGAGAAGGACTTGGACAACTAGGAGCAGCAGAGACGAAGACAGAGAGAGGGAATCCTCATAGCAGTTGGGCTCCTGGCTCCAGTCCTAGTTTGTGTTGTGTTCAATTTCTGGCTGTTTCTCTGTCTTTCCCCCAGATTGACTTTTTACCCCACCTTCAGTTACTTAACATATCCCAGTATCCTTTCAAAGTATTCCTCCCTTTTTCCTAAACAAATTTGATTTGGATTTCAGTTGCCAACCACCAAGGGGATCCTGAAAAATAAAACAATATATCGTTATTGTCTTACTTCTCAAAGAATGACCATGAAAACGAACATGAAAGTAGTTAAAGGACTAGGTGGCGATTCCCAGTTTCAACTTTCCTATAGCTAATCTTGATAGGTGGCTTACCAGAGGTTTAACCTCCAGGGTCAAGCAGATATCAAAGAGAGAGAGAGAGAAAAAAATCTTCACATTGTCAGGCCACACTGACGAAAGGGCAATCGCTGTAGGAGACAGTGGGAAACAGTGAGGATTTTCTTTCTTTCCTTCTTTTTTTGTTATTATTATTTTTAAAAATCCTTTGCTTCTGAACCCTTTGCTCCACAGCCAGTGCAGCTGGGAAGCCATGGGTGGTCTCCTCCTCACTCTGCCAGGACAGCTTGAGATGATGTGGCTCGTGGTCACTACCCCCAACTAACGCTGGGTCCAATGCTGGGGGAAATCAAAGGAGTTATTTTTACAAAACATGTTTATTTTGCGTTCTGTGCAGGGACAATCTAGGACTGTCTGGCTGGAAGTGGGGGGTTTCTGAAATAACTGTAGCAGGAAGAGAATGTCAGGGAAGGTTCTTCTACTTAGCTCTCTTTCTCACCTCCTACCACAGAACTCACCAAACCCACGTGGTGGCAGAGACATCAGGGCCTGAACAGCCGTTGAATCTTCCTTCAGGGGACAGATTGGGGGAGTAGAAAGTTTTTGTTCTTTTGGTTGGTTAGTTGGTTTGATTTTTTTTTTTTTTTAAAGAAAACTTTAAGACAACACAGCACCACCATCAACATCTCCCACCTTATCAGTGATTGGGAGGTAAAGAGAACAGAGCACCACTCAAGGTGAACAACAATAGATTAACAGTTGACAGCCTAGCAACCCCCTGCCCAGGCCCTCAACCTGGCTCCTAACCACACAAAGACAATCCAGCTGTGAATAGGTCTGTGCTACTAGACTCCCAGCGGGACAAGCACCACTCTACCACCAGCTGCTGCCCATGCAGCAAACAATTATTTTAAAAAAGAAAACCTGAAATCTTTACTACCTCCCCAGCCTAACCACAGCCTCCCATCCCCACCCCACCACACACACACACAGTCTCCTACACAATAGTCCATCCCTCACTATTTCATGGGGAAAAGGTATAAAAAGCATTGCAATTAAGTGATTGTTCCCCCATCTTCTCCTTTCACCTGGGCATTAACATCAGTCTGAAGCCTGGCCTGCTGTTAGCCAAACGAAAGCTGAAAAGTTTGATTTTTAGCTACTAGAGGGTGTGGTCCTTAACAACAAGTACATATTAAGAATATCGAAAATAAATGCTCAGAATCGAACCTCTTAACAAGTGGGCATGCTTTTCTGTACCTTGGCAGAAAGGACCATGCCCGCACAAAGAGAGAGCTTCCTTTAAGGTGACACAAGCTAGGCTAATTTTTCAGTGTGTCATTGAGTGATTAGAGAGAATTATTTTTTTAATAATAAAAAAAATACTTTGGTTGAGTATGAAAATCACTGAAGGTGTTTTATTACTTGAGTTGTATTCAGATCTACTGCTTATGACTTTTCACTGTTTTAAAGCTCTTAATCAAAGATTTCACAGCATGTGGGCAGGATCCTGTGGGTTGTTTTGCAAATGGGCTTCCGTATGTTAATTGTGACTCTTAAAATCTAGAATTTATAGAGTCAGATGAATACTGTTCCCTTTAAAACAGCCCCTGAGGAGACAACAGTAACGCTGAAAATATTTAAAGTATTTCTGGAACTGAAGCAAGGCCTACAGAAGGAGCATGGCTTCAGAGTGAACCAGATCTGGGTTTGAATTCTCACTTTACCACTCATTTGCTTTCTTATCTGATAATTAACTTCTTAGCCTGTGCTTTCATCCATAAAACAGGTTAGTAATACCTACCTTTCAGGGTTGTTGAGAGATTTCAAGAAGAGATAGTTGCTGTGAAGCACTATTATAACTTTGGAAACACATAAAGTCTAAATAAATAGTTCTTCTAAAGATAGCCTTTAGAGCTGGCAATGTGCTTCTAAATATCTACAGTAGTCGCACTGATTTTCTGGATTTTTGAAATAGCTGAAATGTATTCTGGACTTTTGAAAAAGCCCATCCCCATGGTAAAGGTGATCAAGCTGAGGTAATATTAGTTTCTGTTAGACACCAAATAGACCTCTTATGTAATGAAGCTGCTTTCGTTGTCTTACTTGAAAACTGGTTTTGAAGAAATTGACAGAGCAATTTCAAAACTTGTTCCATAGCCTTCCATGATGATCCTTAGCATCTGCTTCGAGCCTCCAACTTCTTCTACTGCTGCCCCTAGTTTCAGATCCATGGTTCAATTAAGGCTTCCTGGTTGCACTGGCCCTCTGGAGGCTTCCATTTAGTCACATGCCCAGACCAGGTTTCCAGTATCACATTTACAAGGGCTGGACTCCGGAATCGGCCCCTGAATTAATAACCAGATTCAGGTGCCTGAAACTGATAAATGCCATCTTCTTAAGAAGCTGCTCTTTTCAGCTTCCAATATTAAGCTAGTTCATGCGACCAGACTCTTCTCAACTCCCCAGTCCTGGCAAGTTACCTTGCTAAGCCCTGTCTATTCCCCCAGATCTCCCATGTGCATGGAAGTTTTCCTGCCGTTTGAAATAAGTCCTGCTACACAGGGGGAGAATCCATGCATGGATGGAAATTTAGTCTTTTTTATGTTTGTTTCAAGCAATAGAATCAAACTCTGGCCGATTTCAATAGAGAAGTAATTTATTAAAGGATATGGGGACTAGATAGAGGATGTGGGAAGGCTGGACAAACAGGCTCAGTAAATGGGAAAGAATAAGAAACACTAGACATCAGCCAGGTCAGAGCCAAAATCACGCCAAACCCTTCTGGTGAGGACACTGCTGCCCCCATCACTGAATGCTAGACTTCACGGCCTGAACTACCACATCAGATGCTGCCTCCCTCAAGGTTGCCGCCACTGCACACATACATCCCCCAGATGGTTTCTCCATTGTGCCTGCTTCTTTGCATAAATAGTTTCAGCCTCCAAGTCTGGAGGGCGCCAACTCGGTCTATCCCAGATCGATCACATGCCTAGCTTCCAGGAAGCCTGAGAAAGTATCTGGCATTTTCAGCTTCTACAATACATTGGCAAAAAACATGTATCCACTATAGATGTCTGGTTCCTAATTATCCACGATAACTAATTAAACACACTGTGTCCACTTTAAAGAGAACATTTATTCCAATGCTGTAAGCTTTAGCACATTGGGATTTTTCAAATTTGGAACACATTTCTGTAAAGCTTAGGACTGAAAAATTTCACTTCTCAGTCTTATAATGTGAATATGAATGGATGTAATGTGAACCAGACTAATATTTCTTCAAAAATAGGTTCATAGCATTATTATTAACTATTATACCTAAATGTTCAACAGAAGATGATAGTTTGCAAAATTATGGTACATTCACTTAATGGTACATTATGCAGCCAATAAAAATTATAATTACATTAATTTTAAAGAGTAAAAAACTCTTTACAAAATACAAGATACAAGATACAAAATTGCCTATATTAAAGGAAAATTTACATACAGAATGGTCTCAACCTGAAAAAATATTGACAGAGATAGATAAATGTACCAGGAAGGTAGCCATATGCACAACTGGTGAAAGACAAAAAATATATATATTTATTTCTCACTTATACTTTCTTCATTTTTCAGATTATTATTACAAATGGGATGTACTAACTGTATTTCTTATATATTCTTAAGACTAATTTTCAAAATATCTGTTTCATTTCCTTATGGTCACTCTTGATACAACAGTGTATCAATTAAGTTAGCTTATCCTAGATTTTAAAAAACTAAGAGCCACACAGTCAAATGCAATGACCCACACAATTATAAAAGTCACCTTATTGACTATTGCAGATATTTGAAGATGAGCTTGTATTAGATGATATTAGGGGATTATTCCAGGGGATGTGTGCTATGGTACTAGTTTGAACAGTTGCAATGTCTATAGCTTAATTTTAAAAGGTCAGCAAAAATATATAAAGGAAATATGACAAAATATTAAAGGATAGACACATATGAAATAATAAAAAGATTGAGAGTAATTGGATAGAAAAAGGAAAAGGTTGATTAAAAGTATGCAAATATTAACCAAAAGAAATATGGTATAGCTATACTACTATCAAAGTAATCTTTAGAGCAGAAAGCATCTCTAGAGATAAACAGGGACACGAAAAAGATAGAACAATTAATTCTAAATCCGTCTTTACCTAATAACTTCACCTCAAATATATACATAGCAAAAGTTGAAGAAAGAAAGAAATTCACACTTTTAGTGAGATATTTTAACACATCTCTCTCTGGAAATAATAGGGTAAGCCAACAGTCAAAATAAGCAAAAAAGAAAAAAGACAAATCAATAATAATACAGACGATCTGAACACACCTGACATAACTGACATAAAAGGAACATTCCCACCAACAACTACAGAAAGCATTTCTTCCTTCAAGTGTACTTGGAACATTTACAAAATTGACCTATGCTGGACAGCAAAGAAAGTCTCTGAAACTTTCACATGACTGAAGTTACACAACATCTCTCCCTGGACATCGCGGAATTTTGTTAAAATATCAATATGATTAGAAATATAGGTTCCATTAGCAAAAAGATAACTAGAAAGTTCAAAAATATTTGGAAATTAAGAAATACAAATATTTTGTGATACAAAAAAAGAAATCACAAAAGAAACTAAAAAAAATCTCGAATTGAATACACTACACTAGTTTGCTAAACCAAAGACGGTCAATTTTTGTTTAAAATAGCAATACGTTTCCAATCCAAAAAGAGGAGCGACACACAAACAAGCAAAAAATATCAAAAAAAGTCAGTGTTGAAAAATCCCAGTTCTAACTCCTTTAAAAAACTAGGACCAACTTTGGGTGAGTCTTTAATTTGCCCTATGCTACAAAATTTGAGCTATGAAATGAGTCCAGCTCAGAGGTTTGAATGCATTTTTAATATGCATGTGACAGTGTTACTTCAGGTTCATTAACCAGTACTTCTCTCTGTTAGAGCACAGAGCAAGAAATAAGTAAAGCCTTCTGGCTGACTGACAACACATGACAGTACAGGAAATGTCGCCCAACACAGATAAAATATGACAGATGAGTAGGTGCAAATCTGAAATAGACTCAAAGAGCTTTAACTAAGCATTTCTGTAACCTACCATAAGGAAAGAGTCCTTTGGTCAGGAATTTAGAAAGGAAACATTTGGTGTCTGTACTAGGCTGCACATTTTCAGTAAAAGTCTGTTCTATCATCAGAACTCCTAATTTCAGCTCCCACACTAATTACTTTGTATCTTTAGGATAGGCACTAAGCACATCTGATCTCCTTGTAAGAGGGTATTATGTCAAACAGAATAATGAATGCGGATGTGCTCTATAAACTGTAAAGGGCTGCATAAATGTTCATGATTATTGCGTCACAGCATTGTCCCAGCTGAATATTTATTGAGGTCATGGCATAAGCATAAACACTCTTGGAAAGTTTTTGAAGGAACAACCACTGAGAAACTGCACATTCTTCTCTTCTATACCATACCACTTTCCTGTCCCTTTTCAAGTTCCGGTTTTTGTTGTTTGTTTGTTTGTTTGTTTGTTTTGTTTTGGCAAATACTGCTATAGTAAGAACAACATGGTGGTGTCTTGAGCATAAAACAATGCAGCAGACTCTTCTGTGTACTTTACCTTAGAGGTAAAAATTTTTCAAATTTATCTGATGAGGACACTGGCACAGAAAATTGGTGGCATTTTAAGCTTGGGGCAGAGCTAAGAAGGGTGGCAAGGATGAGGGGTAGTATAAAAGCCCTCCTTCCAAAAAATACTAAGGAGTGGAATGGAGGGACAAGCATGCCCCCGGGGTAATTCTATCTGCTTTGGTCTTTCATGGAAAACTACACTACTAAATTAGTTAATTTGGTCAAACTGCTAGAGAGCTCAGAACCCGCATTCAAATCCAGACTGCTGCTAGCAAAACTCATGCTTTTTCTACTACATTTTGATGATGTATCGTGTAATACAAATATAAATTTCTTTCTTTTCTTAATCGCAAGTAATAAATGATCTCTGTAAAAACCTTAAATTAGAAAACACAACTTTATCTACAAAATAGTTTTTGCCAAGAACTTTGAACATGAATCTAACAGACCTCCAGACTGAACTTCCAGATTACAGTAAATACAAGGAATATAGAAACAAGTTGAATGACATCATATGGAAACAATCAGACACATCTAGAATTTTGTACATTCTACAAGACAACTAGCCTGGACTCTTCCAAAGTCAATGTCATTTTAAAAAAGTGGGGGAACAGTTCTGTATTAAAAAAGAGTACAGAAATATAAAAACCAAATGTCATGTGTGAACCTCGGGGAACAGGGATTTGGTGGTGGGGAGGGCATTAAAAGGCATTCTAGGGATAATTAAGGAAATCTGAATATGGAATAGATGTACATAATTCTATGGGATGGTGCTAATTTTTTTGGTTGTCAAATTAGGTGTAATAATGATATTATGTTTAATTATGAGAGTATATTGATTCTTGGAGACACATGTGAAGCATGGTGTCTACGACTTTCAAATAACTCAAAAAAAAGTGTATGTATATACATATACACAGAGAACAAAATGTGTTAACAATTGGTAAAATCTAGGGGATACAGATGTTTTAATGGTATCATTCTTTCAGATTTCCTATATGTTTAATATTTTTCAGGACAAAAGAAACAGATAAAAAGACTGAGTTCCATGCGGGACTTAGATTTTCTTGTTCACTGTGTGTCCCAGGGCCTATGTAGAGTGCCTGGCTCATGCAAGGGGCTATAAATAATTGCTGAAAGAAGAGAAAAGACAGGGAGGGAAGGAAAGAAGGGAAGGAGGGAGGGATGGAGAAAGAAGGAAAATTAACTTTAGAAGCCACAAACTCACATGGACAAACATTTAGGCAAAGTCTATGCCTAAACTGTTGGCAAAACTATATGAGCAATAATAATCCATGAGGAGAGAAGCAGCAGAGGGAGGGAGGAAGGAAGGAAGGAAGGAAGGAAGGAAGGAAGGAAGGAAGGAAGGAAGGAAGGAAGGAAGGAGGGAGGGAGGGAGGGAAGAGGGAAGTGGGGAAGGAGGAGAAGGAAGAGGGAGGGAGGCCATCTCTCATTCCGCCACCCAGGAATACCCAGAATGAGCATGTCGTACATACTCCAGGACTTTTGTCACCAGACAGATAAATCCATTTTTAAGTGTTTCATTTCTAGAATCATCAGGTTTTAGAACAAAAAGTATCCAGGAGATCAGCCACACTCTAATACATTTGAAGAAACTGAAGCCCCAAAGCAAGGTGACTAAGGTCACCAGGCAGGTTAATAAGTGAGCTGGATGTCCTTTGTCACAGGACCAAGGCTCCTTCCTTCACTGTTTTGCTTCCACCTTCAGCAGAACTCTTAATCTACCTATTGTAATTTAAATGTAAACCCTAAAAGAGCCATGCTTAGTCACTCATAGGCTTTCATTTTCTGAAAGTAAAATTTTGCCCAGCATAGCAGTTTTGAGGACCCATCAAGCATGTCAAAGTAAGATTCCTTAAAGGAAAAAAAGTAAAGTAAATACTGAGTGTCATGATTTGTGCTAAGAACTTCCATATCCATTATTTTACTTGGTTCTCCCAATAGCCCTATGAGGCAGGCATTATATTCTACAAAGTCTATTTCTTACTGTCTCTTATGCTTAAAAGGTAAAACCAGTTTCAAGACAGAAAAGTGAAGGGAAGGAATGATAAAGAAAGAATAAAAAAATAACTGGAATTTGTCCCTGAACCCTATGAGTGTTTAGTAACTGATTTTTGATGAAACAGAATAATTATCCATATAGTCCTGAATGATGAAAATTAATTAAAAGAGAGGAAAATTCACACGCTCATAATAAACTTGGCTTAGTAAAGTAACAAACCCAATGATGAATTATTTGATAGGGAAAAATCCAAACAATAATTAGAATGTGTATCTAGTATCTGCAAGTAAGAAATTATAATAGGAAAGCATACATATGTACCATAATTTATTAGTTAAAAGAAACTGATGCTAACACGATTCAGTTCAGGCTCAGTAATAATACGTGATGGTTTACATTTCATTCATTATATCTAGTATTTCATTTAAAAACAAAACAAAACAAAACAAAACAAAACTCCCCTCTCCCAAAATAAGAAAAAGGGAATAATGACAAAATAAAAAGTGAGAGGAATGGTAAAATCTAAATTTAGGAAAATAATCCACAAAAGATTAAAGTAATGCTTCCTTCAAGAACAACCTGGCATTTCCCAACAGTGAGTTGTATTTGAACAGAACCATATTTGATCTTAGATTTTAAATGAGCTATATTTAAAATCTAATTTGCAAGGACTTTAAATTGAATGCTTCCTGGTCTTTTCATCCTCTTTTAATCATCTCAGGATATTAGAAGCAATCAAAGTTAACATTTAACATACATTTTGAAAATATTTTTCCTCTTAAAAATTTAGAGAACTATTATTCCACCTTTATTGCACAGGGAAACATGAAGTGGACAACTGAATATAAAGTTTGTTCTCATTCAAAAACAAAAGAGATGCAGGAATTTTGAACTGGCCTTGTGTAAGCATATAATTACCCCAATTTTAAGTTTCGTATAGCTAACGGCTAAGAGTTTAAAAACTGAATTACTTAGGCAAGAGTTTGCTAGCTGTTGTTATAATGTAATAAAACTAGAGGCTGTTATATAACACATTTACTAAAACAATTGTCTTTAAAATGATTTATAATGTCTAATGATTTATCATAAAGCTTTGAATTTTCCCTTAAAATATATAATTTTTAATTGTAGAAATGAAAAACTTTATCATAGTAAAAGGCTGATTTAATAAGAATGAGAAAGGAAATATTCTTTGGTAGTCTGTCAATCAAGTTGATGGAGTTAGAATATCATCAATGGATGTTAAACTAGTCAGAAAAAAATTTTAGAAACAGGAAGGATATTGACAGTCTCAAAATACCTCCTCACAAATAACTTGTAATTTACAAAGAGGAAAGCTATAACTTTATGGTGAAAAAAAGAACCTAAACCAAGTGATCAAAGCTAACATCACCTATTTTGGGACAAATGGAAAGTAGGTCACTCCTGACATGGTACACTGACAAGGACATGTCATCACCACAATTGTATCTCTGCCAAAAATATATAACCCAAATGTAAACATGAGGAAACTCTAGTCAAATCCAGAATGAAGGGCCTTCTACAAACCAAAACAAAACAAACAAAAAGAGTATTGATCTGTCTTCTACAAAAATTGTCAAGTTAAGAAGACAAAGGCTGAGCAGGCTTTTCAGATTAAAGGAAACCAGAAAGACATAACAACTCAATACAATGAACGATCCTGAATTGGATCTTGGTCTGGGGAAAAAAATTAGCTTATAACTAATTATTGGGACAACTGAGAAAATCTAAATTTAAATTTGAACTGTGGCTTATAGTATGTCAATGTTAAAATACCCAATTTTCATAACAACCATGGTTATTAAAGAGAATATTATTCTTAGGAAAATATCAAAATATTGCAGGGTAAGGGGCATAATGTTTCCAATTTACTTTCAAATGGGTCAGGAAAGAAAGACTGAGTGAGATGGAGATAGATTCATAGAAAGAGAGAGAGCGAATGGGGCAAGATATAAATATGAATCTCAGTAAAGGGTATCTGGTTTTGTTTTGTTTTTTGCCTAATTTTTGAAATTTTTATATAAACTTGAAATTATATCAAAATTTAAAGTCACCTAAATGCTAAAAGGAAAAGTTTTCTGGGACTGACCTGGCCATCTACAATGCCCTAGACCCCAACTTGAGGGACTGATCAGTACCAAGTAGAAAGTTTAGGATGTAAAAATGTATCACCTGACAAACAAAATGGTGTTGGCCAGATGAGGCAAGGCTGATACTAACGGAACTACTGGTGCCACAGGAAATATTTAAGGTTAAAAGTTCTTTTAAGGTAAACTTCTATAATAGTTTTTTAGACCCAACTTTCCTTGACATGAAAGGGAATAACTGTCCCTGAACCATTTCTTCCTACTATTGGAATCAGTAGGAAGAAACCCAGCCATGTTTTCTTTTGGCCTTCTAATTTAAAGTCAATATTTTAATAATCTCTTGACTTTCCAGCTGGTTGCTTTCGGCTGCAAATGGACCAGTACCACTGTGTAATTAAAGGAGAATAACAAATAGTTAGAATATAGATTACACAGGTGCTGGCTTACAAATGCAAAGTCGTAGCAGAAGATTAAGCTCCCAGGAGGCTGTAGGTGTGTGTCTCTGCTTATTGCCATCATAATTCATTAATGGTCAAAGAATGCTGAGATCAATATTCATGTAGTCATGGGAATGAGAACAAATGATCAGCATCAAAATAAGATACAAAGATAGTCTCAAAATGTTTCTCTGTATGTAATTGAGAAACCAGTCATTGTCATGAATTTCAAAACTTAACATTTTCTTAGCTGGTTTATTTAAGAGATGGCTTAAAGGATCTTGACAAGAATTACTGTTCCCCTAAATAAGACTAAATGCAAAAAGAGAGAGAAAGAGAAGTCCTTTTTTCCCTCTATCTTGGTGGTAAAGAAAGGAAGGAGGGATGCTGGCGTATGGTAAACACCACAGAAGGCAATACAGCACAAGATTATCTCATAGGAAGCTTGATTCTGAAATATAGTTGAAGAGGATGTACACATGAGATGTAAGATCCACACTCAAACCAATGGTTCCAACGTAGATTCCTGGACCCCAGTAGAGGGGATCAAATTCAGTTGGACTCTGTTTGGAATGAGGGAGTCTGCGTTTTTAAGAACTATTGCATGACCCACTCCTTTAAAAATATTAAGGAAAACAGCTGTTACTTTTTATGAATTCAATAACTATACTGTAATACTTGTTATAGTAGTAATTGTACCTTATAAAAACCAGTCTAGATGAAATGGCATAGAGGAACTTATGATGATTCCTCTCCAAGCCCAGTCCCATCTCCTCTGGACACTGTTTTAACATTTCTGCTTTTAGTACTTCTGGTTGTAAACAGCCTTCCCCACCCCCCCCTTCCCCAGTATTTAAAAATAAATACTGCTCTTTTACAATATGTTCATATTTTAGACACATTAGAATAATGAATATTTGAAATAGTGTAATTGGCCTATTAGGTAAGTACCAATTTTGTGCAAAATTTGAAATAGTCTAACTCCTGCCAAGAGTAATCAAGAATTGCATAATTTAAAGCTAGCAGGCGGTGTGGATGGCAACTGTGTTTATCTGTGTGGCTATGTGGCATGCCACTTTAGCCAGTAATCAGAAGTACAGTGGAACTTGTAATTACACACTCCCTGATAATGAGAATTTGGATATGACGAGTTTGGTGTTTGGCTCCTGCCCTCTTGCAGTTGGCTCACCTTGGTCATTTTATTAACTTTGCAGTAAGTTGGCTCTACATATTATGTGATTGAAATTTCTGGACCTTGCTTACAAAGCTATGGCATGATTTTACCTGCACCTGCCATTTAACAGACACTTGTGAATCATGCCATTATTTAAATGCATGGGAATGTCTAGAAGTGATTCAAGTGACTTTTATGTTATTTTAATTTTTAGAATTATAATATTAAAATGGTTTTTATCCTATAACAAGGTCATCTGAGCCTTCATTCAGTGGGAGCAAAAACGCAATCGTGAGAATATATTCTTTTGGAACAGAAGTTAGATGTAATAAAACATGGCCATGTACCATGCTATTAATTTTGGAGCGAGCACTCTGTGAAATAGTAGAGATAATTCTGAGAAAAATTAAGAGCATTAAAACAGATATGACTTCAAGTTTGCAAATATAATATGATAACTGGGCATGGATAATAGAATGGAAAAAAAAATGCCATAGCTGCAAGATCATCAGTGCCATAAAGTATCCTTAAGCTACAGAGATTGTTTGGTACCTCTGCTCTGAGACTGTGCCCCATGACCTTACATGTATGCCTATGAAAAATCACTCCTGAGTTATGCATTCTTTGAATATGTGAGGTGTTTAAAAAAATCATTCTTCTTTTAATTTCTTGGGTATGAATGGCCTCTAGTTACGAAAGATAAGAATTTAGCTTATTTATATTATTTTCTTCTTCCTTCCAACTCCTCCCAGTTTTGGGTAGTCATATCATTATTTTTTTAAGTTTTGTTATGGTTACCTTGTAACTAAATAGTATGTTATGTCTCAGTTTCTCATTCTAAAAACTTGAGTCAGTATCTTGACTTCCCATTACAGAAACTGTGGATATCAGTGACACTATTCTTTTCTCCATATTTCCTTCAACTCCCACTCCCTGCCTTCTGTCAGCTATAAAGATTGATGTGTGACTTTTTTTCTGCATATAACCAAGAATCTTCCTTATTTCATCCTTCGGTAAGAATTTAAAATCTGAGAACTTACATTATTAAGACTATATCAATATTGTACACTGCTGAGCTAAATAGAATGTTAGGACTGCTACTTCCTTTTCTATGAGAGCAACATATGACCCCTCATCTATTACAAGGAGAGTATTATTTTAGTACCATGTACTGGTCTTTCTCTTACACTCCACAAATTATTGAAATCATAAACATTTTATTATTCTTCAAAATTGGATCATAACTGTCAGCTTTTTTTTTTTTCTGGAATTCTTAATTGCCTATCTTTTTTATTGATGAAATATATGCTTTATCTTATATTCAATTTTTTTGTTTTTATTTATTTTTGTTCTCAGTCACACTATGAACTACATAGTTTGCCCCAGAGTCCTGTCCTTTGGAGCTCTTCATTCTCCTGCTCCAAAACATTCTTTTCCTGTGTTAGGAACTTTGCCTTCTTCTTTCTTGGCTAATCTCCTCATTCTGCTGGAAAACATATTCTAGTAACTTAGTAAGGAAGGGGTCCTTGGAAGTAAACTTTCTGAGTATTGGTTTATGTGCAATGTCTATATTCTACTCTCACAGTTGATCGATAGGTTGGCTGAATATTAAAATTAATTTCAAATTCGATTTCCCCTAGAATTAAAAAAAAATACTCTATTATCTTCAAACAGCCACAGATGTTAATGATAATTTAACATCTCTCAATTTGTATTCCTCTGTAAGTGGCCTAATTTTTCTCTCTAGAAGCTTTTAGAAAGTTGTATTTATTCCGAGGTTCTAAAATTTTAGAAAGTTGTGTCCAAGTGGGTTATTTTTGCCATTTATTGCAGTTAGCCCTTATACAGCTTTTTGAATGTGAAGATGTTATGTCCTTTTCTGAGAAAATTGTTAATATAATTTCTTTAGTAATTTCCCTTGTACCATTTTCTCTGTTCTCCCTTTCTGGATCTCATATTACTCAGCTGTTGGATTTCTTAGATTGCTTTTTGTATCTCCTCTTTTCTCTCATATTTCCCATCAGTGGCAAAGAATGCTATTTGTACCTCAACATCTTCTTCACTACTGTCATCTTCTTTGTCCACATCGATTGATTAAAATAATAACTATTACTAATAACCACGTCAGCTTGTTTTTACCTTTAAGTGCCTCACCCAGAATCATGCCCACACATCATTCTAGGCAGCATTCTCTTGGAGAGTTGATGCTGAAAATGTCAGAGGATGGGATTAAAAAACAAAAGAAAACAAAACCAACAAAAAACCTTAGTCCAAATGTAGGTCTTGTTTTCCCTCTTCTTCCAGGCTCATCACTCTCTCACAGATAAAATTAAATTGCCTGGCATAATTTGTACTTCACAAAATCATGTTGATTACTACACAGTACCTTGTGCTCTTCTAGGTGGTTGCAAATTGATTGTTTAATGATTTGTTCTTGTATCTTCCCAGGTATCCAAGGTAAGCTGAATAGTCTATAATTACCATGGTTGTGCTTTTCCCTGTTTAAAAAAAAAACCCAAAAAAACAAAAAAACAAAAACCAAAAAAAACACACACATACTCCATTTGTAGATTCCACTTGTCAAGACCTTCTCCTATCCAACTTTCCTTTTTCTAAAATAAAGGCTGGTGGTCTTGCAATTACATATGCCAATTCCTTAAGTGCCCTGGGATGCAAGTAATCAGGCCCCGCTGATTTGAATGTATCGAGCTTTCTGAAGTACTCTTCAATCACTTCTTTCCCCTTGTTTGCCTTTGTAGCTCCAATAAGATAGCACTTAATCTGGTTTAGTTTTCTTATCATTGCTGATTAAAAAGAAAAAAAAAACATTAAAAACACGGTGAAAGCTTCTGCTATTAGTTATTTGTTAATAGTTTTTGTTTAGCAGTATTTGTTGATAGTTTTGTTTTGTTAATAGTTTTAGTAGTTGTATTTTGCATCTTATAAATTCCTTCCAGTATCTTTCCTTCCTCCCTCTTTTCTGTCCTTCCTTCCTTCCTTCCTTCCTTCCTTCCTTCCTTTTCTTTCTTCCTTCTCTCGCTCCACCCTCTATCCTTTTTTGTTTTCTTTAAATTTCTTTTAGAGGGACAGATAAGGGAAAGAAAGTAAAAACAAAAGGAGTAAAGAACTTCACATACCTTTATGGCAGTAGACATTTATTAATTACCAAATATCCACATGCTCCCCCAAATTTCCCAGCCTGCTTATAGTTAGGGCAAGGGGCATGTAACTAGTTGTGGCCAATAGGTACTTAAGAGTCACGAGCTCCCCTTGTCCTCTTTTCTCCTGCCCCAGTGAACTAGAAGCCACATATTTCAGATGGTGCACTAACATAGTGCAAGTGCCTGAACTCTGAGTCACCCATGGAAGGTGGCCGTCCTGGAGCACCATGAGACTCCCGTCCCGCTCCCCAAGGATCATGTGTTAAGCCACTAAGATTTTGGGGGTGTGTTTTTGTAGCATAGCCTGTCTTCACTAACACAGCACCAATTTCTGCTTTAGTCGGATTATGCTAGGTTTTGCCAAAGGAACAAATTAACCCTGAAATCTAAGTGGCTTAACATAAAACAAAGGTTTATTTCTTATTTGTGGTATGTAGTTGCTAGTCTCCAAAGAAAGCTCTCAATGACTCTTACCTCCTGATAGTCACACCCTTGTAGAGTCACCTCCCATTATGTCTCTGCACCGATCTCATGACTCACTTTAACCAAGAAAATGTAGCAAAGTGACACTGTGATGGTTCCCAGCCTAAGCCTTAGGAAATTCTGACAGCCTCTGCATTTGAAATTACTCATGATATAAGAAGTCTGACCATCCTATTGCATAGAGAGGCCATGCATAGATGCCTAGAGAATGAAACTCCATGTGGAGGAGTACTGAGGTGCCAGACCTGAGCAAAGAACCCATCTTTAGTTCAATTCCAGTCAAGCTTTCCAAGGTTTCCAGCACCAGCCACCACTTGACTATAATCACATGAAAGCCTAGGTGAGAAGAGCAGCGAACTCAGAATTGTGAGATACATACAACAGTAAATTGCTGTTTAAACCCGTTCTGTATAGGAGGGTTTGTTAGGCAGCAATCACTTACTGAAGAATGGTACACATCTAGTGTTGGTGTTCAGGGGCTGGTCTCCACACAGACATTTCCAGAATCATGTCAGTACAGGGTCCACCATCTTGAATCTGCACCATTGGGAACACATGACTTCCTTTATTGCAATGGCAAGGGAAGACAGGGCTGAGAGTTGCATACCAACTTTTAACACTTCTGCCTCTGTTCCCCCAGTCCATGGGCCAATGAGAAATGTGGGGGAGTAAATGGAGATTCGATAAGCATTAAATATCTCTGCTGCAGAAACTGCCACCTAAAATTTATCTTTTTCCTCACTAGTATCCTTACGAGGTTTATTCACAACTCATCTAACTGGCTTTCCAAAAATTGTAAATGGTGGTGTGCAGGACTGGCACATATAGCTCATAAGAGCCCACTGAGCATATCTCCTCCGTACTCTGCATTCTGTGATGCCAGGTTAGTAGTGTGAAACCATAGTGGAAATGAAGAAATTGGCAAATGCTGAAAGTCAGGACTTGCCCCTTACAACCCCAAGAGCTGGTAGAATTTTTAAAGCTCTCCATCGATGGTCTTATCTTTCTATTCCATATTTAAAATAACAGGCTGAACCTATGAATTCGATGTTTGCACAAACCTGGGTAACTTTTATTAATAAAAAAATAACAATTTGAAGTTTTCTATATGCAATCCAAATATGCATATTTTTATAGTTAACTTCCTTTTAGTATAGCATTGGGATGTTGCTATGAAGTATAGAACATACCTATTTTCAGCTGGCATTGATGGGATTTTGTCCTTCCAGTAATTACTGCATCTAATCAACACTATTTTAGCTACTAATTTATTCTGAAAGCTACAGTATATTTTAGGTTTGTGAGTTTATAAGACTAAGTCTTTCCTTTGAAGCCTTGCTGAAAGAGTTAATTCAGCTTCCTATTCCAGTTCACAACTCTTCTCCTTGCCTTTTCCCTCCACACACACAATGAAGAAATAGGCCATCAATAAAATTCAAGCTTCTATTATGGGATATGAAGCAATAACATTTTAAATAGCACCTTAGAGACCTGAAGGAGTTAATACATCTTTCAGCAGTGCCTACTTTTCAGCTATGGAGTATTTTGGACCCTGAAAGCCTGGATTATTA
The DNA here is from genome assembly GCA_003508835.1 of Eonycteris spelaea. Classification (NCBI taxonomy): domain Eukaryota; kingdom Metazoa; phylum Chordata; class Mammalia; order Chiroptera; family Pteropodidae; genus Eonycteris; species Eonycteris spelaea. The sequence continues at coordinate 4,277,721 of PUFA01000087.1, forward strand.
TTTATTAAAAGGAAGAGAAGGGTCCAGTTGGAGGGAAAACCTCATTCACGAAGCAAGAAAGGATATGCTTACAAATGACATTTGAAAATAAGATGACCAGAAACCTTTCAGTACAATCAAGGGATTTGAACTTCATCTACACCTAATTATATGGCAAAATAAAATATAAGATGATTCCAGATGCAAAGAGACAAGCCACCTTAAAAAGCTATTTTCTGGATAGAACCCAGTAAGACCACCTATTGATAAATCTGTTGTTCATTAATTCAGAGCAGGAAGAAAAAGAAAGAATTTTCATTATACCCACCAACTAGGATGTTTTCAATCACAATGTTGATAATTTTCTGGGAACTCTGATACCTTTTAGAGTTCTAAGGATTATTTTGTATGTTAATCAAGATTCCTCTGTTTGCAAGTATGACTGATTATATTTTCTAAAAATGTCCACACTGATATATATTCCAGCCACACGTTCTCATATTGCGATGGTGACATTTCTTCGTCAAGAAATGGGGTCCTTTTGAAAATGGGTGGATATTTGTACCTGCCTCCACCTCCACAAATAGGATGAGGCGGAAAGAACACTGCACGACTTCAGAGGCTAGGTCACGAAATGCAACATGGCGTCCACCTGGCCCTCTCTCCTTGGGACCTTCGAAGCTCTGAGCCTCCAGGTGAGAGTCCATCTAAATTGAAGCCACCAGGATGAAAAGACCAGAGAGAAATTTCCACAGGGCCCCAACTCTGCCAACCCCTAGCTGCTCAATTCTTCCAGCCCAGGTACCAGGCACACGTGAATAAGAGTTCAGACAGTTTCAGCTCCTGGCCTTCAAACTGCCCCAGCTGAAACCAAGTTGGAGCAGAAATAAACCATCCATGCTAAGCCTCACTCAGTATGCAATTTGTAAGCAAAATAAATGTTCTTGTTTTAAGCCGTTACATTTTGAGGTGATATGGTACACAGCCAGTGTAGTTGGATAGCAAGAAATGGAAGCCCTTCAAGCTAGTCTTATCAAAATATGGAGGTTAGAGTATAAAGGTTCAAGGATACCTAATGATGACCCAGAAGGTAAGGTGAAGCTGGGTCCCATGATGGGTCGAACAGGAACAAAACCAGAAAACCAGCAGAAGCCAATCAGCTACTTTGCTCCAGTGTTGTATTTTTTTTTTTTTCCTCCTTCTGTCCTCTTCTCCGTCTCTTACTTCACAGCCCTCACCTCTGTCTCAGCACAAACTTCCTTGTCTCTTCAGTCAGAGAGTTTGTATGTCCCTAGTTTAAGAGACCAGCCCACACAGTAGCACCCTTTCGTTCCAGGGATCAATTCCTAGGAGAAAGGATATAACGGGCAGGCCTTGAGTCAGATGTCTGCTTCTGGTCCAGTCAGTCAACACAGGAAAGGGCCTCATTGTACCAAATGGCTGCTACTCCCACTCCCCAACTTCCTGTGGGAATTCTTAGAAGGCAGGTTCAGAGGCTTCCAAACATAACAATACACCTAAAATAATTCTTGAATGTTAGAAGCCATTTGGATGTTTTTATGTGTACATAAGATCCTACCATTGACTCCCCTTTAAATTGCCTATTATTTTTTTTCAAGTATGCTTACACAGATGTATATCACCTCATTCACATTGTGATTATTTGAAAGGGTGCGTCTGGGTCTCTACAACAACAAAGGAAGTGGATTGGATTGCTGTGACCTCAAGGAGACTGATCTCAATGATTAATTTTTCATTCTTATTTTCTGAGATCTATCTTCTAATGTGAAACTTGACTTCTTATTTTACTACCTTTTAGCTGGTAGGGACTCTGGGCAACTGAGACAACTAGAGATCACAGAGGCACTAAAGGAAACTGAGGCTTCTTGATGAACTTTGATAATTGTCCCTTTGCTAACTAATCTATGGTATTAGAAGTCAGGATAGAGGCTACCCTGGGGGAAGGAGACACTGGACAAGGTCCCTTGGACACTAGTAACATTTTGTTTCTTATTTTGGGAGGTAGACACGAAGGTTTCTAGTTTGTGAAGATTCATGAAGCTGTACACATAAGATATGTATGTCTTTCTGCATGTATGATGTCCTTCAAAATGTTTCAAAATATTTTATTCATTATAAGACATTGTTCAAACTGGCCTCACTATATATATATATATGTTTGGGTGCAAACTTCATTGTAACATTTCTTCAAGATGCTACATACATATACTTCTCATTGAAAATTAGGTTCTTAAAATACTCAATTTGAGGGACAGTAGAGTGGTAAATGGCTCAAGTTAGTGTCCAAGTTCCAGTCCTACCAATGTAGATTTATGACTTTAGGGAAGTTACTCAACCTCAGCTTCTTTATCTATAAAATAGAAATATTAAAAATACTTATGAGATGGAGGACTAGGCAGCATACAAAGGATTTTTAGGGTAGTGAAACAACTCTGTGTGTAATAATATAATGGTAGACACATGCCATTATACATCTGTCCAAGCCCATAGAATTATAACACCTCGAGGGAACCCTAATGTAAACTACAGACTGTGTGTGATTATGATATGTCAATGTAGGTTCAATTGTAATAAACATACCACTCTGGCGATGGACATTGATATGTGGGGAGGCTGTGCATGTGTGGGGGCCGGGGTCTATGGGAAATTTCTGTACCTTGGGCTCGATTTTACTGTGAACCTAAAAGTGCTCTAAAACATCAAGTCTTTTTTAAAAAAAATACATACCTCATAGGAATGTTGTGAGAATTAAAATGAAATAATGTATATAAAGTGCCTGGAACAGGGCCCAGCCCACAGTAAACATTTACTATTAACTATTATTATCACGTTACTAGACTATTTCAAAATAAAAGGAGACAGCACCTTTATTTCTACATTTTACTATTCCATCCACTCTAACTCAAAAGATCCCACTGTGATTCGGCACACACTGATTGAATGCCTCTACGTGCCAGGTACAGGCAGAGCAGATACTTAAAGCATATTTCTGGCAGTTCTGAGTCCCCCACTGCAGAGACCAGAACCCTGGGCGGATCTCTATGCGGGCAGCATTCCCTGAAAGATTCTGTGGTTCATTTCTTCCCTAGTTCATTGCTGATGCTGTTCTAAGTTTTACATTTTTCAGTCTCGAGCCAGCTGGTTTTCCCTAAGAGGAAGCTGGCAAGGTAGGAAGGTGAAGCAGGGTGGATTTGCGGCTGTGTTTGTGTTTTGCTCTGGTGGTTGCCTCAGTACCAGGAGACTTTACCTACATTGAAACACCCTGTGTCGTCTTTTGTTACCACCAGTATTATTTTAAGTAAACATGAGGAGGTGGGACAAAAGAAAACGGCTATTCATCAGAACTTCAGTCCCAGGGAAGCATTCTTCACAATGAGGTGCCTTTAGGACCATCCAAGCTGAACAGCGGTTTGGAAGCCATTTGTAACCAAGGCAATCTGCGGTGGACAGGAGTAAAAATGATTAGTTACCTCCTTCAGAATTCACGGTCACCATCATCTCGAGTAACTCCTATTCTGCAGCTCGAATCTGGCACTGTAGCAGCAGATGAGCTGAGAAACCACTGAAATGGAATTGGTGAGAAAAGGAAGGGAAATACGGCTTCTAATTAGGCAAGCCTAAAGCCCTAACAATTGTCAAAAACAAAAATGAAAACAAAACCCTGAAGCAGTTTTATTTATTTCCTAGCTCCCTTCCTGAGTGAGCAGCTTCCTGAGATCACCTGTATCTATGCATCTCTTCCCTTTCAGACACAAGGATTAGGTGCTTGCAGTTTGGTTTCTCTCCTGTCCTCACCCAGGCAGGCACAGCTTAGTGGTGACTTGCGGGGGAGGGGGTTGGGAAGTGGGGATGGGGGGCGGATAGAGTGGTGTAAGGGAAAGGAGGGCTTTAACTCAGCAGTGAGCAGTGGATTCACCATCCCCCTCCCAGCTTAGGTAGCCCAAAATACCCATTGCAGCCTTGATTTCTTAGAGCACTTTTAGGTTCACAACAAAATTGAGGTGAAGGTACAGAAATTTCCCATATACCCTTACCCCAACACACCCACTGCAGGCATGTGGAGGGTCAAAAATCTTACCCACTTGGTTATTTCCAGGAGGAGTCATAAAATGCTTCAGGGCACGGGCTCATTGACAGAATGACTGGGTTTGAATCCTGGCTGGACCACTTACCTTGTAGTTTAACCCCGCTGTGCCTCAGCTTTCCCATCTGTCAAATAGGAATAATAGTATCTACCTCCTAGAGTTGTAGTAAGATTAAATGAATTAATATCCATAAAAACAGTTAAACCAGGGTCAAGTACATATTAACCATCCAATAAATGTTAGCTATTATCAACTTGAATATTGACAAATCATAATTATGACACATCATTATATTATATTGTTTTCCAGTTGTACACCACAAAACCACCATATAGGCAAAAATCAGTCAGTCCTTTTGCTTTGTTGTTATGAGATCCAAGATAAAACACCCTGGGCTGACTAAAGTCAGTGATGACAGAAGTGATGTTCCAGGGTGCTATTTTGCCAGTAATCTTACTTCTATGAATACCTTCTATGAAAATTTTCAGAGAGGCTCACTGCAGTATTATTTACATGGTGAAAAACTGGCCAGAGCCTATAAGTACAATAATCTGAGAATGACTAAAGTTAGGGCACAGCAGTACTACAAATACTATGCAGCCATTAAGAGGGGTACTTTTGAAGAATTTTTAATTACTAAGAAATGCTCATGAAATAAACACAGGTATAAAAGCGGGCTTCAAAACTTTGTATGACAGGACCGCATTTGGCAACTATGTACCCACATTTGCAGAGGAAAACAAAACTAGGGAAATGCAACGAATCTTAGCAGTGAGGTCTCTGAAGTTGGAAGGCTTTATGTATGCATGGTTTTTGTTTACACTTTTTAATATTTTTTAGTGTCTTCATGGTTTTATACATGAGCACAAATTATTTTCATATTTGGGGAAAACATTAAGTCATGAAACCAAAACATTTAATAAAGAATCTTTCAGAAGACACACAGTGGGCTAAAAGGACCTGAACCCATGTTTCCTAAACACCTAGTTGTTTTAACCCCAAACAACGCCACATAAGAGAGACAGTGTTACTACTCTTCAATTTATCTTTGCTTTGGAAGAAAAAGCTATGAGAAACCTCTGGTTGGAAAAAAGAGAGATGTATGGGCACAATGGGGAGTATAGCAAGGGCCTCTTAAGGTATTAGGCTATAATTTGGCATGGACTAATAGAACCATTTGTTTTCACAACATTGGATAGAAACATCCTTGGCCCACAGCAAAATGGACGAGAGCCATCTATCAGCTCTTCTGGAAGAAGTTAAAAAAAAAAATTCTGCGGTTAAAAGAAAAAGAATACTAATGCAAACAGGACATGAGACAAGTCCAAATAGAAAAGTATCAGAATTCTCGAATTCCCATGCCTCTACCACAGAACCCTACTAAGAAACCTCCTTTCTGAGTCCTACACCTAAGGAAAGATCACTAAAATGAGCCCAAATGTGAAAGGGCTTGCAAAACATCAGGGAATGCCGGTTTAAATCGCAGGCCACTGCACACCATTCAGGTGGGAGCCCAGGTACTAGCCTCTGCCTGGGGGTCTTTCCCTTTCAGCTGTGTGCTCAAGAGAGGGGGCCTTGCAGGACGCGCATTGGCCTAGAGGCAAGATTAATAAAATTAGGATTATTTACGATGCAGGAGTGATTTAATAATATTTTTCAAGAACCTGAAGGATTTATGTAGAGGAACTGCTGTTTTAGTAACTAAATCCTTTTGGATGGACTCCAAGATAAACCAGACTTGTCTGGCATCCGCCCTGGGCCCCTTCACTTCTTCCAGTTTCTCTTGGCAAATATCTCTTCTGCTTACTGGAGGGAGATGGTCAAGGAGATGACCTTCCTGCCTGCTTTATCTACCCTCATCCCCACCTCAAAATCTCTCTCAGCTTCTCTCTTTGTTCCCTCAAATCTCAAAGGGAGAATCAAGAGGGGAGGGAAGAAACATTCATTGAATATCTTCTACAAACCAGGAGCTGGCAGATACATTACCTCATTTAATTCCCTGATGTTTTGCAAGCCCAACCACCTTGCAAAAGGCATAATTACCCCTATTTTGCTTGTTAGAGGGTAGAGGAAATTTATTCTTTTAGCAGTTGTTACAATTCCTCTTGAGGACAGAACCATCTTTGTGGGAAAAGGCCTTATCAGCCTTTTGGGGCTAAGGGTGGGGGACAGAGGGGAGCTATGAGGAAATGTGTGGAGAATGGGAGGGGGGTGTTGTGGGCTCCTCGCTCAGAGACACAGAAGCAAGAGGCGAGCAGGAGGTTTAGAAAAAGTTCGTGTAGGGTACGATATATTTCACTCTCAAAAGTCTAACTTTCAAATCTCCAATAAATTTACTAACTCATGAAATACCTGTTGAAAGAGAATGTTCTGAATGGGCTTGCTGGCGTAGGGGGAAACAGAAGTCCCATGTGCTTCACCTGAGATGGTGACAGGTGCTACCATCAGAAAATTAATGTTTTCCACACTTGACACCTGAGTTATCCAAAGGATGCGGGGGACTGAGGCTCAGAGAAGTTAATCAACTTTACTAAGATCATACAGCAGTGATGTATAACATACATCAATAGCACAGACAAAACTGAACCCAAGAGGAGGCTGAAAAAGGCAGGTAGAGGCTGTTTATCTGCAATGTTCACTGTTTTGACTCTATGCCACATGCTGTACTCAGAATGTTTTCTGCTAAGACCTACTCTTCCCATCGTAGTAATATAGTGACTATTGAGTGCCTACTATGTGCATGCATTAGCTCGTCAGTCCATCCAACATCACTAAATATTTGAGAGTACAATTACATAGATTTTAGGAGGTGGGAACTGTTGCTTAGAGAAGTTAGAGCACTAGCTCAAGGTTCTATTGCTATAAGCTGTGAAACTAGCATTTGAACCAGACTGCTGTGTTCTCTCTCACCTTATCCCTTCCCGCCTCTTTCAGAAACGATTCCTTAATTATTCCATTTAATTAACCCCTTCTCTCCCTGCAGCACCCTAGGCTGCACCCTGAGATGGAAACTGGTGAGGCTTGTAGAGGTCATGCAACACTGAACACAGAAGATGCTCTGGTGGGCTCAGGTCAAAGTCCCTGTCACAGCTCAGGCTAATAGTGTAACTCGGGAGGTTGGCAAACCTTTTCTCTCAGAGGCCAGACAATGTTTTCGGCTTTACGGGCCATATGATCTCTGATGCCAACTCCTTAACTCTGCTGTTGTAATATGAAAGTGAACATAGACGTAAATGAATGGGCACGGCTGTGTTCCAACAGGACTCTAGCTATGAACACTCAATTTTTTAACTGCATATAATTTTTGTATGTCACAAAATATTCTTCTTCTTTTGATTCCCCCCTCCCCCAACTATTTAAAAAGGTAAAAAACATTCTTATGTGAAAGGCACATACAACCAGAGGCAGGCTGGATTTGGCCCATATGTCACAGCTTGCTGACCCCTAATTTTACTAAATTCTCCCTCCTTTTGGGATCTCCATCCACCTGCGCCTGCGTTAGGCTTTGATCCCTCCTTCCTCTTGCCTGTAAAACCACGCAGGTTCATTCCTGAGCCTCTGTCTGTCACTCTCTCATTAGAAGCACTCCTCCAATCCTACAGTTTCTCCTGCTGAACCAGAGGAAAAGCAGTTGTCTGCTGTCCCTGAAAGAGGCAACCAAAAAATAAAAAGAAAATAAGACTGATGGACCTGCCATTACTTAGACGACCTGGTGAAGCTAAGCTCCAGGACAGGTTAAAGGAATGTCACCCTAAGGCTATAACAAGGCTTGAGAATGATATGCTTCAAATACATAGACTGAACATCTAAAAAGATATCTCTAGGAAGGGTGGAGAAGACATTGTTAAGAATTTTGAGTCCAAGGAAAGACCCTGGAGCCCAAAATGTGAATGCCTTTCTCATCCAGGAGAACATGACCAGAGGACAAGAGATAGCAGGACAGGTGAAGGACAGGAATGCAACTCAGCCCAGGGCCAGGAGACAGCTTAGATCTAGACCAAGAGAGAAGACTAAACCACACTAAGAAACAACTGAGAATAATAACTGCTAACATAGTAACCATCTGCTATGTTCCAGGCACTATATGATGAATTCTTTACATGTTACTTTATTTAACCTTTTCAATACTCTGGTAAAACAGGCCTTTAAAAAATCTCCCCACTTATTTAAAGAAAAAAAAAACCAAAAAATATTTATTGTGCATCATCTATGTAGCAGAAACTATGCTGGATGATAAAGATAGGTAAGTAAGCAAAAACACACCTTGTACCTGATTTCATGGAGATTGTAGTCAAGTGTAGGAATCAGCAAATTTTTTCTGTAAAGGGACAGACTGTAAATATTTTAGGTTTTATGGGCCATAAATCTCTGCTACAACGACTCCTCTACTATTGTACAAAAGCAGCCACCGATAAGACACTATGTAAATAAGTGGATGTGGCTGTGTTTGAATAAAGCTTTATTTACAAAATAGTCTGCAGGCCAAAGCTGGCTATAGTTTGCTGACCCCTGGTCTAGTAGCAGAGATAAACATTAAGCAAATAATTACACAAATAATAATCATGAAGTGCTATCAAATAAAAGTTCCTGGTACTAAAAAAGCCTGTAACAAGAGGGATTTTACCTATTTAGGGAGATCAGAGATTTCCTAGAGGGACTGGTCAATAGATCTAAATGCAGTAATTACTGGAAGAAGGAGGCAAAACTATTTCATACAGAAGAATGAGTGTGTGCAAAGGCCCCGGAGTAAAAAGGCAGCATGTCAAACACAAAATTGAAAGGTTTATATAGTTGGAGTAGAAAGAGTGAGGATCAGTGGATATAAGATGAGGCTGAAAAAGGCAGGTAGAGGCCAGACAATTTAAGATCATGCGACTCTTGTTAGAGATTTATGTCTCTATTTAAATATAGAAACTATGGCACTAGTAGTTAAGTAACATGCTCAAGGCTGTATAGTTAGTAAAAAATGGAGCTAGAAACCTAGTCTGTTAACTTCTGTGTTTTCTTTGTTCACTTTGGTTTTATGTTTGCTTAATATCTTTACCAATTCCCCTTTATGAAACTGCAAAACCTCTCAACCAAATTAAAAGGGAATTTTGTCTACACCTAGGCTAGGAGGCTAGCAAGGCCCTGACATGAACTAAAAACCAAAGTAAACCCATTAGAGAAGTCATGGTTATAGAGAAGTACAAGCATTAGGGATAGCTGTACTCTCTAGTCTCTTTTCATCTCTGATGTCCCCTTTTATGGAATGGACCTTTATTATTCTTTATACTCTGTCAAGGAATAGTCTTCAGATATTGCTAAACTCCTTAAACCCCCTCTGATATTCCTTCTTGATCTAGCCTCTGTCTATCTCCCTCAACCCCTGTCATCATTATCTTATTTGCCACTCTCCTCTTTGAGAAAACTGGATGATTTAATATTCCATAAAACTCCACATTCCCTCCTCAATTGCATATAGTTCCTTCTGCTAGAGGAACCCATGCCTACCCTTCCCCTTTGTCTGGACACCTTCCCTCCTTTGAGAATCAATTCAGGAATTACTCCTTAGGCCTCCAGTTCTATAGGAAGCCTTCCAGGACTCTTCCTGACCTACTTCGTGAACACTACATTCCTCCTCTGTACTCACACAGTTCCCTGTGTTAACGGCTATCATCCTAACTACTGTTTGCGGTCAGGCTCCCCACTGGACTCTTGAGCATGTGAGCTCAGTGACAGCAAAGAACTTTCTGATAGGCATTTAGCGTTTTCTACCTTTTCTACATAGAGGTTAACTTAACTCCACTTTTCATATGGAGGTTAACTTGTTTACCTGACTGTTGCTCCTCTTGTTTCCACCTCTTAATTATCCTCATAATTCTCTGTTAGAATTCCTAGAATCAGCAGTTCTCAAAGTGGGGTCCCTGGTCCAATGGCATCAGCATCACCCGGAAATTTGCTGGAAAAGCCAATTCTCAAGCCTTCCTCCACCTCTGTAATCAGAAACCCTAAGGGGTGGAGTCTGGCAATCTGTGTTTTTCATAAGCTTCTGGTGATTCTGATGTGCACTGAAGTTTGAGAGCTGTGTTTTATAGAAAGTTATTGCTTATTAAACTGCTGATTCCCTGAGAATGGTACTCAGTTATTTTCAAACTGGAAAAGAAAAAGAGTATTGAGGAAACAACAAAACTTTTATTAGTCTGGATCTTTAGAAAAGGAATTTTCTGACTTGACATTTCAAATATGTGACTGGTTTAGAGAAATTAAAAAAACAAGCCTGGTTCTCCTCTATCCGTCTCAGTCTGACTTGGTTGGTCTTGCTGAAGTGCAGGATTTGACAAGATAACCTCACCAGGTACTTTTCAGGCTTCAGATTCCCTGCTTCTAGTGTGTCTATTCTATACACTAGGAAAGGAATACAAGTGAGGGAGCAGGGCATTATTGCTAGGGGACTTTGGGCTTTCAACCCATAAGGAAGTATATGCTTTTTTCCCCTCCTAAGGTGAGTCTTTGCCAGACCATACTAATAAAAGAGATGACCAGGACCTTTTGAGAAAGGTAATTGTTTGTTTTTAGGTCATAAAAATGAATCCTTGCTTTGTTTTCAAAGGAACATACTCTTTGGGCAATCTCTACAAAATGAATGACAAGTAGGTGAGGTCCAAGATTGGAAAGATAAAAACTTCATTTGTTGATTCTTGGCCTAGAGATGAAACAATGGGACAAAGGAGTGGCTTGTTGCTATAAGTTCTATAAAGCTCAATAATATTCGTCATGTAAACAGAAGAAAATAGGAGAGGCTTAATGAGATAAATTACACCAAGTCACCACATCAGGGATTAAAATATTCTGATAAAGCAAACACTAAAAGGTCCAAAAGAAAGGATAAAGGAAAGAGTGATAACTTCAGATTTAGAGAACAATGGCCCCTTCTATCTAGGGTGCTGTCTGACAAGAAGAGCTTTCAGAGGCTGACTAAGCTGACTGTACGCAATTAAAATCCCACTTTTCATCAAAAACAAAAACAAAAACAAAAAACACAAAAAAACAAAAAACACCCCATCATCGTCCTATACTAAAACCAAGGGCAGACAAAGCCAACACATTCTTTTCTTCCCTATTTTTCCCCCCTTTACATTTGCAAAACAATCCACTTTGCAATATAAGTCGGTGAATGGAATAAAAGAGTTCACAAGTTTCTAACTCTATTTGCATTCTCTAGATTTGCGGGCCTGACTTCCAAAGTGTGAATGGGCAGCTGTTCTCTGGCTCAGGGGAAAACAGCCAATTTATCAATGTTTAAGATTGCCCATGTACCTGTGTGAACAGCAACTTTTGCATAACCAGTTTTATAAGAACATTGAACAACTGAAGTATATAGTGCTCGCATTTGTGCTATTTAAACTAATAATGTTGCTAGGTCAATATTATATATTGGTATAGTTGCCTTTATTAAAGTATACATCTATAACTATAAAGAAATACAACTTTTTCAAAACTTAGAAGGGGTAAACTCTCACTGGCTCAATGGTGATGAGAACAAAGTCGCAAAAAGCCAGTGAGCATTTAAGAAACAGTGGAATAATAATAAAAAAATAATAAAAAAAACCAGGCTACTAGACTCAGCTTCAGGTCAAGAACTGACAATACTACTACTACTAAAGAGGACTCCCTTTGTGCTTTTCAGGAACATCCTTTCTCTCAACGGAGCCCTAGGTGTTTTCAAATTGTGAATGACAGGGTGCACAGAAGCCTATTTTAGGCTCTTTTGGTATTGGAAAGAAAAATTCCCAACATTAAAGTTCTCCACGTACAACCAACACCATCCCCACCACCTTTCCCCCAAAACATCTTCTACACTCAACCCAAAAGGATGATGGAAATGAAGATACTTCATTCCTAGAAAAGAATTTTCCAATTCTTGCTCAGTGTAATTATGGACCTTCCAGTCCATGCCGGTTCTAATGCCCACTAATGTATTATGTGAATACACCCCACTGAAAAAGTGGAGTGTATTTCCAAGGATTTGTTTGAAGACATTAGATAACAGCTGACAGACTGCAAATTTTAAAGATGCTTCCCATTTGACGTGGAAGGAATTGTTATTGAGTGAAATTTAAGAGCAACTAAGTACCGCCTTCTCCTTGTTCATTATCCCTTCCTTTCCTCCCCTCCTCCAACTCTGCTCACTGCACTGTTCACAACATAAAGATAGGCTTTGTTCAATCTTCCCCAAAAGAACTTTTCCTTAAATGGTTGCAGTGGGGAGGGGAGTAATTGTGATGTAGAAGCTGGTAGAATTTGGTCTATTGTATAAAGCAGCTAAGGCATATTATATTTTTAAATTATGAGGTTTTCTGTTTGTTTATTTTAAGCCTAATCTGAGAAGCCAAGATTGTTTACTTGATGTCCAATTTTCCTTACTGGAAAAAAGCCAAATCTAGAGAGAAAAATCTCTTCTCTTTTTCTCTCGCTCCCTCATAAATGAAGGTTTTGGATTTTGAATTTTTTTTTTTTTTTTTTGTCTTTCTAAAGTAGGCTTGATTTCAAACTAAGGATTTCAAATGAAGAAAGACACATGGAAGACATCCTAAAGAGTCTCTCAGCAGTATTCGGTATTGTTGAATTTAAAGATAATTGAGTTTGACTTCCACCACATAACAGCAACCCACAGCCATTAGGATTCTTATTTAGCCAGGGCTCATCAATTTTCACTATTCCTTACTCACGGATTGGAGACCTTGGACATTGCTAATAAGATAGATGATGTGAAAGGAAAGTCTCAGGGAGGAAAGTGGAAGTTCCAGTTCAAAAATAATCCTACACCAGATTGCTTTCCTAAAAAGAGTTCAGTTAATATCTAATCGACATCCTAATTTCTATATGTGTTTCTCAAGGTTTCCAACGCACAACTTCACATTCATTGGGTGAGATGGCATGGCATTCCAGAAGAGCATGTTTGAGACCTAATTCCATTAACCTCATGCAGCTTAGCCCCATTTTTTTTCCTTATTATATTATCTAAATGGGCAACTCAGGGCAGTTAGCCACCAAAACTGTTGTATATTGTTCATTGTTTATTTTCCTACCCCTCCCTCCCCAAACTGTATTTCCATTCCAAAATCATGTGTACCAGTGTTGCATTTTTCTTATCAAGCAGCCTGTGAATGGACATGGGTGGGAAGGCATTCCAGGTCTGTGGCTTGGCCTTTCCCTGAGATCCATTTACCTTGCCCCTGGGAAACACCATGATGATGTATTTCTTGGGCCTGAGTATTGATTGGGCCATGACAGGACTCAAGTTCCATAGAACACACTTTTTGAATCCTGCTGCAGTCTGATTTTCCAGGATGAATAGTAAGGGATGATACTTCCCAGCTCCTCCTGGTGACCTAGGGCAGGGCCTTTAACAAGCCCCAGGCAAAAAAAAAAAGGAAAGGGATAGAGGCTGTCAGGGCTAACCACTGGGTTAAGTACTATACTATGTTATCTCGGCTAATCTCTTCCAATCTAGGCAACCATGTTGAGAGACATGCTATTCTGATTTTGTAGATGAGGAAACTGAGGCCCAGAGAGAAGTGCTTTGCCCAAGGTCTTATTATAGTAGGAGGCAGACAGGAATTCTATTTCAGGATCCTGAGCTTGGTGACCTGCCAAAATCATTCTAGGCTTGGAGGGAGGTGTTTAAGGGATGCCTTGGGATGTGAGGAATGGAATAGGGGTGCAGAAAGGGGAGGGAGAAAAGGCAGAAAAGGTCTAGCAGAGGAGGGAGTGACAAAAGAATTATTCAGGAAATTCTCGAAGAGTTCTGAATCCTGATTTGGAACTTAGACTGTAACTTCATTTAAGGCAGGATTTTGATTTATCATTACAAAAAGTGTAAAGGAAAGAACAATTTGTCCTACCATTGTTGAGTAGACTGGTGTTGCTGTTTTTCATGAATATGGTTTGGGGGTTAATGACTTTTCATAAGCCAGTGGTATTAATAACAAAATTTAAAGACTCTGTGATGGTTCATTTTATGTGTTAACATGACTGGGCAAAGGGATGCCCGGAGAGCTGGTAAATCATTTCTGGGTGTGCCTGTGAGAGTGTTTCTGGTTAGTATCACATTCAGCAGACTGAGTAAAGATTGTCTTCACCAATGCAGGGGGGTCATCCAATCCATTGCAGCCCCCCCCCAGATAAACACAAAGGAGGAGGAAAGACGAACTCTCTTCTCTTCTGGGGCTGGTGTGTCAAGCTCCTGGTTCTCCTGCCTTCATATCATCCTGGGGCTTACGGAAGTTGCCCTTCTGTTTTTAGGCCTTCGGACTTGGACTAGATCAGACCACTGGCTTTCCTGGTTTTCCAGCTTGCAGACAGCAGCTTGTAGGACTTGGTGGTCTCCATAACTGCGTGAGCCAATTCTTACAAGTCTCTATCTCCTATTCTGTTTCTCTGGAGAAAGGAGCATAGGTTTTAAAATTGTGTGTTGCAACTTGTGTATGTGACGTGTGTGTGTGTGTGTGTGTGTGTGTGTGTGTGTGTGTGGAAGAAAGATTACTGAACTAAGAATTTTTAAACTTTAGTACGGTTCAGTTGACTTTGGGGGCTTTGGAGGACAGAAACCAACCCAATTTACATGCAAGAGGTCAAATGTTTCCCAACACGTTATGGAAACCCAGACTACATGTCTACTGTTGCCAGGACACCCCAAACCATTATTAATCACAGAGCTATATATGGTCCCCTTGTTTATTTTTATATTTTGTAATGTTATCATTGGTGAAGTTAGAAATTAGGATGGTTGCTTTGCTGTCCTAGACAAAATTAATACTTTCATTCTCCTGATTCCTCTGCTTTAGCTGGCTACTGAGCCCATCTTTTTCTGCTGAACTGCAATTTGGGGTATGGGCTGAGTGCTGCCAGAAAGCACACAACTGAAAGTGGTTGCATTTCCCTGCTGGCAGACATAATTCAAGAGCCCTGAGACAGCTGTTAGCTCTGTTTACAGGAATATAAATTCTTAAACTATCAATCTCACCTCGAAAGTACCAAAAGAAATCTATCCTACCAAGCTTGTGGGTAAAATAAATGTTTTCCTATTAGCAGATCAATGAAGGAAGTGATCTAGTGATAGTGGCTGCTGGGAGCTCTCTGGAGTGCCAGGGTTCAAAACCCAGCTAGCACATGTTACTCTGGGAAAGGACTGCACCTCAGGTTTCTTGTCAGTAAAACAGTACTTGCTTAATAGAATGCTCACATTTAGGAAATGAATAGGATGAAACTCCACTCTAAAACTCTTGCAAAAAAAAGGGGTGGGGTGGGGTGGGTGGGGTGGGGAGATCCTATTGACTTAAAAAAAATGGTATCGCACACATAATATAGAATTTATCATCTTAAGTGCATAGTTCAGTGTCTTGGGTACATTCACAGTGTGGTACTATCGCCACCACAGAACTGTTTCCTTCTTGCAAAACTGAAACTCCACATCTGTTGAGCAATAATTCCCATCCCTCCCTCTCCCCAACTCCAGCAACCTCTCTCTATTCTTTCTACCTTCTATCTCTGAATTTGACTATTCTAAGTACCTCATATAATGGGAATCACACAGTATTTGCCTTTTTGTGTCTGGCTTTACTTTACTTAGCATCATGCCCTCCAGGTTTGTCCATGTTGTAGCATGTGTCAGAACTTCCTTCCTTTTTAAGGCTATTGACTTTTTAACCTATCAAAATTTTTCTTTTACTTTTCAGAAATTAAACATGTAGGTATGATGACACCTCCCTCTCTCCAGCAAAGACAAATAACTTTTTGAAACACTCTCCAGATTTACCGGAAGGTACTTGTCTCCATAGAAGTGCTAATAGGAAAACCAGTTTTCTTAAGAAAGGTATTATTCCCAAGGTTGGCTGTTTACATTAATCAACATTTCTCTAATACTTGTCAGTGTTTTGTAACACTTTTTCAAGTGCCAACTGTAGCTTGCCAGTTCTTCTGAAGTGTAGAAGCTGCAAATGGGGGAAACCAGAATGATAACTCTGTCCCTTGGGGTTTTTTTCTGTCATGGGAAGCAGTTATTTTTAACATTTTCATTATATCTAATCATTGCTTATGTGGATGGTGGCTAGAAATATTGGACAGACTGATTAGTTACTATGTGAAAAGTCCTGGTTTCCCTATATTTTCATACTTGTCTCCCTTTATGGAGCTCAAGTTTTCCATCAGAAGTTGTGGGTTTAATCTCTTCACATGCAAACTAGAATCTGCTTACCATTGTCACAGAAATTTTTCCTTTCAATAAACATAATGGTGACAGGAAAAACAAAAAACATGCTAAATAGTTACCATTAAAAAAATGGTGTGGCATTCCAACTGTCAACTCTCAGATTCTGCCTTGTCACTTTTCAGGGCTTTTCTGGAAAATTAATTATTTGCATATTATAAACATGTGCCTCTGTGATTCTAGATGAGCATAACATCATTATCCAAGAGTTAGTGCTATTTTCATTTTTTTTGCAAGATTAATATTTAAAGATAGCACACAGAGCAATAACCTGTTTCAGCATTATATTTGAAAATATTCAGGAAATTTCCAAATCAAATTAATAAATTTCACTGCTAGCAAAAGTGATGAAAAAGCCAGCAGAATGATTCTTTATAATGGGAATTAAGAAATTAATATAAAATTTATTTGCTATTCACTTATTCCAGTCTTATTTTATAGTAGATTTTCTGATTCTGAGCTTGATGGCCTACAAAATGATGCATTAAAGGATTGCTAATGTAATGCCCTAATTTATTTAAAGATTTCCATTTTATATTAATTGAGACCTAATGGATATTGAAGATTGCAGAAGAAACGAACAAAAATAAAATAGCTTAAACAATAAAATAAAAGAACTAAAAGATCCAGAGCAAAAACATCAGGCAATACTATGGTTATTAGTATGACAGCTTTTCCATGATCAGAAAATCACCACTTTTTTTTCATACTTTTTATACTAAAAACATTAGAAGCCAATCTTTTAACCCCAAAGGGAAATTCCAATTAACATGAGGAAAACAATGTAGACAATGAACCTAAAATTATTTTCCCAAACTTTTTATCATGAAAAAATTAAAACATATGGAAAAGTCGAAAGTACAGTAAAATGAGTAACTACAGACTTTATCCCTGAATTCTTAAATGTTGAATTTTTGCCAAATTTGCTTTTTCTTGCTTGGCACAACACTATTTGTAGTCGCAGACATTTGAAGTTGCATGCTTCATTTTGCATCTTCTTAGAAGAATATCCTCCTACACAACCACAATATTCTCACACCAAAAAATTAACCACAATTCCAAAATTACCTAATATCTAGTACACATTAAAACTGCCCAAGAATGTCTTTCATAATTGCTGTTTTTGTTTTGAACCAGGAGCCAATAAAGATTCATACATTGCATTTTCTTCATATTTTGTTTTTAGGGATCCTTCCACTTTCTACCCACTCTTATAACACTGACTTTTTAAAGAGCTCAGGCCAGTTGTCTTGTGGAATGTCTCAACATTCTGTATTTGTCATCTGACTTGTTTGTCTAGGCCCAGACTTGCCATTCTAGAATTCGTGGAGGTATCTGGAATGTTTACTTGCCTTCTAGCCCCACCATTCTGTATTTATGTCATTTGACTTGTTCATCTAGGTTTAGACTTGCCATTCTAGAGTCCATGGAGGTATCTGGAGTATTTACTTGCCTTCAGCCCCTTTTTCATCCCCAGAGATCACCTGCCTTCATCAAGGAACACCAAGAGATCACAGATTAGCTGAACTCAAGCTTTAACCCTGCAAAGAAATTACTAGCTTCAGGAAGAAAAGTTATTTAAATGATACTGCCAAGCAAAACCTTTTAAGATAAAAGGAAAGGTGTCTCAGTTGATTCCCCAGCAAGCCCAGGGCCTCTAGCAAGGTGGGTCAATGCAAAGAGCAGTAAGGGGCTAAGGTCTGCTCTTGTTATGTGAATACGTAGGAAGGAGCATCAAAGGTGCGCTTCCTTTAACTACTTTTTTCTTTTGTCTACCAAATAATCTTCTGCTTCGGTCGAGCTAAATGCTAACCTGAGAGAATAAAAAAAAAGTGTATTATCCCAATTTTTATCAGCCTTTAGAATGGGTTTAAGGTGGCACTGGGTGGCTAACTTCACTGAGACCCATTATTATGGTTTGAGCTTTAAGGGAGTATCTGATTTTGCCCCAATATAAGTCCTTGCTTTTCAAGGGCATCTCCCTAAGTGGACTTGGAAAGCTGTGGTAAGAGAGGCCCTCTGCTTGAACTATTTCAAGGAAAACTAAGGAGTCTATGTGTGAAAATCCCAAATCAGTCTACATTCACACATGTGCACAAAATGTAAACAGGCCTAGAATGGGCACTGATATACAGAACATGTTATGATGGCATTTATATCTGCTCTTCTATAATGGCTTATAAACACTGGCTGTTTTGGCTTGATACTTCTCTAGAAATACAGGCTTAAACAAAAGTTTGATCCCAGTAGAGGTGGTGTTCTTTTGCAGGCTAAGTGTTTTTAAAAACGTGATTGGCCAGCTAAGATGTTTATCTGCCTGGTGCCTTGAATTTTCAAACAGTTTATTTGAAGGCCTAGTGAATGGGTAATCTCTTACAAGTTTGGGGGCTTTAACAAGGTAAACAAACAGGGTGAGCTGTGAAAGTAAACACTGCATTTCCTTCCAGGCTCATCCTTGGCTCCAAAATTCCCCTTCCTCACTGCTTTCACTAAGCCCAAGCCCTCCCCTTCCCAAGTTTGGTCTCTTGTACCCTGTAAAAGTACTGAAATTGCAAAGGAGACATTTTTAATTACAAGTACTACAGTAATGAATTCAAGTACACTCGTTTATCATAAAGGGCTTTCCCATCTGTCTCTAAAGTATACTTAAAAAGGCTGTGTATTTGATAACATTAGCACCAAGCATCTTCTACATGTTAATGTTCAGCATTTTAGATGTTCACTACCCCTATCCCCAAAGACAGCACCGTGGTGGTTCCAGAAAGAGCACATTTATCTGTGTGTTCGGGAGTGCCTGTGTGGTCTCTTCCTAATTTATTTGAACTCCAGTCTTCAGGGATAGCACGGCAATCCCCGTAGGCAAAGGGAGATTAGGGATCGGGGTTGTCTGCTTCCTCCCACCCTGACAGAAAAGAGAAAACAACTTCCCCGAGTCCCACAAGTTCTTCTGGCCACTGTACAAATTGTTCTTGAGCATGGAGGGTTTCCAAAAGCCCTAATTAGCAACTCGCAGCAAACATTTCTTTGCATTAGCTAATGATCCAGCTACACTTGTAAGCAAACAGAACCAACATATCTAATCAATGCTGAAAAACCAACCAAATGCCTATTAAACATCTGGATGTAATTTTCTAGTTAGAACAAAATGAAAACATGTGCAGGTTCCTTTGATCTGCATCTTAACAAAAAAAATTGTTGATATAAAAGCATACTGGTCAGTCAATGTGTCATTTTCATAAAGTCTGCTCGTTTCTCTTCAAATGCTCCCAGTTTAATTTAGTTGGTTTCCTGCAATCTCTAATTTTACCATATTGTGTGAAACCACAAGAGATTCTTTGGATGTGATTTTATTTGAGGTTTTACTGCTGCATGGATCTGCTACTGATTTTTTTCTTCTTCCCTGCTTTCTCCCCTCCAGCCCCCACGACCATCCTGTCCTTTTCTTTGGTAAAGGGTAGGAGGGAAAGGTTATAAAGCAATGCTAGGAAAATTCCTTCTGGACCCTGTATTCTTAGATTTAAGAAACTCTCAGTTAAAAAGAGTCAAATGAGGAAATGTATAAGCAGTAACTCACAGTTAAAAGGAAAATGACAAAACTGATCTTTTAAAAATTGGCATAATTATTATTTCAAATAAAAAAGTAATAGATTTAAAAGAAGATGCATAATTTCTATGGCCAGGAGACATAACTTTTCCTATTGTATCTAGTACCTATACTACACATCTAGTTTTTGTAATTACTTATGCTACTGGTGAGCTGCAAATTTGATCATCAGCAACAAATGAATGAAAATACACCCATATACACATCAGTGATAAAATAAACAATCTGACAATGTTTTTGTTTCTTTTGCACAGTATACAAAGGGAACATTTTTCAGAGAACTTCCCATGGAAGCTGAACACTTAATATTATTTCATGTAAAAACATCATCAACATATGACTATGTTAAAGGTAAAGAAGATTATGTTTAACAGACTTTAAATAGAATACCAAAATTATAGATTTCATGAGTAGGACTATTTTCTTTTAAATAGGCTGTAGGCAATCTACACATATATTATTTATTTAAAACATAAGATTAAAGCTACTTGATTGTTTAAACACCATCATTTGTAATGCAGTTTGATGAGAGTTTTGTAGTATAATTATTACAGGATGACAATCACAGAAAAATACGACCTTGAAAAGGGGCCCAGCCTTCTTTCTCCCTTTCTCAAGGAGGATGAGCTGCACTAGAAAGAAGCCATCGAAAACCCACCATCTTTATGCACACAATTAAAAGCCTTCCAATTTTAAAATCATTACACTTTTTCTCCAGTTACTACATTATAAGGAAATCAGAAGGCCTGGTGTTTCAAACTTTATTGGTAAAGAAGCACTGGTTAAAAGAGAATTTTCAATTTTTACCCATGGCAAGCTGGGAGATACAGTGCACAGGCACGTTTGCTGTACAACACAGCTATACTAGAGATTTAAAGACAAAGTGTTAGACCTAATTTTGAAGGAGATGTAAAGGGGAGAGTAGAAGAGAAGTAGCAACACTTTTGCTCCTGTCTCAAAACATACTTTTTAGTTTCTCTGTTTAAACTTAATTCCCAGACTGTGGCAGTAAATCAAAGTGAAACTTGGGAAAGCTAGGGAGAAGTTTCAGTGGCCCCAGTTGTGCCAGCATGTACAGGCATATCTGTGACATCCAAGCACCTTCTACATAGTCCTGGAGCTGATGATGGCATGCACTGACCACAGACTGACAAACTTAGCCCAATCACTAGATGAAGATTTCAAGGCACACAGGTTGCCAAAGGACAAAGATTATTTGCCCATGGAGCATATGATTTCAAGAAGTCCTGTAAGTGGAGCAAGCCTGCTCTCTCATCATCAAACTTAACTAAGAAAAGAGGGGCAGTGCTTCCTTTCTTTCCGTTCTCCATTTTAGCAAAATGAATACGAATCCCTTCCTAACCCTACTTAATAAGAACACTGCAAAGCCACAATGCCAAACTTGTTTAAGAATTTACCATGGTCTTGCACAAACTGGCTAAAATTGCTCCTTTAATTTTTATGTATAATTGATATTTGGGATTGATGCAATTAGAGACAAATCAATATACATATTTAAAAACAACTCTAACGGTGAAATGTATTATCTAAAACGATTCTTTTAAAATTTTAACAAAAAGATCTCTTTTAAAGCAAATCTTTGAATAAAATGTATTTTTGTTTAAGTAAATACTTTTCCGTAAGTTTCTTGAAAGTAAAATAATGGGACCCTGGCGTTATTAGGAATAAAACTTGGTTAGTATGTTCTAACGTAATATGAATGCTTGTCAGAGACAAGTTTTTCTAATGGAAGAATTCACTATTTGGCTAAAACAGCAATATGCACTTAACAGTCGTGTGGAAATAGCTCCACTGAACTGTTCTTTAAACAAAAGTATAAATGCGGCAATATTGAAATTTTTCTGCTGTGCAGTGTATTTAGAGAAGCAGACAAAAACTGGAAATGTATACAGTATGCCCTGTTTGAAAATCTCAAAGTCTCTTTTAAGTCAGGTTCCATCTCATAATAATTTAAGCCACGTCATTCACCCAACGCTTCCCATTTAGATCTTTACACAGCTCAGCCCTGGGATACCACCCAAACTATGGGTGTAGTGTGGGCAGGATAGGTTTTTCAGGTCTCAATGCTGTTTTATTCCATTGTTGCTCTGTTTCCAGGAATTACAGATTCGCGGTCATGTTGCTCAGAGGCCCCTAAAACTCTCAGCAGCCCCTACCCCTCAATATAGCGAAGTCGGGACTTTTAAGGCAAGGACCCTAGATATCCAGCCGCGGGGCAAAGCATCGCATCTGCGTCTAGGACACGCGTGCCTTACTCTGGTACTTTGGGTAGACTTCCCGCCAAACGAAGGCAGGCCGACCTTTTTGCAAAGTGATTTGAAATCCAATAAAAAACAAATCCTACCATCTTGGGTGCAAAGGGGGCGTAGGCATTAAATGACTAGTCTTATGAAGCTGGTGTACATACGCCAGCTAATGCGTTGCCCACTTATGTGATGTGCACCAAGTGCACAGTCCACTCTTCGAGCATCTGTGAATAGGCAGCCCCAGAAAAACAAACCTCAGAGAAATTTTTGAATGTGACCTCACTTTCAAAAGAGTGGCATCAAACAAGGGGCCAGCACCGAAAGATGTGTTTGGCTCCAACTACCAAAAGCCTCCCCCCCATAAGATACTATGTGGTTAGTCTTTCAGTTACTTTCACTGAGATCGCAAGATTTTTATCAAAAGGATAAGTGAACAAGTGGCAAGATTTTTGCAAACTCGAGCCCCTAGCTTCCACCGCTGCACGCTTGCGGGTGCCTCCTGCTCGCGCGCTCCCGCGCGCTCCCTCGCTAGCCCCACGTTACTTTGATTGACAGCCCGGCCCCGCCGCTCTCCTTCCCACCGACCTTCCCATCCACATTGCCAATCTCCGCGTCTCGCCGCTTCCCATTGGCTGGCTTCGGCGTCCCGCGGCTTCTCCAGGAACAGTTCCTCACGCAGCCCGGGAGGACGCGGCTGGATGAGGAGAGGTAGGAGGGGTGGGAGGAGAGACGGGAGAGACAGCGGAGATGGAAGCAAGTGGGGTGGGAGAAGAGGGGGCCTGGGAGGGGGCCGGTGCGTCCAGGGCTGCGCCACCATAGGCTCCGGGGCGGTGTCGCGTCAGCACCCCACGTTGGGCGCGACTCACTCGATTGGCTGACGCTGGCCTCCTGCTCCTCCTCCCAACCGCCCCGGCCCACGTCGCCCGCCTGCTCGCTGCTCGCGCCCCCCGCCCGCCCGCGCGGGGCTGGGCGGGGCCCGCGCTGGTTAGCTCCGGAGTGTGAAACCGCGTGTTAATGTAACCGGCGCGAGAGCGCGGGCGGCGGCGGCAGAGGCAAGAGCGGCGGCTGCAGGAGCAGCAGCAGCATCGGCGGGTTCCTTGTGCCCCGCGTCCTCGAGGCAGCCTACCGCACCACCCCACCCCTTCGCGGCCGGGCGGGACCCGTGCCCGCAACCCGGACCTCCGCCGGCCGCCGCCACCGCGTCTACTCCGGACTCGCCCGCGGAGTTTGCCGGCCGTGGAGAGAGGCCGAGAACAGCACTCCTGTTCTCGCCACCATCTCGTGGATGTCGTACCCCGGGTCGTGAGAGAACTTTGCAGCGGGCTGGAGCGCCCTTTACGTAGAGGCAGACGAAGGGAAGGGAAGAAAGAGGACCGAGGAAGGGGCTCAGAAGAAGGGTCCAAAGCAGCCGGGCCGGTTGTGCGGGGCGAGTGTTCACGGGGCGCAGCGCCCGGATGCGCCCCGGCCTCGAGGAGCAGCGGGCAATTGCGGGACTGCGCTCCGCGGAGTAGCCGGGTCGGGCCTGGAGGGTTTGTGCAACCGCGTAGAACACTGAGCGCCGCTCACACGGGGCGTGCCGAGCGGCTTCCCGGCGCGCCCTCCGCACTTTCCCCGCCTCGCCGTCATCCCGCGCGCAGCCGGGGCTGAGGCTGCGGAGCTCCGGGCGCGGAACCTTCACCGCTGCCGGGACTTCGCTCCCCTTCGCCTTCCGGGGGCTCGCGAACGGCCGGCCGAAGGCGCTGCTCGGACCCGCGGAGGTCGGCTCCGAACATCACCAGGTTTGTTTGTGTGAGGTTAGCCGGGGACGCTGTGCCACCTGCACCTCACCAGCCGCCGGCGCCGCGGGGAAAACCCGGAGAGGAGGCGGGCCGGGAGAAGTGCAAAGGAAAGCAGCCCGCCTGGATTTGTTTGCCCGGGACGGTTGCCGCGCACGTTGATCGCTTACGGGAGCGGGCCGGAGTCACCGCGCCCCCACTTCCCCGCCCAGGCGGCCTAGGCCCGCGGGTTGGAGAACAGCGCGGCGTCGCGGAGGTTCTTGGTGCAGCCGGGCCTGGGGTGACCGGCAATGTGGCCCTGAACGCGGGAGCCCACACTGGCGGGAGCAGGAGTAGCCGGGCGCCGAGTGGCCCGTGCGCCCCGCCGAGCGCGCCTGCGTGGTGGCCACAGGGCCCCCAGCGCGCCCCGCTTCTGCTTGGTTTCCCAGCTTAATTTTCCTCGGCGGGATTAAAGTTGGAAATTGAGCGGAGAATTGAGTTGCCCGGGAACAGAGCCGCGGCCGCCGCCAGAGCGATGTTCCCGCAGAGCCGGCACCCGGTGAGGCGCGGCTGGGGGCAGGGTTGTGGTGGCGGTGGTGGTGGGGAGGCGCACTTCCATGCCTAGGGAGGCGGGTGACTGCTACATTCTGGCGGACCCCCTGGTCTGCGGAGGTGCAAGGCTGGGAGGTCCGGGGCCCTGCCCTCCTGGGGTGGGTAGTGGGCCGAAACTCCCAATTGCCCCCCTTTCTCCTGGGTTCTCCTCCTTGTCGTCTAGACAGGGCGGGCGGGGGCGCCCGGAGAGGCTGGGGTGTCGCTCCCGCAGCCACATCCTCCCGCTTCCCCTGGGCGGGTAGGGCCTCCCCCCCTCCCCCGCCCCCCGCCTGCCCCGCTTTGTTTCTGGTTTCGCCTATTTGCATGTCAATGCGGCCCCCGTTCCGGCGCGTCGGAAGGTGGCCCCGGCGACTCTGGGAACCGGGAGCGTAAGGGGTTGTTTTTCTCCTTTGGTCCCTGGAGTCCTTATCGCTCCCGTGGGGAGGGGGCGGCGACGACGACAATCTGGCCTGGCCCTTCCTGGCCGCCGGGAGCCTTTTTCCCTCCAGCTCAGTGACCCAGGCGCACTTACCGCGCGCGACCCGCCCTGGTAGCTGGAAGAGAAACCGAGTCTCTAGAAGGCGGGGGTCAGAGTAGGGTCCTCTTTTTCCCTCCCCAAAGTGAAGTGCAAACTCGAGTTCGGCACTGTTTTCCGCCACTTCTAACTTTATATTTTGTTTATGTTCCACCCACTTTTTTGTTCTTTGACTTACTGCTTTAACCATCCGCCCGCATCCCTGTTCCCCGGTCCCTCTCGCTGGTCGCCCCAAGACGCCGCACCAGGCTGCAGGCCAGCCCTTCAAGTTCACTATTCCGGAGTCTCTGGACCGCATTAAAGAGGAATTTCAGTTCCTGCAGGCGCAGTATCACAGGTGCGTGTCCGGCCGCGCCGGGAGAGTGGTTGCCCGGGCTGCCCCGTGCCCCTCGTGCCCTGCCCTTTGGTGGCGGCGGCAGCGGCTGTACTTAGTACTTGCGTCCAGGCGGTGGCGTGTGGAGTCGCAGTTAAGACCTGTCATTCACGTTACCCCTTTCCTGGCTCTTCCCGGGCCGCCTCTTGTCTCCTCCTCCTCCCATTGTTTGCCCGTTTGCTGCTGTTCCAGGGAGTCTATTTTCGTGTATTTACGAGTTACATGAGAACCGTCAATATTTGCACTTCATTTGTTTGTTTTTGCAACAGGCTGAGCTAAAACCTGGGTTTAGTCGATACCCCAGCCCTGGAGTGCGGGTTTTGGGAGGCAAAACCAGTGTCGAAATCGCTGTTTGCAATGCTAGAGAATTGGGTTGTCTGAGGCAAAGTCCACTATGGAAAGCTAGATGCTTTTAGCTGTGCCCTTCTTTGGTGGTGATGAAGGGGAATGTATGTATGCAGGGGAGCTCACCTGCTTTGGCATCATCTGGGTTGGTTTGGGTAGGACAAGGAGTTGGAGTCATATTTATATCCATATTAGCTTTAGCCTCTTCAAAAGATGTGTAATAAAAACTATTTGTAAAGCACCCCATCCACAGGGGACTTTCCAGAAATGTTAGTTTTTTTCTCTTGTTCCTATGAAGTCTAGCCGATTAGAGCTAAGAAATACTGTAATGACAGTTTTTATTTTTGTCATGCTTGAGAAAAACACACAGTTGCTGGGATGTGAACTTTCTTATGAAGTCAGGCTTTCTGATTATTGACCTTTTGTCTACTTGAAGATAATAATCTCTAGAGCTTGAGGCTACCTGCCCCCACAGTGTTTACCAACCTGGGAGGACTTCAACCCACTTCATTGCAGTAGCTGCTGGACATATTTTGGCAGGGGTTTGAAAACCAAAGGTTTTAAAAGGGACCAACAATTGTAGAAGTAAGTTTAGAGGTACAATGATCAAATCTAGAGACTTGAATTGGCAAAAATAGTACAGCCTATGTCTGAGATTGAAGAATGTGTAAAGGGCAGATTTTGGTGGAGTTCAGAGAAGCCAAACTTTGATGCAGAGAAATAGGAGTGAACAGATGACCACTAGGAGGAATTAGTCCGGGTAGGTCAGAGGTTTTGACAGAATTTTTTATTCTTGGCATTTGACCAGGTATGCACCAAGAAGAAAAGTAGTAGCTGAATGGATACCCTGTACTGCTCATCTTATTTCTTTTCACTGTTAAATTCAGGGACAAACCTTTTGGGTGTTTTCCTAGATAGTTTATGGCTTTTCCAAATTGGTCTGTTTTTACTTGAAGTGCAAATATGTGAGGCAGATGTTAAAACAAGTGACACAATGTTTACATTAAGTTGCCTGTTTTGTTTTTGTAGCCTTAAATTGGAATGTGAGAAACTGGCAAGTGAAAAGACAGAAATGCAGAGGCATTATGTGATGGTAGGTATCAAAGATTAGAATTTTTTTCTATGTAATATGAGCAAATATGTATTCTTACCATTATAAAACTTGAGTTAATGACACGCTTGGTTCTTTTTTCTTTTTACAGTATTATGAAATGTCATATGGATTAAACATAGAAATGCATAAACAGGTAAGCTTTAGTTTAATCTCAAACTGAAATGAGAAATCAGTTGTGATTTTTTAATAATGGCTTTGTCCTCTAGTGGGGGGTTTGTGTGCCATTTCTCTGCCACGGTTTTCCTTCCTGCAAATTGGTGGTGGTATTCTGCATGAAGCAAGGTTTGTATCTTGACAGTTAAAAAATGTTTAAATGACTGAGAGGTACTGTGAAAATGTAAACTAGCTTGTTTATAGGCAGATAGGAGTTGAGACTCTGAATTTACATTTCCACCTGGATAGATATATTCTTTTCTTGAAAGATCTGGATGTTATATAGAGCTGAAGTTGAGAACAGCCAGTATTTTTGTTCTGGTTTGGAAAGATGTGTAGACCTGTGAGATACTCTTGTCTTTAAACCAGTTTAAACAGGGAATGTGATTGACAATCGAATTTTCTTTATTCTTTGGGGCTGCATAAAGTGATATTCAGGAATTGTGGCTTATTAGCATATATCTTTTTGAAAAATTTCTCAGTTGATACAGGTTTGGAGGTTAAAAAAAAAAACCTAAACATTCTTTTATGACCACAACATATGTTGGAAGTTGCTTCAGTCCTAGTGGTTTTAAGAGCGTGAAAAGATTAGTGACTGGAAAGCTGTAGCTATGACTATGAGTTTGCAAGTTCCCATAAAATTCACACTTATGGCTACTATAATGGTGTATAAAAAGAGTATTGAGCTGGAACAAGGCACTAAGGACCTCATAAGAGAAGAAAAGCTAAATGATTGTTCAGCCCAAAGGACCCTCGATTGAGTAGTCATTGTCTGCCAAAGAAAGCATTAATGGCAGGGTGTAAGTATTCTGGAGATATGCTGACATTCACTTTTTTCATCAAGACGCTGGTACAATAAGTCTTTTAGAAATCGATTGCCTCTTAAAAAATTATCATCAGATGAAGTTGCACAGTTGGACACATTTCAAAGTGCAACAATACAATTCTTACTTGATGTATATGTGCTATTTCATCTCAAACCCTTGTTTCATTAAATTAAAGAGCATGGCTGACCGGCTGGGGCACAGTGGAGAAATTGATTAGTTCAGCCTTCAGATCTTCCTTATATTCAAAGACTTTCATTAAGCAAGTGTGTTTCAGAGTTGAAATCTGCTTTTGCAACTCTGCACTCTTTGATTTTTAATTCATCATAGATTTCATAGTGTTATCCTGTACATTAGATATGTTCTTAGATTTGTGTTTGGAAAGAGATAGTAAAGTTCAGGGCCTTTCATTAATAATATAATTGGGCCCTTAAACATGCTGATTTTATTCTGATTTGGAAGTTGCTAGTCTAGTTTATGTTGGGTTTGTGCCTTTATTTTTGTGTTTAAATGGCTAGTGCCTGGTTGTGGCATTTGTAACTTGTTGATAACTGTGCTAGATCTACGGTTGTTTAAATAAATTATGCAAATACAGTCGGTCAAGAAGTTCCAGTCTGCCACTTTTTTTTTTTAAGTTAATCCTAAAGGCACATTTTTTTTTTTTTTTTGCTAACATATTCTGGATGAGTGGAAGACTGAACCTTTTCTTAAACTCATAAACTCTCAAAGGATTTAATAATCTCCCTGACTCTTTTACAAGGGAATGCCACCTTTGTGTGATGTATGCTGGTGCTGGACTTATTGGGGGAACGAAGGACGTGTGATTCTTCTGGGTTCCTGCAGGTTACATGACAGAGTGACCTCTTCTTTACTGAGTAGGAAACAGGAAGATGAGGAGAAGAAGGTCAGGAACCTCATGGTGTGAAAATAGTTTTTTAATGAGTTTCTGTACTCCATCGGGCATTTGTTGGGTATACGTTGTCCCTCCATGAGCCAGTATGTGTTAATAATATGCTCTGTATAATTGGCTCAGTAATTTGAAAAGTGTGAAAAGCTGAGAGACACTGTGTTTTTCATAGTAGGATATTCAGTCCCCTGAAATTTAGTTTATATCATAAATGCTGACAGACCCTTAACTAGAGTGGTGTGCAAAGCATGCTATAATTCAGTTTAAAGTAGCCTTACATTTGAAAAACATCCTTCTGAATGTCACGCATTAATAATAAGTTCTGAGGAGACATTTGATGCAGCTAGTAATCATAATTCTTATTAAAACTGGTGACGTCTGGCCCCCAGGGTGTAGCCAGGCTCAAATTGATGCTTTTTGCCGCCTGATCACCAGCATGGCCTAAGTGCTCATTATATTGTAGAGCGGGCCTTTGGAGCTCTCATTAGATTTGACAGGAATTCTCTCTAGGGGGAAACTGGGCATTAGCGAGACTCCTGACAGGCTGAAATTAGTCCTGCTTTATGGCTTATAACCAAATGCTAGCAAGGCATCATCAGGGGACACAAAAAATTGTCATTTCTGACAACATCTTTGTTACTGAAAAAATGCAGTGATGGGGAAACTTTCCTTGGAGAGAGCTTTAATGTTGTTAAGATTTCTCTCCAGTGTGACTACTGCTCTCCTTTCCTACCTTTCAGCGAGTTTGTCTGTCGAAGGAGTGAATTTTAGAGATTTCAGTGTCAAGTCTCACCAGGCTTTTCCGTCTGGGAAAAAAAAAAAAAGTAGAAGTGCGTCCGAATCCAGAATGGTATAATTGTGGTTTCCTTACTTGGTTTAGTGCCCGCAGTCCATGTCCGTGTTGTGTCAACACTTCCTGATAAGCCTTACCCCTTACTCTCTGCTCCCATTTGTGGCTTGTTACTGGAAAGTCAACGCATAGAGATGGTAATGGATACTTAAATCTTTTATGGTAGCAAAGACAATTGTTTTTTTCCTTTGAGCCTGTTATAGATCTCTAGGCAGATCCATCTCTCTCCGGGTAGATCGCAAACTCCAGTTACCTATGTATGAAAGATGGAGACATCTCATAAAAAATTGAGGCAATTCTGATACCACCAAAGTGTTAGGGTTCAATAGGAGTCTAGTGTCTAGTTGTTTTGAGGTCTATGCCTAGTATTTGGCAGTCTGAATTTGAAAGTTTTTTTTTTTTTTCTGATATGTGGCATGGTATTACTTTATTTTATATTTTTGGAAATGAGGTGCATTGTAAATACAGATATAAGCTGTGTTTATCCTACTCATGTGTCTTTTCAGCAGGCTGATGAAACCATGCCATAAGTTGTCGTTACTGGCTTGGATTTGTACAGCACTTAACAGTTTTCAAAATGGATTTGCTTCATCCTATGAAGTAGATTGGGTGGGTGTTTTTCTCTGCCTGTAGCTGTGGGCACGAGTTCAGAGTCTGAGCCTTGTCAAGGCCAAGCATTTATTGAAGCTTGAGTTTGGGTCACTTGGTCCCCAATTCAGGTTTCTTTCCTGTCCCCATCCTTCTGCCATTGGAAAATGAGGCCAGTGGCAGAAGTATCCTTGGGCCTCTGTGTAGTGAACCACATCTACTAGCTGCATGTCTCTCGTCTCTCCTTTTTTCACTCTTTGTACTAACCAACTTCACAGTTTATAAGACTCTTAGGGGCTAGGCAGTGTTCTATAAGTTATAAAAATCAGCAGTACTTACTTATCTGTGGGGGCCACAGCCACTTGTAAGTAGAAAAATTGTAATCCTAACCAATGGAGCAATACTATTTGTGGGTTAAAATACTTCTGAGAACAAAAGAAAATTTGAAACATGTTGCCAGGACTCCTGCTGAAACCCAGCAATACAGTGAGTTTGATCAGTCACTTTTTCTTTCTGTGCCCGTGTTATCCTGAATGGCAGGCGGAGTGAGCTCTTGGGCCTCTAGGGTGGTGATAGAAGGAAATTTAACTTTGGGTGATGAACACAATGCAATGTACATATGATGTATTAATGTACTCTTGAAACTTACTTGATTTTATTAACCAGTGTCACCCCATAATTTTAATTAAAAATAAATAAAGGAAAGGACTAGCCTGGGAAGGAAAGATGTATTCAATAGTTGTGGTCAGGGGTAGGGAAGGAGGAGTGAAAGGAAAAAGCAGATGAGAGCTTAACATTTGCAAGCTGCGTGAAGTTTTTCAGCAAGCACAGTGGCTCAGACCATGTAAATTTTGGACTAGATCTGCTTTCACGATTTTGAAGTGTGCTTTAAAGTTTCTCTTAAAAAAAGTTGTTTGTAGTAGTTTTTAAAAAGTGCTTAATGGAACTGTTAGGGATTCTCCTGTGGATTAATTCTTTGGATGTGGCTCGTACTGTTTATCTACAAGTTTTACCTTCTTCCTATTTTTTACCAGTTGTCTTTTCTGCCTACAGTTTCTCACTTTGAGATTTTTTTTTCCCTAAGTCAGTGTCTCAGAATGGGAAATGACTAGCTAGAGTGTAGGCACTTAAGAGTTAAGCTCCATCAGTTGTTATTAACCTTGTCATACAAAGAGGGTAGCTGTCATCAGGATTGGAGTGGTCCCCAACTTCATTTTCATTAGCCAGGCCTGTCTTTTACAAGTATAAGTTAAAAGAGATAAAGCTTCCTATGTATTGGGAGCCCAGATTCTGAGGTACAAGATTAGCTTTTGTTTTTTATCAGCAAGAAGGGTGGAGTCCTCACTACTTAACCTGCATCTACGGACCTCTTCGACAGTTGAGCTGGTTGCTGGTTTCTGTCCATGACTGACTAGGGTGAGAGGCAAATGGGGCACTTGCCTAGGGAACAGAATTTAAGGGCGGTGCCAAAAAACTTAGTATTCAAGATAAGCAATATTTTTAAAATACGAAATGGATGCTGAAAAACTCTAAGAGGTAGAAAATATTATATAAAAGCAGGACCGGATAGCGTGAGGCCAGGGAGGCAAGTTCAGGTTCATGGAGCAGAGAAGAGGTAGAATAAATAAATAGCTCATTGGGAGCTGCTGTGATCTTTAGGGTCTGCCTTGGTGTGAAGCACTGCAGTGAGGTTTTTTAATTAGGGTCTTGAATTAGTCATTAACAGGTTGTGGGCCTTGGTCCTCTCTGTAAAATGAGAGGTTAGACTAGGCAGGTTCTGAAGTCTGGTTCATATCATTATAGGGGAGGCACACCACACCCTCATCAGAACCCAGCAGCATTTTGTGTGTATCCGTTGAAGAAAGATGCTCCTCCAAACAGTGTTTATGAAGAAAACAGAAAACTTTCTTTAGCAAATATTTAAGTAAATCATCTTGTGTTGTCGTTAAAGATATATTCAGTTACTGGCTCTTGGAACCATTTTAAGTTTCTGTAGATCTGAGTCTTTGCTCTTCTATTGTTAAACTTCTGTGGTCTTGAAAAGTAGATTAAATTGGAGGAAGCTAAGAAACAGGGTTCTTTAAGCGTTTATTGACTCTGTCACCTTATTCCCCCACTGGTCCCTGTTGCTCACTATTGTTTCAGATTTTAAAAAATTGAAATTCTCAGAATAGTACCTTTAAATGTGGAATGTTTGGTATATCGTTTTTAATTACGTTTTATTTAACTATTTGACAAGATTAAACATTTGTACCTTTCAAAATAGTCCTCACTTAATGGGATTGGTGAGGTCCATAGTAAGAAATGTGCCCATAGGGATTGTTCCATGAGTATGGCTTAGTGTTTTAAGGAGGGAGAGATAGAGGGAGAGTGTGTATATGTTCAGGTGTGGGCACTCAACTGTGGGACAGCTTTTCTAATTAACTGAGGCGTGGTTTGATCTTAAACATGAAGAAAACTTCCACTGAAATTTTCACATAAATTAAGATATTCATGTATTGCCAGTCACTTGGTTCAAGAAAAAATGGTTTCTAAAATTGTTTGCAAAACTGTGATTGCAGAATTGCTCAGTTTGTAGACTACCCAGTCACCATAACGCTTCTTATGAAAGTCAAGAAATGCCGACACAAAGTTTTATCATATAATCTATGATTTTACACAAATATATATTTCATTATTTTATAATTCATTTTTAATCATTTTAAAGTTTAATTCAATATGCTTGCTTTAAAGCACATAAAATCATAACCATGATCGTATTGTTTATACCCTTCCCCAATACGTTTCTCATGCTAGGTATAACAAGCAAAATTTTTATTTTCCCTTATAGTGGTATTTACTCCTTAGTCATTCATTCTTTGACCACAAAGTATGTTAGCTGAAAAAGGGCAGGGTAAATAAAGATAGTTTTGGACATAAGGAAAAAAACAATGTTGTCTATTGAATTATTTTTTTCATCTGCCACATAGAGAAAAACTGCATAGCATGGCGGGTGTGCATCATGGTGCACGCTGGAGAGAGTAAGTTATATACACATGATTTCATGTACCAGCAGATATTCATTACATTCATTGTTCACTTGACGAAGTGGAATCATTTATTTCTGAGAATGTGGGTGCATATGAACTTGTGTGTCCAAATCATGCAGTTTGTTAAATCGCTGAAATACATGCAGTTACTAGGCTGGGTTTGATATTAGCACCATTATTGATCTAAGCAGGTTATTAGTCAGTGATATTTTGAAAATTTGAAAGTAAAAAGTTTGAAAACATACCACTGGACTTGTTTACTTATAAATTTATAAATTACACAAACATTAATATATTGTATCCATTTATAATAAATGAGAATTTTAAATGGAGGGGTTAAAATAAAAGTTCTCATTCTCAGTGCCCATTGGCTTGTCCTATGTGGCCCCTAGGGTATGCTCACTGTGCTTTACAGACCACTACCCTACCTTTCAAATGCTCTTGGAACTCTGGCCCTGGAAAGAGAGTATCTCTAAGATAATGAATACAAAACATCTTTAGGGGCTTGGGTCTTGAGGCCTCCTTGATACTCTGTTCTTTCTAATTTTGACTTCCTACTCCAGTGATTGCCTCTGCCCATCATGCGTAGCCTCTGCATCTGTGCCTGATTAGTGTCACTGCCAGTCTTACTTGGCCACCTCCTTTTTCCCTCCAGGTCCTTTAATCCAGCCAAATGAGTCTCTTCGTGCCTAAAATATGTTTCATGTTTTTCTGTTTCCTTATCAAAAGCCCAAGCCTTTTGTCAAACTTCACATGGCCTTCCTTGGTATACTTCAAGGTCCATTTGCAACAACATTGGCTGTTTCCTTCAAGGCCTTCCGTGGCTGCTCCAACAGAAGGCTGACACAACTTATTTTTGCTGGGTTCCCCCCCCCCCATGTGCCTCTTTCATTACTCCAGAGATGTTGCAGTTTGCTTGAAGCTTGAGTTGGAGACTTCCATCTACCCTTCCCAAAGAGCCAGGCAGAGTAGGCACTTGTCGAATAGTGTTTAATACATTCCTTATGTAGCGTGGTAGTTGTAACCATTTTGGATCCTGAACCAGAATGAAAATCAGGTGAAAGCTGCTTGGCAAAAAATGCTACACAATAACTTTCCCCAACAATTTTGACTCTTTGTAGATATGTTAGGATGCTTCAGCAAGTCCATGGAACCCAGATTAAATGCTTGAATCAAGAGTATGGGTCCTCGTGCTATAATTAAGAATGAAATCTGTTTGATTTTACTAGATGTTTTATAGCAGCAGTCCCCAACATTTTTGGCATCAGGGACCGGTGCGCCTATGACAATCTAATGCCTGATGAGCTGAAATGGAGCTGAGGCTGTAATGCTAGTGCTGGGGAGCAGCTGCAAATACCGGCAAAGCTCCTCTCTTTCTCCCTCCTTCTCTCTCTTTTTCTCCCTCTGTCCCCCACCCCCTCCGTCCCTTTCCCTCTTTCCCTCCCTCTTCCTCTTACCTCTTGCTGTGTGGCTGGTTTTGGTTCTCGACAGGCTGTGGCCCAGGGGTTGGTGACCCCTTTTTTATAGGACTTCAGTTTTGATCATCTCATCTAACCATGTTTGCTTAGTTTTCCTTTCAGAAAAGTGACTTGTAGTCAGATTATCATTGAGGCTTCTTAATGGAGAGTTTACTTAGAGTAATGTATTGGGGTTTATACTAAGAGAGATAAAACAGAAGTAGCATGTTGCTAAGGCTTGGATGTCAATGTGAATTGAATGTATGTGAATAGAAGCACTATTGTCTTGTAAGGTCAACCACAGCCCTAATAGTCTTGTGGATAAGTTGCATTATAAGGCATTAAACTTGACTTAGTTGCAAGGTTTCTTAATAAAAATGAGTATACTCATTGATTATTTACTTACAATCTTTACATAGCCCTTTCACCTCCCCCCAAACAATTTGTTGTGAAGAATTTCAAATATACAGAAAAGGAGAAAGAAATGTACAGCAAATACCCATATTACACCCACCTATATGATACCAGGAGTCTATAAGTTAACATTTTGCAATATCTACCCATCAGATACCTTAATAGAGCTTTTGCTGCCCTCTCCCCAATGGATAAATAAATGAGTAATTCTGGAAAATGTTAATTCTGAAAAACTTAAATGATTTGTTCGGCCGGTCTTTCTTTAGCTACCAATCCTGTTTTAAACTGATATGTGGAAGAGGATTTTTCTCCAAGTACATTTTAAGACTTCCATTTCAATAGGTGTTTAGAACATTTTTCTCCTAGACTTGCTCATCGTGTTTTTGGCATGATTGTACTAGGTGATCCACCATTATTATGGTGTTAGGGTGCTTTCTTTATAAGCTGTCACCTGAAAGCATAGATTTGTTCTTGAACGGGAAAGCCGGACTTCCCTTCCCAAGCCTCTAACCTTTTTGGCCCTTTGTAATGCACCTTTAAGATGTAATCAGTATATTTGCTGGGGGAAATAGCTTTAGTGTTGATAGATAGGAAACTAGGAAATAATTGTGGAAAAGAACTCTGATGTGGACTTTGTGTGGCTGAAACTGTCCTAGTAGAGAATTTAAGTTGGCTTCAGAAGCTGTGGGCAGTAGAGGGGTGTGAAGTGCCAGAAAACAAAACATCTTTGAGGTCTCCCTCCAGAAGCAGGAGGCCTCTGAAGCGCAGCCTTCATCCCCCTACTCAGCTCCTCTTGATGCCTTGAGCAAACAGCCGGTCAGAGCCTCTTACAAGTGAGGTGACCAGCCAGTGTATTGACACGCACAGACACAATAGAAAACTGCATTAGGAGGCGAGCCATTGGGATTTGCAGTAAATATATTACAGAACACAAGTGACTTGCCGATACTGCTTGTTTAGCAGTTTGCAAGGGCAATGGCAGTATGGATTTTTGAATTAGAAGGGAAGGGCTGTTCTTTCTCTGTGCGGGAACATCTACTTGATGGCTGGGGAGAAAATTGATTTAGAGAACAAAATGCAGCCGCCTTTATTTGTGCCATTTGAAAGGCTTCTATGGATTAGTGAGTGAAAATAAAAAGGTCGTTTTTGGTTTAGGAAAGGGGATCTTAACATTGATCTGCATCTTGGTCTGGTATAGAGAGAATAAAGGATGGGCCCCTGGATGGAGGGGGGACAGGCCAATCCCCATGCAGCCTGCAGCTACAGGTGCCCGCTGGGTTCTCAGATGGTTGGGTTTTTTTTTTTTTCCCCCTCCAGCTTTGGCTTTCAACAGTCAGTTGTGTGGGTTTATTATTTTTTTTGTCAAATAAGCTTGTTCTGTACATTATAGTGGCTAGTCATAGCCCTCATCCATTGAGCTACCAGTGCCCTAGAAATTATGCTATAGGAACTCTGTAAATCCTTCTAGCCCTACTTTTATGTATGTACTAATTATTCCTCCTTCCAGAAGAGTTAACAAGCTTGTAGATTGGGGGATGAAGACGTGGCACCTACTACATAGGTGGTTTGCCAGGGCTGAGTGAGTTACATTGGTGCCTGGCACTTGGGTACTCTGAGGGTAAATGTTCTTGACATCTGTTATCTAGATCTATTATTGACCCCTTTAACACTGTACCCTGTTGTTGGCAGTTGTAGGGCACACTCCCATCATGTTTTTCCAAGCCCAGTTTTCTTCTTCCATCTGAATTGTTCACTTTTTTATTTCCCCTCAATTAACTAAGTTTTTAAAATTTGTTTTCAAGATCAGAAGCATGTATCTTAAGCTCAAAAGTAACCCTGCCCCCGCCTTTTTAAAAATGAAGCCCCATTGGCAGCCTGTTGTCTAAGGAATCTAGAATTCAAATGCCTTATTTAGACCAAACAGCAAAATATGCTCTTGGAAGGCATTAATACTAGTAGTTAATACAACTACTAGTGAAAATAGAGTTCTGTTGAGTTTTTTCATTTAGGGGGATGGATGAACAACAAAGAGGATTTGGTTCATTTTATTGAAGTGAGTTTTGGCAGAATAAAGGATAGGAGGTACATTTCTGATTTTTTTTCTTCCGTTTTCATGTGGAAAATCCAACTCTTAATTTGAAGGGACTTTATCATCCTGAAAAAAATGAGGGTGACGTATGAATTGCAAGGCCAAGTTGTTTGGTTAGAGAAAGAAAAAGTCTTCAACCTCGATGAGGTATACATATACATAATTTTCTTTTGGATAGGAAAACTTGTAAGGTGCTGTGCAACAGTGTGAGTAGGTATTGGGCTTGAGATTTTTGTGGACTGTTACAGTCACAGCTGCTACTGTGTGCTACTATTTGGGGAAGCAGGAAAAGAAAGCACAAAAAGGAGAAAAGCAGGGCCATTGGGATTGGACATAGTGGAAGTTTAGATTATTGACTCTTACTCTCAAGCGCGATGCCGTAGGATTTCTTGGATGTCTTTGTAAGTATTTGGGATAAAGGAGGGCACAACTCATATACACAAATTGTGCCAGTACCTGCTTTCACACTTGCTTACAAGCTTAGTTGCCTGCCGACATGTGCTGAGAAGCTCCACATTGCTGTCTCTTTGTGTTTTGCTTGAGAAGCAGTACTGAAGTCCTGAGTATCTGTAGGGGAAGCACGAGGTTCTTGACAACCCCCTCAGCCTGCCAGTTGGCTTAGCTTCCGAAGCCTTTTCTGTTTGTAAGCGGGCTGGCTCTTTTACAGTGCCTGGGCTGTGAGCTCCCACAGAGCCAATCTAGCCAATCTCCTTGCACAGCTACCAAGAAGATTGGACTTGGACTACTGAAATGTATCCAACTTCTGTACTAGCTGACCAGAGGCCAAAATCATACCAGTAACTCAAAAGGAGAACTGCTGACTTTTGAATCTTATAGAAAATCTATTCCATAATTGACTACCCTGCTGTGATACTCGTGACTTAAATGAAGGATAAGGAGGTGTCACATTTTGACCACATGGATTTTTCTAAGGGTGTGGCGATTTTTTGAACTGGTTCTTAAATCTGTATTCATTCTTATTTCTTGACTAATGGATTGAATATGGCTTAGCCACCTAAAGAGTCCCGAACACATCACTGTCATCATATACTATAATCTTATGAAGCCATTGTTTTAGTCAATATTTTATCATCTACCCCCTAAAAGCTGTGATTCTGAATTATTCTTCTCAGTTACCCTCAAAATACTGAAATTGCTCAAAGTTTATATGGAACGAGTACCGATTGTTGCTTCTCAAAACAGTATAAAGGGAAGGGGCTTCTGAGTAGACTTTGCACTGTGAGAATATTGGCATTGACACCATTTATAATTTGGAATATAGTTTGAAGACCAGATTCTACTGTTTGTCGCATACTGGTTAATATGGCTGTAAAGAGGAGATGAATGTGGCTACTTTTCCAAGTCTATTACTCAGGAGGACTGTAAATTTGATTGGCTGTTACAATTCTAGCAGAATCATTCGATTTGAGAGCAATAGAAAGATAAGATATCCAATTACCCAAATGATTTGCAGGGTTAGCCAACGTTGTCATGGAGACACGAGTTGGAACAAATTAAATTTTAAGCAATAAAATAATCTTAAAGCCCGTCTGGGAACAAGAAAATTTGGCAGTGGCACTTACCTGAATTGAGTCTTAGCTTGACACGATGTTGTTTGACATTGATATACTGTGGGGGCCTAAACTTACATATAGCACAATATTACCTTAAAAAAGTAGCTAGGCCAAACCAGGAAAGGGGAGTATTAGTATAAAGTTGAGATATTAACATTGATTCTGTAGCTTAATGATAATTAGGCTCTGGGTTCCCAGGAATATTTTGTATTTAAGGATTGAAATGCCTTAATAATGATTAAACAGCATTAATTGGACACTTGAAAAAAGATGATTGCAGAGCAGCATGCAGTTTTTGGAACTGCTGCTCCCTTTGTGTGTGAGCAGACATAATAGAAATCATGTGGATGTCTTTTGGTGCGGGTGGGAGGTGTCAGTATGTATATATGCATGTACGAAGAAGGAGAGTTTGGCACGTGCTGTTGCACTGCAGATGATTCTCCATATTTGTTAAAATTTCTACTTTGCTGCAGGACTGCTTGCAGACTGGAAAAATCACATTCTAAACTTTAGCTGATGACCTAAAACCTGAGTAAGCGTCAGTCTGGGGCTTAGAAGGTTATTTCCCCTCATTAATGTATTGTTTAACTGGTTCCTGGCTTGTGCCGCAGATTTGAAAACAGCCGAGTGGCCCAGAAGGAGGGAGGGCTTTTTATCCACATGTCTATTAGACAGATGGAGATGAAAATTGGTCTGAGGTCAAGCCATTTCCAGCGTTCTCACTGCCTTCGATTTTCCTCTCATCCTCACCACAGATCATCTCAAATGATTCAGTAATGACCAAAAGTGCAACATTGACCTTTATTCCCTGGTGGATTACTGTGTTTCACAGTCCAAATGGCAGGAAGTCTATGCTGTTCTTCCAGGAGCTCAGCATTATTGAACCAGCCCAGCCCTGTGGGAACCCTGTGAGGGCAGACCAACGTAACAGAATACGTGGGTTAAATTTGGTTTCTGGTGCTCTGGGAAACGAGAATTGACATGTCCTGAACCCACATAATTAATGGAAGAATATCTGGGGATGCTTTCTAAAAACACACATGAGCACATAAATTGATTTGTCCACTTGTAAAATAACTGGTGAATTATAGGAGCGGTAACTTTTGGTGGCCCCTTGTTTATAAATTGTTCTCACGTCCATGACTCTCAGTTGTTCTACTTGTTTAATGCTTTCCCAGTATATCTTAGACAACACATTGTAACAGTATAGCATTTTAAAATTGAAAATTGACTTGGCAAAAGAGGACCCTGGGCTTTTCTTTGACATATTTTTATTTATATATGTATTTTTCCCACTCTATGTAACTCTGAATAAATTCTCGTGCAGAATATTTTTCCACCCTAAAAGTAGCTTGATTGTTATCTCGGAGAAAGGACAGTTGTTTTTCTTGTGCTTAGATTTCTCTGTGGATTGTATTGTGACGTGATGATCAGTTTTGTTTTGTTTTTTAAGAATCATTTAATTTGTATTTAAAATAATATTCCTGCTTGCTTCCACCTGCATAGCTGAATTAATATTCTGTGGATCTTTAATACGCTAGTAAAGTCTCTCATTTAGAATGTTTGTATTTAGCATCTTCTTAAATACTTAAAAGCTTTTCCAGCAGGTTATGCTTTGAAAATTTTCACCAGCACCCTAGATTTCATATTAATTATGATCTCTAAGATGCTTTTGAGAAATTTTTCCTTGATTATTGACTTCAATGTGCACAAGTTCTTTTTCCGCTTCAGGGGTTCCCAGCCACCTTTGATGCCCTGCACTTGTTCGTGAGGCAGAGACAGACTCCCAATTTGTAGTAGAGCCCCCTCCCTTAAAATCTGTCTTCTGGTCTCTCTGAGGCTAAGTTGCATTATGGAACTTTGCAGGTTTCTTGGCACTTGACATTGATTGAAAAGAGAATCCTAGATTCCACGGCCAGGAACCTTGTCTTCCTTCCCAAAGGACCACCTCTCCAGTAGCTCATCCCGGAGGGGGTAATAAGGCCCAGGGGTGAGGGTCTGGGTTGAGATTGAGTTGGGGGCTAGATGGCTTTGCCCTGGGCCTTACCGTCACATACTTATCTAACTTGTGGCCATTCTGCTGCCACGCCACGTGGCATTGATGACACAGGCCTCCTGGTGGAATGCCGCTTTTGCTAAGAAGTTGGCATGGAAGAAGAATAGCAGCGGTGTCATGTATGTGTGTGGGTCGTTCAGTTGTAGCATGCTTTTAAAATTAGAAACACTGGCCCGTGGCCACCTCAGGCTAGAAATTCCTCTTTTATTAGCTGGATTCGCTAAAGATTCCAACCTGTTAGGGAAATACTCACATCACACTACTTATCCAGTGATCTCCAAACAAGATGTGGGGAAGTCTGGCAATAGGAAATGCTCAAGCTAATGATAAACAGGGCTTGATAGTGTGCACCGGTGGCTAGCTTTGTTGTGATGGAAGGCTTGGAGATAATTATCATAGGCCATTGCAAGTCACTACCAATAAAGACACGAGCCTACAAGGCCGCTATGATGAAAAAGAAGTGTTTTATTTTATTGCAAGGAAAGTGTTACAAATTTGAAAAAAGAACCTCATAAACCCAGTTTTCAGAGGTGACTCGATTGTTATGTATTTCCCTGTAGCCTCTGTCTTTACCTAAGCATATTTTATTTTTGTAACTTACTTTAGCCTTCATGTGATGGTGATGTTGGCATTTCCTGGCACCGATCGTGCTATTGTATGATATTATCTAATTTCTCATACGCTCCCTCATGACTAAGAGAACTGTGAAGAGGGTAAAAGGTGTATGTAGGTTTGCTAGGGTGTGTTCAGGAGAGGCTT
Organism: Eonycteris spelaea; assembly: GCA_003508835.1. NCBI lineage: Eukaryota > Metazoa > Chordata > Mammalia > Chiroptera > Pteropodidae > Eonycteris > Eonycteris spelaea. Next base: position 4,319,339 of record PUFA01000087.1, read on the forward strand.
GTTCTCTTTCTGTTCTGAGAACAATAGGTGATGACTTCACAGTGTGTCCTGTGATTCACTCTACAGTTTGTCTTAAAAACCTTCTGTGGTATAACAGAGTGCATTTTCCTTTAAGGCCACCAAAAGCTGTCTTTTTTCATCATGGGACAAGTCAGTACGATTTCATGTGAACAGCACTTTCAGAACCCCGTAACAAGGGCTCCTGAATAATGGAAATGTGCTGTTTAGGCACTGAAACAGCTGCCATGCTTTTGTGAAGGATGCATCTTTACAAAAATGACAAATTAAAGCCCAAATGCTCTGCTTGGCAACAGTTGGGTCAAAACATTTAAGTCATTAATTAGAAGGAACTGAAGGGGGGAAATTTACACAAATACACAGTGTTGCAGACTCAACTTCATCTTGGAAATGCAACTGAATTAAAAAAAAATGAGGGCAGCCATCAAGTGGGTCCTGCCAAGCTTGTCATTTGCAAATAAATCAAAAGACCATCATCGCAGGAAGAACCAATGAATAGAGTTGCTTTGTCATTCTTTGATGGGCCCCCACACTCAAGCCTGCTATTAAAAATGAATGCATTCAAGAGGCTCTGCATTAAGAACATAAACAATTAAGGGTACTTGAGTTGCTCTGCTGAGAGCTGCCGCGAAGAAGATACAAGAGCTTTCTCCGGAGATGCAGGCCCCTGCAATCTGTCTCACGAGGAGCCAGAGAATAGGAGCAATTAGTGTTGCTATCTCCGCCCCGGCAGCCTTCAGCATGGTTTTTTTTTTTTTTTTCTCCTTTATTTTAACCCCTCCTTTTTTAGAGGAGCTGCAAGTGTGAACGAGGAGCAGTGAAGGGATAGAGTCTGCGCCCATTTGGAAAGGGCTCAGATTTAGAATGCTGTAGGAGCTGCCAAGTGAGGGGGAGTTGGAACACAAAAGTTATTATCTGCCAGTAATTGGTGACTTATGTTCTGATTAATTGAGCCACTAAACGGTTTCTGTCATCTAGTAGTCTTTGTTTTGTTTTAATCATAGGGTTTTAGAAGGGGCGCTATTGCATTGCCATGGGTGGAGTCATTTAAATGAATATTGTTTGAGGTTGTTTCCCACAGCAGGCCAGTGTGTTCCGACACCCTTGGTTTGTGTACTTGTCTTGGTTTTGTTTTGTAAAAATGCGGAGAAGGCAGCCAGAAAGTGGCAAGGCTTTGGCGGAGAGGCAGGCCTGACTTCCCTGCCCCCTTGTCTCTGACCTTAGGCAAGTTTACTTTAACTTGTCAGTCCTTTTCACAGGGGACCTGTGTGGATTGAAGGTGAGGGAGTAGGTGTAAGAGGACCTGCTGTGTGCTAAGCAGTAGACTCTGCTGCTGCAGTGATTAAGAGATGGCAGTGGTTCTCCAGTTGTGGTTCTTGGTCCAATAACTGCACATTACCTGTGAACTTGCCTTAAATGCGGATGTGGGGGCCCCAGACCTCCTGACTCAAACTCTGGGAGTGGAGCCTAGCCTTCTGTTTTGGCAGGTCTTTCAGGTGATCTCAGTGCACTCTTAAGTTTGAGGATCACTCATAACCTTATTAACTGTTGTAACCTCAATTTAAAGATACCCCAAGTTCTTTTCATTTGGATTTCTCTAAAATGTGATCAGTCATTTCATCGATGTAATTATATTTTAAACAGAAGGCTACTCTGGTGCTTTAGGATTTAAGATAAACTTATCTTTTCATGAGCATACTGGTGAAGCAAGGTGCTATGGTAGGAGATAGTAAATCTGCGAATGGCAGGCGTTCTGAAGGAAGTCTCTAGGCCGAAGCACCTTTCCTCTGGTATAAGGGGGGAGGGTGTTGGAAGATTGCAGTGTTTTGCATATGTCATTTTGGGTATGTAGTTTTATTTAAATATCTTGAATTTTCTCTAGGTATATTAGATGTTATCTTCAGGAAATGAAGATGTATTTGTGGATGTGTTTTTATGGATTTTGTTCTATTGGTGGCCGGATTATCTCATGTTAGTGCTAATGCACTAACTCTCTCTGCCTCTGAAGGAGAGGACTAAAGTGCCCTTTGGCTGTGACTTGCTTATCTAAGGTTTGCAATTTATAACTGAGGTCTTGTAAAATGCCTACTGTGCTTTGCAGAGCACTTGACCCAGGACAGCAAGGGTACAGTGCCTGTCATTGACAGGCTGGGGCCACTTCTCACTGAGGGATGATATAGCCTTGGCGTTGTGCTGTTGCAGACCTCTTTGGGCTCTGTTGCTTTGCAAAAGAAGGCTGAATTTATCAGTTTTTTTGCTGGTCTTAAGTACATCCCAATTTCCCACTTCTTCCGGGAGAAGGGACCAGGCAAAGTATGTGGCTTATAATCTTGCTTTATGATCCTGGGCAAATCATTTCCTTTCAGAGGCTGATTTCTCCATGTGTGATTGGAGGATTGTAAGAGGGCTGGGCACCCAAATGGTTTCAGGGCTTGCCAGCAGCGTTGTGACTCAGTGCCACTGTTAATCAGAGGTGGCGTGGGCCTGATGCCCTTTTCTCCCTTCTCAGTTTAATAATACATTTAGATAGTCAATCAAGGGTGGTGTTCATAAGGTCACTGGAGGGAGAAGAAAAGTCACCAATAACCCTACCACCCTAGCATAATCACTGTTTTTATTTTGGGTATCAATAGTACTTGGCCACATGTGAATGTTGTAAAAAAAAAAAAAATAACACAGGCACACTAACATCACATCTTTGTTCTTTCCTTCCTGCTTCATCTAGTAAATGTGCTGGCCATTTAAGCATCATTATCATAAATATGACTTTAATGGTTACTTGCCTTGCCTTTGGGTTGATGCAGTGTATTTAACTGTTCTCCTAGTATTATTAGACAACTGATTTCTCAGGAGGGCAGAGGTTAAGTTTTTCAGAAACTCTGCAGATGGTTGTGATGTGTTGAATTGCTGTTACATCTTTACCTGGCCTTTTCTCTTTGGCTTTGAAACTAGTGCTGCAGTGAATAGCTTCATGCATGGAATGCTTTTCATGTGAACTATTTCCTTAGGATAAATTCTTACCAAAGAGTTTGAATAATTTCATGCTCTTGAAACACATTGCCCAGTTGCTTTCCAAGACGACTAGCAATTTACTCTGTCATCAGTAATGTTAGGATTGTTTCAGTTTCTCAAAGTACTCATTATGGTTGGATTTTATTAATTTTTTTTAGATAAACTAAATTAATTGGTGCTGAGTAACCTACCTTACAACAAAATTTGTGTTTTGTTTGGTTCCTGGTGAGGTTGAACATTTTTTTCTACAGTTAATGTCATTTCACAGACTCAGGAACTTCTAGTCAGAGGGGATTTAGACAACATTGTTTATTTTCTTAAGTGTACTTTGTTTTCATGTTCTTGCCCATCTATCTATTGCCAGACACTTCTACCAAGACTGCACTGTGTTTTTCTCTTGGCTTCCTGCTTAGTTCAAGGAAACCAAAAGATCAGTTTGCCAGCCCTCAGCATAAAGCAGCATTTTTTATGATCCATCAATTTGCAATTTAATGGTGGTGGAGTTTCTCCTCCCTAAGCTGACTTTGGGCAAGGTGCCATTGGATTGCTTTGAGACCATGGGCAATTACTCCTAAGCAGCCTTCACCCTGTTTTGAGCGTCAGACAGTACTCATTATATATTACTCTGTGTGTAGTAGAGAAGTGGGCAGATATTGGGGAGTGACCTCTTCAGTTTTGTAATTAGACAAGGTGTAAAGGGTATGAAAAGGTAGAAAGTCAAGCTTTTAGAAATCATAAAATCCTAAAACTTAATTAAGTTCATATGCTCGGAACATGTCTTTAGCTGAACAGCTCTGCAAAATACACCAGGTTAGGTTCATTGCTGGCCTTTGAGATATTTGACCATATTTAATTCAGTTAAAATATACAGGTACATGAATCTTATACCCAATAAGTGTTTTTTAAAAAAGGCCCAAAATGGAATCACTTGTGCTGAGCCTCATATTGGCAAACCAAGACTTAATACCTAACCTAATTGTAGTTTTAGCTTCTCCTAGGAATGTAACCTTAACCAGTTAACCTGGAATTACCTGGTCAGCAGCACTGGTTAGGTACTACACCCAATAGGCCCCCTCTATTATGACCCTTAGGTGGGCGACCTTGCCTGAAACAATACATTTTTTGCTAATAATTTCCTTTTTGTGCCCCCTTTCTACCTTTAAATACTTTTCCTTTTGTATACCTCTTTGGAACTCCTTTTTATTTGTTAGAGTGGATGCTACCAGATTTCACAAATTATTGAATAAAGCCAATTATGTCTTTAAATTTACTCAGCTGAATTTTTTTTTTCAAATAAGATATGATTTCTTACTATAAACAGAGCCTGATTCTAACACTGTTTAGTAATGGTTTATCTGGTTGCATCTTGTTCATTGAGTTAAGGCTGTGTGGGGATTCCATGTTAGTCAGTGAAGTATTCCTTTAAGGCACATTGACTGTGTACCCTCTGTAGCCAGAGTTAGAGGCAAAAGGTACAGTGAGGTGCTGTATCAAAGCAAGTAGTAGGAGTCTTGTTCTCATGCTTCCCATCTTGTTATGTTGAGAAGGCTTGTTTCAGGAAGCTGTTAAGAATCTGTAGAGAAACTTTATATAAGATATGATTTTAAATCTACAGACTTCGTTTACCAAAGGACAGAAAATGCTGGAGGAACTTGAAAGACCTAGAGAAGAATTTGTTTATTGTTGTTTCTGGGGTCGAGGGCAGCTTCTAACTAGAAGTGAGGTAGGCCTTGGAGGGTTGGGATAAGAGTATAGCTTTTTGTAATAGTTTAGCTGTAGTTAACACATTAGCTTACCTGATTTTGATGAAACAGTATTACCTGATTTTGATGAAACAGTGAAGTAGATTGGTGATCAGTGAATAGACCTGTGGCCCAGCGGTTGAAGTAACTTAAGAACACCTGTACTGGTTTGCTGAGCCGCAAACCAAGATTTTGGATTATGAGGGCCTACCCTATTATATTATCATGAGCAAATTAATGAGAGGACTTGGCACTGGCAAGAAGAATAAAGATGGTTCTGAACAGATAATTGGACTTTTCCTGTTGCCTCAATGGGGTAGTGGCTATCCGCTAAGATAAGGCTTGAATGCTGAGGCTTTTACCTAGCTGGTTAAGTTTCTGGGCACAAAGGTTCCATGCAAATCTGGTTTGGGCGCAGCTCTTGAACGCTGACTTACTGTTGTTGCCTTATATGGTGTCAAATACAGGCCCAGAAGAAGTTTATTTATAAACACTTATGACTATTAGCAGGTACTGAATATGTCTTCGGCTTTGGTCAGGAAAATTATTTCTAGGTGGAAAACACACTTAGCCTGCAGCCTTTTTTCATCAGAGTCGTCTAGCCTTTGGAAGAGGTAGAAGGCAGTCTGAAAAGGTTTCAGAACTTTCTTAATACTTGCTTAAGCATGGTCAAGTATCCAGTTTAACCTGCTAGCAAACTCTGTGGTCAGGAATAGAAGCATGGGTGGAAAACCCTACTTGTTAATTTGTGCCTAGTTAAAGGTTTTATCAGAATACTCTTGTGTTGAAGCAAAAGTTAATACTTAAGAATTATTGTTGGTTTTTATGCCACTATCAAGACTATTTCAAGGGCTGGGAGAAAAGGTTTATGAAAGCCTCCTGGAGTGGTGGCGTGATGTTTTAGAACTCTCAAAGCACTGTCAGGGAAACAAGCAGAATGCTCAGGCCTCCTAGAGGTCGGTACTCTCTCCTTATGGAGAGAATTTCAAGGTAAACGAGAGGGGAGGCTTGAATTTAGGCTTCTTTGTTTAAAATCAGGCTCATTTGTCAGAGGATAGGTTAAGATTAGGGTTTAGCGACCTGGCCAGAGGGAGGAGACAGCTCTGATGTGGTCCTCCTCTGTTGTTCTTATTTCCATTTCTTCTTCAGACCATTTATTTAGAATTCCCAGGACAGATGGTATAGCTTTTCATGTTTCTTCATCAACTTGAGCTTTGATTTTAACCCTCTTTCTCCTGTTTAAGTTTTACCTACTCTAACTCAATTTATATTATTTATGCTTTAATCCGCACTTCTTTTTTATTGTTTTTGTTTAGTAACTTTAATATTATTGAAGGTTTCAGGTTCATCCCATTCAGACCAGAATTTTAACTGTCCCCTGACAGTTAAGTTTAGTTATACCTCGAAGCCACTCTGTGTAATAACATATAATTATTATGAATTAAAGAGATCATCTTTTTTTCTTAAACCAAAATAAATTTCATCAAGGTCAAATAGTAAGTTTAGAAAGTAACAATCATAGCCAGCCCTAGAAGAGAATTAAGAATGGCATCTGTAATTTTGGGGTGTTTTAATTCTGACCCAAAGGCAATGAACATAAGAATAATATTCTTTAGTTTGACCACATAAAAACTTAAAGTTATGCACAGCAAAAAATCTGTAGCAAGCAAGGTTGAAAGACAAGTGACACGCTGGAAAAACTATGGAAAAGAGTCAATATTTATCATATGGAAAGAACTGCTACACAAAAAAGACAGTGATGAATAAATACCAAAGGAAAAAAAAGAGAAAGGAAAAAATACAGTGGGCCAGTAAATATATGAAAAGATGTTTAACTTCAGAAAGAATCCAAGTAATGCAAATAAAAGCGAGGTCATTTTTTTTAATCTATTAGATGGATAAAGATTTTTTTAAAAGGTCAGTAAAACCTAATATTGACACAGTGGGAGAGCACACACCCTCACAGACTGGTGATGATGTAAATTGCCAGGCAGTTTATCAGTCTGCATTCTAATTTAAAATATACATACATGTTGACCTAGCAGTTTGACTTCTGGGGCTTCCTTTTAGAGATCTATGTAGAGGGTTATTCAGCATGGAATTTATAAATGTGGAAAACGGGATGAAACAAATACCAGGGGTGCTTAAACACTAGTATGGTTGTATAGTAAATACACTGATGATGTCTTCATTCATATCTGTATTTATTGAGTGGGAGGGTGTACATGACAAATTTTTGAGTGGAAATAACAAATTATAGAAAAACTATATAATGGGACCCTTGCTATAAAAATGTATTTCTCTGCTCTGGGCTTGTACACAGAAATAGCAAGAGTCTGGAATAATGCTTCTTCCCAGAATCACCAAAATGTTCCTCAGGGTTATCCCTGGATGATAGATATAGAGTTATTTTAACTTTCTTTTATATGTGTGTACGCTGTTAAAGTGAACATTAATCATTTTTAACATTGGAAAACCCTAAGTGTGAATTTTGGAGTAGGGAAAGGTGCAGAATGCTGTTGGGATGTATGGTAGGTAGAGAGTGGGGAGCAAGGACCTAAGAGTTTATGAAGGTCATTCCTACTTCCTTACATATACTGAAATATATAGTGTAGAACACCGGCAAAGGAAAGGGAGTGTGCTCTTGCTTTCGAGGAGAGCAATGACCTTGAGTTAGCTTGAGAGAGTGGCGGAGATCAGATGAATTGGGTGGGGCTGCCCACTTCTGTTTTTGCACCTGGTACAGCTGCAACCTTTTTTGCATGTATCTATTTGCACTGCTGGTTAAAGTAAGGTCGTGGGTTTGCTCTCTACACTTGTCATTTCACCTTCTAGTACTACATTTTTACAAGGCCCGAGCTGGAACCCCTCCCTCCTTGGTGGTCAGGGAGAGTTGAACTGGGTTGGCCTGAATCCAGTCGCATCACACCAAGGGCCTTGTTGCCCAAACGGGAATCACTAGAGCACAAAAAGCAGCTCATTTTTTTTTTTTTTTGTACTTGATTATATGTTCTGAGGTTTCTACTTTATCTTACTCATTCCATTCTCTGTTTCTCAAGGGCATGGCTGCGTGCTTCATATTTTCTTGTGATCCTTTTCATCACCTCGTTCACTAACAGGCAGCATTAGTAAGCATTGACAGAAAATGATGAAATAAATAAGGTCAATGCTGGGACTCTTTAGATGGGCTTTTTTTTCTTTTTCTTTTTTAAAGGCAGAACTGGTCTTCAGAATTAGAGGAAAGCAGAGCTGCTTTGCATTGCCGAAGGATGTTGGAGGTTGGGCAGGCAGGTGGATTCTACCCTAGAGTGGAAGCAGAGCACCCTTTATTCCCTCCCTTGCCAGTTTGTTCCTTATAGCAGCGGGTTCTCCTGGATTTGGAGCTGAGCAGAGACTCTTCCTACTTTTCTTTAGAACAGCCCGTGCTGCGGACACCCAGAGCATGTTTGGTTATGTTCAGCTGAACTGTGGGCCCTGCCAGTAAGGTCTTCACATTCGTTGCTGAATTGTGAAAATTTACGGGTACCATGAATGTCTCCATTTGAATGTCTCTCAGGACTTAAGTTCTGTTTCAGCAGTATTTTCTTGTTTGAAATTTGGAGATTAGTTGAGGCTACTAACATTAGTCATGTTTCAGTTATGCAAGAGTTGGAACAAGTGGAAAGGAAGTCTGTGGCCTCCTTCAGCTCTCTCACTCTAGACCTTATCTTGAAAGCCAGACAGTGCTTCTGATCATTCGGTTTCTGACACTGGTTTGAATGAACTTGCTCTAACTACATAAATGTGCCATGGTATGCCATAATTGAATACGTATATGAAGGGGTTTGCAGTCACCAGGTTAAATGTTCATATGGCCTTAAACCATGTAGATTTTCCAATTCAATTAAACTACTCATTATCTCCTATTTAAGTGAACAATAAAGCATGCAGTTATGTCTTGTTTTGCAAGTGGGATTAATATCTAGTTTATCTCAAGAAAAATATTAGTAACAGCCTGGGAAAGCAATTTTATACCCTCAGGAGTTGAAGTAGTGGAGGGCTAAAGTGTTGGGTATGAAGTTTTATCTTTCTGAAGTGATTATAAAGTATACTAAACATTTATATTGTTTTGTCTTTATAGACTGAAATCGCCAAGAGATTGAATACAATTTGTGCACAAGTCATCCCATTTCTGTCTCAGGAAGTAAGTAAAACTGTTCAGCTGTTAAAGTGCAATTATGTTGCTTCTCTGTTTGCAAATTAGCTAGTTTTAAGATGTTAATTTTATCACAAGGAACAAGTGTGAAGAACATCTGTTACAGCTGAAGTGTGTAAACCCCCTGCTATTTCATCTAACAGATCTGAGGGTACACTGTAGAAGTGGTGACGATAGCTCAACCTCAAATTAATTTTTTTTCCTATGGAAAACTGCGAAGTGACTATCAAATATAAAGCCTTTTTTTTTTTTTTTTTTTTTTTTTAAGGAGTATGAGCTTGATAGCTGCTGGTGATTCCAAGTGTCCTTTCTCTAGTTCCGTGGGGGTTGATTTGACCGTAGAAGCGTGTATTTCATTTGCACTTGCACAATGGTTGACTTATTTGCTGTCATGGAGGGAGTGGATGTCAATACTCTCAGGGATAAAAGAAGTGTTCATGTTACCTTAATTTATGGAGTCATTTACATTATAAGTTATTTTATTAAGTTACAGAGTCACATATGTTTAACCTTAATATTTTTGAGAGGGAGAGACTCTTAAGGAGTAATCTATGAAATTGACTTGAAACCAATATATTTTAGTTTGGCCTTAAAGTTTACTTACTTTTGGATACAGGCTCATAAGTGCTAAACTGTTTTAGGTGCGTACAGGATACATCTATCTTGAGACAATGAAAAAAGCTTATTGGACTTAGAGCTGGAATACTGGGTGTCTGTTCTAATTGGCATCTACCGCTCCATGCTGGATAGCACCATCTCTGCTATTGTAGCAGCCTCTTCCACATAACAGTTACTTGATACTACAGTTTAGATCTGTTCATCTTCTGAGTTGTGGTGTTGTGTTATTAGACTTTAGTAATTCTGGTCTGTGCTATAATCTCATGCCTCCCAAAGCAAAGGTGTGGCTTTGTTTTTACTTGTGGGTGCAGTTGGGCAGAATGCAGGGTGTTTCCAGTCTGTGGACTAAGAGTGGAGGGTCCTTCCTTTTCCCTATGAAGGGCGAAAAATCTAAAAGCCTGAAGAAGGAGAGGAATTCCCACCAGAGTTTCCAAAAACTTAGTGGATTGAGATGTATTGACCCGAGAAGTGCTGATGGATTTAGTATTTAAACTTTAAGTATCAAGATGGGCATTTAAAAATGGCTGTATACCGTGCCTGCTCAAACTTATCATAGTGAACCCCTTCTGCATACCATATTCTTTATTTCTAAGGTCTCAGTTTATCATTTTTGATGTCCTTTTTGACTACATCATTCTGAGGCAAATTTTCCCTTCAGAAGTTGAGTGATGACTGGTGTTGGTTAGAAATAAAGGAAGCACGGTTCTGAGTTTTCCTTGTCCTGTTGTGCATATATTCTGTGAAATAATGTGTGCTAATGAAACTGCATTTAAATCCATTGTCTTTTTATCTAAGGTATGATGAAGTTCTTGGCTGCCTTGCTAACGACACTTTTTCTTTTCATTGTTTTCAAAGCATCAACAACAGGTGGCGCAGGCTGTCGAACGTGCCAAACAGGTGACCATGGCAGAGTTGAATGCCATCATCGGGGTACGTGGCCTACCAGGTCTACCTCCTACAGTGTGTATAACCAGCTTTCATTCCTTATTAATTTAATGGCTTAATCTATCTGTCTATCTATATGTATGTATGTATATATAGACATATATACATAAATTAATATATTGCGTAGCTTAACTGATCAGTTTGATAAGGGTGGGAGGAGGAGCAGGTTTCAGGTATGCTGAGGTGTGTAGGGGAAGAGCAATAATTAGCATAAGGGAGTTGATAGGAGAAACATTTTTAGGAGAAGGAAGCGCAATCTACTTTTAATGGGAAAATAAATATCATTTATCCTGTGACACTTCAACCACCTTTGCTTCAATCGGTTTAAAAAAGCTTTAGGTTAGAGTTTTAAATTCTTATTCTTTAGATTACAGTGAGGTCGAGACACCTCTCATTTAGTTATCTTCGCTTTTGGCTCTTTCCTAGAGTATTGGAACCTGTATAACTGCTCTTTCTCATCCTTACCCCTTTATGAATTTTTAAGTGGCACCCCAATGAAAAGAACACTCTTCTTGCTGTTGAAGAAGTGATAGTGTGCCCTAGTGTCCTCTAGCCTTTCACCAGGTTTCTGCTTCCTGTGTTGAGTTCAGTTACTGCTCCTCGCTGGCGAAGGGTTGTCAATCACAAGTCATTTGCTCTGCATTAATGAGCCTGGTGAACCATGCGGTCGGTCCATCCCCTGCATGAGTTCATCCCCCCTCCACTGCAGGATCCGGGGTGGTTCTCAGGTTTTCTGCTTTTCCAGACTAAATGAAAGAAGTAGCTGAAACAAGGGATGGTCCTTTCTGATTTTATTCATATGTGAGTGCCTTGAGCGGATTCAAATCACTCATTTATCAATTTATGTTAATTGCTTGTGAGAAGATGCCCTGCTGGTCTTTATAGTTCCCTCAGACACTTTGTAATGATAATTAGACATGCTGCTGTACGGATTAAGAGTGCCATAGTCCAATGACGACCACAGACAATGGAACCAGTTAATCCATCAGGGTTTAAAATTACATCCCAACTGGAGATGGAGAAAAAACATAAGAGCCAAGGAGGATTAAAGAATGAGCCTCAGCTTGAAAACTCTCCTTTCATCAGTTTCTCAATTGCAGATCTGCAGTCGGGTTGCCTGTGGTAAGCTATTGGCAGTCAATTAGGTGAAATAAACTGGGAGGGTGACCTTCATTTCCTTTTAATAGCTTTTTCCTCCCTGAAATGGGGAGCTTCAGTGGATTTTCAGCTTAAATTTTATTCAAGCTGCTTTATTACACTTGACAGCTTAGCTCTGCATAAACAATTCTCCTCTCCTCCCCCCAGTTCCAGGCTCTGCATTTCTTCCCCTTTAGTATCACATTTTTGACTGTTACTTAGTGGGCTCTCTAATCACATTCAACAAAAAACACAATTACATCTGCATTTGTCTGCTGCCTTCTGTACCCTTTTCTTGTGTAATGAATTGCTTTATTTCAGAGATCAAATCAAATATTCACTGGTACTTTTGCATGTACCATGTTTGATTAGCAAAGACTAATAGCAAATTGTACTTGTAGCTTGAGCACAGAATTTTTTAACCCAAATGAATGAGGATGGAAAAGCCTGTTTTGATTAAAGGAAAATATATGCAAAGCAGTTCTCAAGTACCCGGTTAAACTTTGTAGAACATGTTTGTTTTCTGAATTTTTATATATTTTTTGACGGTAAAATGCGTATTTTTAAATTCTTAAAGGCGCTGCCCTGTCTGAAACATTAGAAAGGAGGGAATTGTATTAACCAGATGTTTATAGGTAATACTCATTTCGAGTGGAATCAAAATAAAAATAGCAGGTCGTTTTAGAAGGGCAGATGAATCGCTAATTTTATGAATGGCTTTAGTCCAGGAAACATGTTGTTGAGATTATAAAGGCAGATTAGCTCTGCTAGCTAGCAACAATAACCCAAATCAGTGAATTGGGCCCAGCACAAGACTTAATGCCAATTGCATGTCTTTAGCATACTGGCATCCGTGGTTTTTATAATTGTAATTTTTGGATCAGTATATTAATTTATGTCAGAAGGCTCTTTTAAAGTTTGTAGTGATCAATAATTATCCTGCACCATAAGTTTTATGCTCTGGCATATGCTTCATTTTTGCTTGAAAGGAATTGCATGCGTCCTGGAAAATTGAAGTAGCATAAAATTGGGTTGACAATTCAGCGGACCTTTGCACCCCTTCATTGAACATGCAGTGTGTCAACCTGTCTCCCCAGAGGGGAGGAGGCTCCGGGAGGCTGTCTGTTCCTACAAGCAGCAGCTGCGCGCAGAGTAAATGCAGCCTGGTTTGATAGCAGCTGTCAGTATTGTTCAGGGACCGACTTAGGGTAAAGAACAATGGGAGAGGCCACGCTCTTCATCTGCATCGACTTTCAGGCTAAGAAAAGAAATAGTAATTTAACGGTTTAGACATCTATTACAAGTGTGAAAGATCATGAAAGAGTACCCTTTAAAATGCAAATGAGCCGAAACATTCTCATTCCCTTTAAGGTACAATCAGGGAGCTTACTGCTTGCTTGACAGGGCTAAAGATATTTCTCTTTAGCAGACCTGGAGAAAGTCACATCTTCTCAAGGACACCAAGCTTCTATCTAGGTAAACTCAGTTTGTGTCCTGGGACTATGCATACTCTTAAGGGTAAGAGAGAGATTGTTTTTTCCCGTTGTTTTTGAGTGAATTGATGGTACCCATTTCTCATCAGCACAAAAAACTCAGTTCTCATATCTGACAGAAAGTACAGACTTAAATCTTTGTCACCACAGCACCTGCCTTCAACTTTCATACATTACTGGTATGTAAGAAAAATAAATTTCTTAGTTAATATTTGGAAAACTATTGAAATATTTTTGCTATAGAAATTTTTAAATAGCTTTCACTGATAGAAAATTCTGTAATTGGCAAAATGATAATTGCAGCTCTACCTTTTGAATTTTGCTTTTTATAGATTCTTTTGCTATTAAACATGCTATGTTCTTGTAACAGTAGAAGAGTTTAATAATGCAGAGATCTTAATAGGCACAGGGTTTATTTGTTTTGACACATAGCTCGCTCGTGCTTTGGAAAACAAGTTCATTGTGTGAAGGGAACTTACTCATTTGAGACCTTGACTTTTTTTTTTTTTACATCAGAATAGTTTCCACAATTTAAGCAGCATCCTTCACAAAGATTTTTTTTTTTAATTTGGAATTCTATTAAAAATGCTCCAAACAAAATAGATTAGCAAATGATGTAACACTTTATTCGTGGGATAGTTAATGGCTACCTGAAGGCAGAGAAAATTGACTGTAGGACTCCTTAAGATCACTCCCCTCTGTCCTGTTTGGGGAGTTTGGAACTAAGAGCTCTCATCTACCTGCTCTGATATTAAATAACTAATTTTAGTTGAATCTGGGATTCCAGATAACTAGTTTTACCTTTTAATCAGACCTATATGACATAATTAATAGATATAGATACCATGTAAGTATAGATTTAGATACACACATGTCTGCACACAGGGATTTTTTTTTTTTTTAAATTTGGGTATAATTGAGATGTAGTGAAATGCATAGATCTTAGCATGTACAGTTTGATCAGTTTGGATGCAGGTACAACCCCTGTAATCACACTCCTCTCAGAGTGCAGATCGTTTCCATCACCCTATGACATTTCCTTGTCCTTCTTTTCAGCTAGTTTCCCCCAAATCCCTCAAGAAAAATGGTTGATTTTTTGATTAAGTAGTAAAAAGTAGTGGAGTGTGACTTTCCTTTTTAGAGAACATTTGCATAGTTGTATATCTGTTTCTAACCTAGTGTCTGCTGTCCAGCTTCATGGTGTTTTGTGCTGATCTTTCTAAGAGTATTTGTATTGTATAATCTGGGGCAGTGTGTGGGCCTAGAATCAGATGGACTTGAGTAGGCCATTTGGTGCTACCACTTTTTAGCTTTGTGACCTTGTATAATCAGTTTACCTCTTATCAGTATCCCCATCTATAGATGCATAGTACTGTCTACCTTCCATGGCTTTTGTGGGGCTAAGACCCTGGCTGACAGCCTTTACTCAGCATGTGGTCCAGACTCCCTGAACTGCAGTTTTGTCTGCCTGGTTTCTCTAAGTGGCTGTAGCAGATCTTGTGGGTCCAGTTGGTCAAGCTCCCCGGGAGAGTTGGCTGCTCCTGCAGCTGGTCACCTCCTCCTTTGTCTTTTCTAATGGTTAAGTGGATGCTGGTAGTTGAGAAAATACCCAGCCAGTTTGTTTCTCTGCTCCCTCCATTATGTCGTTGTGCATGAATGACTTTTAAAGTTCAAAATTGAGGAGGTAAAGTTAAGTTTTGGAAACAGATGGAGAGAGAATTGAGAAGCAAAAATGTGAGGACAAGACTATTGGCTTCCTTATTTAGTGTAAAGAGGAGGGGAACAGAGCCTTTACTGGCACTGAGAGGTTGGCAGGGATCCTTGTGATAGAATTGGAAGAAGAGACAAGAATTAGAAGAGATGTCCAGGTGCCCAGTGAGTATGGGTCGTCTTTCCCTCCCAAACCACAAAACTCTATAGATTTCTGATAGCTGCTTCAATGCTAACTGTGTATGTAAGAGAATTTGAGCATTTCACATAACAAATGGCTGTGAACTTCAGGACTCAGAAATTTAGGGTTAATGTAGGTAAACTTTGTTTGTTTGTTTCTCTTTTATTTAGACATAATCTAAATTTATTTTTCATGATATAACTTCTGTCAAGGGCTATGGGACTCAGGTTTGGGGCTTCATTATTGGTCAGATTTGTATAGTCCTACTTCATAGGTAAATTTGAATTCTCTGTACTTTAAAACAGTATAGTATGAAAAGAAGTGTAGAGTATTTTGTGATGTCTGGGTCTGTATGTTTGTGTAGGGAATGGCTGTGAATACAAACTCCTGATGGTTCTATAGCAGCAGCCTTTCTGTCCTTAAGAGATTGAGTTGTAGACCTCAAGGGCTCCCCATTGTTGTATGAGATGATTGGTTTAAGGATTAGTAAAATGTTGGATTATTTTTCTCCTCTGGCTGTAGCCGTCAGCTATCTATAGGATTGTAGTGTGTGAAGTTTAAGAGGATGAGGTTAGCCTCTTATTCTTATGAGTATGCAGTTAATCCCTGGAAAGCCCATCAATAACCCAGCTGTACGTTTCTTTATAAAACAAATTCCCCCTAGGAGAATAATGCAAGGCTTGCTACCAGGAAGAGAGAACGAAATGACTACAACTTGGATCTTCTAGTTCTTCTAACTTCTATTTAGGGATATATATCCTCCACTCAAATTCCAGTAGTCTGGCCCTTTTATTAACTTTGCAAAGGGAAGGAACAATATTACAAAGAAGTCTTTTGATGCATCTTCTCCTTTGGTTCAAATTAATTTTTTCCTGGGAGTACAGCTAGGTATCTCTGACAAATGCACAGCTTGGCTTCAATGTCTGGGTTCTTCTTCTGAGTAAGCAGAGTGCTTTTTAGTTAATAGAAAACCTGTTGAATCATTGTTTACTTTTTAATTCCCCATATATTTTCATATGATTTGTACTTAATTCCTTGAAAAAAGACAGTATTTTCCCTCTTTCAGAATAGAGAGCAGAGCACTCTATTTTAATGGAGTTAAATCTATGTGTTGTTTTTTTTTAAGATACATAATTTTCATACTATGAAATTCACTGTACTTTTAAGGCATATAGCTCAGTGGTTTTTGTCTATTCACACACTTGTACAGTTGTCACCACTACCTAGTCCTAGAACATTTGTTAAGACTACAGAAAGAAATCCCATATCCCCATTAGCAGTCAGTCCTCTTGCCCCATCTCTCCTCAGCCTCTGCAACCACCAGTCTTTCTGTCTCTAAATTTGTCTATTCTGAACATTTCACATAAATGGAATCATATGTGTGTCCTTTTGTGTCTGGCTTCTTTCACGTAGCATAATGTTTTCAAGGTTTATTCATAGCTTGTACGTCAATCCTTTTTTATTGATGAGTGATATTCCATTGTATCAGTGTACCACATTTGTTAATTCACTCATCAGTTGATGGACATCGAGGTTGTTTTTACCTTTTGGCCATTACAAATAATGCTGCAGTGAACATTTGTGTACATGTTTTTGTGTGGACATGTTTTCTCAGGTCTGTAGCTAGGAGTGGAATCACTAGGTCATATGGTAACTCTTTGTTTAACTTTGTGAGCAATGGCCAGATTGTTTTCCGAGCAGTGGATGAGAATTCCATTTCTCTGCATCTTATCTGACACTTATTATTGCCCCATCTTTTTCAGTCTCGCTATCCTGGTGAGTATGAAGTGGTACCTCCTTTGTGGTTTTTATTCGAATGACCCTGATGGCTAATGCTATTGAGCATCTTCATCAAAACCTTGTGTGGTTTTAGGAGTATATCTACCTAAATAAACATGGCTTTTAAAAACTTACTCTAATTCAGGTCTTTAACTTTAGGAAACAGTTTACTAATTCATGTAAGCTGTTAAGTCCCAGGGCTCTCGTCACTGTCACAACTGTAACAGTCATCCAGGGCATGTAGACCCAGCAAGTCAGTGATAGTGCAGGCTGAGTTGGCCTGTGTATATTAGCTGAAATACAGAAAGAATAAAGATGAGTTCCGATACTTTTCAGAATTTTAGGTCATCATCCTGCCTGGTGCCTGCCTACATACAGCCCATCAATTCTTTTCTCTTTGTGAGTCCTGCATTGAGACGGGGCCTTTCAGTATATTGTTGTCATTGTTTAATTATCTTCAAGTGGCTTGAGAATTCTTGGCCCTAGTAAGCAGTTTCTGCCTGTTTTCCACCCTTGCCCCTCTTAACGGGAGAGGCCATTCACATAATGGGAGGTTTTCAGTTAACTCCTGTAGGAGTGTCCTTGATTTTTCTGCTGCCACACAGCTCTTTCCTACTTTCTTCATTTGTTTCCTGTAGCATACCAATTTTCTTTTTCTATGCTCTCCTGATAAGAATTGAGTGTTTTAAAGAACAGGAAAATAGCAGAAATCAAGTAAGAGTGATTTGGAGAGAACTGTCAACAAATGCTACTTTTCACATCCCCCACCTCCCCAGGTGCTGTAAATGCCACTTATGGTCATGCTTTTAACATTAAAGATGCAATTTGGGGGCATAGTTTTAGTTCTGATTTGGTTCAGTGTATGTATGATCTGTGTGACATAGTATTCCCTGAGGTTATAACAGGGGTTACATTTCAGAAATTCAAGTTGATTCTGTGGTTGGTGATAGGGAAGTTAGCATCTAGTCACGGTGAAGTCTTCAGTTTGACTCTGGGTGTCCTTTCCAGTTCTGTAGGCAGCTCTATGGTGATAAAGCACATGCTACACCTGTTTTAGAAACAAAAATTTGGAAACACTGCACTATGACATTAAAGCTCTGAATGTAAACAGCGAAAGTCATTTTCGTCATAGTAACATAATTGACCCAGGCTGCACTAGGTAAAATGTGAATTAAAATTCTAAATGCATGGCTGTTGTTTGACATGGATGAGGTTACTTTATCCCTTGTGGGTTTTCAGTATCATTAGCTCAGAATTTGGTGTTTATTTTACTTGTCTCACTCCCAGCCTATTTAAATGGTTTGGGTGAGAACAAGTGTGTTCATCTCCTTATCCTCCAACTTGAACCTTTCCATAATCACCTTTGAGGCACCAGAAGACCAATATGTGAAAGTTCCCAATGTAGGTCTTTCCTAAATTGTTTTGTAAAACATAAAGTTTTTGTTTTATTTTGAAATTGTTTAGAGGTGTCAGCTCTAGGAAGCAGATGCTCTTTTTTTTTTTTTTTTTTTTGAGTTGTGACAAGGTGTGCTCCATGGTGACAAAGGGACAGTGAACAATAGAATGTTGAAAGGTATTTTTATTTTTTTAAGCAACAGTATGGCAAGTTCCTGGCATTCAGAAACATGAATTCTGATGTGATGGGACAGATTGCAGCTTAGATCTAGACTAAAATCTCTCAGCCTCAGCACCATTAACATTTTGGGCTCAGTCACTGCGGTGGGGGCTGTCCTGGGCTTTATAGGATGTTGAACAGCATCCTTGGCCTCTACCCACTAGATGCCAGTACCATTCTACCCGTTATCCCTCCAGTTGTGGCAGCCAAAAATGTCTAGATATTATCAAATGTCCCTGGGTGTGGAAAGGGGGGTTGTCAAAATTGTTCTGTTGGAGAACCCACTGGTCTAGCTTGATAGCTTAAGTAACTATCCGTATTTCTAAAACACCACCATTGCTCATTAAAGATGTCTTTTCTGATAGCTTTATAAACTGTTTTGCTTGTCTGTGTTCTGGGCTGTATAAATTTGTAAACATTAACTTAAAAAAATAGTTGTATTAATTTGTGAAAGCTGATGAATGGATAGATGGTTGAATTTTCCCACTCTTCACTTGTCAAGAAATATTTTATAGTTTCCCCTATGATACATTCAGGTGTGGGTCTATAGAGGACTAATGCATGTAAATACCTCTAAATGGCAAAGCCATTGCTTTGTGTGTGTGTGTGTGTGTGTGTGTGTGTGTGTGTGTGTGTGTGTGTGTGTGTGTGTGTTTTGCTGGCCATGTGGCATTCATGTTTTTTCTTTCGATGACAGTTATACATACTAGATTGTCTCAGGTAAAACTTTATTCTTAGGAAAAAAAATGTTCTAAGGACACATGGGGCAGGTGGGCTTCTCTTGTGGAGTTAATTGTTTCACTCTTCAGGATGTGGGTCCTGTATTCATTTCAACAAATGCTTTATTTTAGAAATGACACTTGTCTGTCAAGCATCTTCTGCTGAGAGAAGCCAAAGCTCTATTTAGGCTTCGTTCTTTATAAGCTTCCTTGGAAGAGAGCTGGAGCAAAGTATATCTTCCTTTTTCAGTTGCAAGGACAGGGTATTGGAAAGTGGGGACTGGAGAGTTGGCACTCTAGAGTCGTATACCTAAGAACAAATTCTCTCTGTCACTGCGAAGTCCATAGTAGTGGGTTAAATTTGAGTAAATGTCCAGTGGCAAGTTTTCAGTATTGCGTGGCCTTGTGCTTCTCGTTACCTGGGATGGGAGAGAGACATGAGGTCTTTGGTGGAGCAAGAGATTGCCTTCTTCCTTCCCCATGCTTGAGAATACTTGGTTTGTAACTTCTTGTGAACATGACTGGGCTGTTATAGTCCCAGGAGATAATGTTGTTCTAGGGAACAGAGCTTTGTAATCATCGTTCTGGCTATGAGCCCTGTGGCAGGCCACTCTCTCCTCTGGAATGGGAGCCGTGATGCCCACCCTCCATGCCTCAGGTGTATTCTAGGCTGAGGCCAGGTACTGGATATGAAAATACCTGGGAGCTCTGAGCTCTACATGGCAGCATAAAGAAGTAGAATATGAGACAGTAATGTCCACATTTTATGGGTCTATGGCATCTTTACCAGCTGTGATCATCCTGTTGCTACCTCGTACAACTTCCATTTTGATAAGATTTTGCTTATAAAAAAAAAAAAAAGGAAGCTTTAAAGATGGCCACGCTAAGGATGGAAGAACCCAGTTGCCTTTAATAATGGACAGTGAGCTATTTCTTCCAAGGAGAAAGCTTAATCAGGGTAGAGGTGGAGTTCCTCATGGCCAGTTAAGGCTGTTGGACATCCCCATTGATAGTTATTAGCCTGAATGTTGGGTTTAACCGCGCTGTCTACTTCACAACTATAGCAAAGCCCCTTTATTATATAAGCTAATCTTTCTTTACAGTAACATCGGAGAGTGCTTTCCAGTTCATCTTTATAAAAACTAACTAACTTGTGTTTGGCATAAATATACTTCCTTCCTGAGTATCCAAATGTCGCCTTTGCTCTGACATAAAATCTTGCCTCTGAAATTGTCTTTTGGTGACTTGATTCTGGATTTGAGGGGGAGTGGGGGCATACAGGGAGCGGGGATAGGGAAGTGTTCTCCACCCTGTAGTTAACTGCCTTCCCCTCAGCTTAGCCTCTCTCATCTTCTTTTAATCAGTGCCGTGCTTAATTACCCCGCTGCACTTACTTGTGTATGCATCGCTGCATTTCCCCCCAGAAGCCGGACATAGCTCTTACTCTCCAAGTAATGATAGTAATTGCTGGTAGGGCAGACCTGGTCCTCATCCTTCTCCGAGCACATTTCTTATGGCAGGTGTCTAGTTCCTAATTAAGTGCTAATGAGCATGCCTAGTGGACCGTGACTCTGCTGCCAGCTTCTTCAGTTTTATGTCTTGCTATTGCCGAGCTCTTAAAAGGTGACAGAGCAAGAATTAGTGTCTTTGGGATGACGGGAAGGTGATTTTGTACGTAAAGAAATTGTTACTATGATCTCAAATGGCGAATGAGTAGCTTATAAATACTTTCCAAGAACACTGTTAATGCTGCCCTCTTGGACCTCTCCCCCTTTTCCAGTTTTCCTCTAATTAGAACTGTGCACTCTTCGGAAGGAATGGAAGTTTAAAGAGAACATTGGCTCCTAAAGATTTTTTAAAAGATGCTAGTAATAGTTGAAGATTTACTGTAAAGTGATTTTAGATACCGATTCTACTTTTAAGATGCTGTTTTTTTCTGGCTCTTAAGGGCGGGAAGCATGTTTAAGATTCAATTAAAGATCAGTGGTCTGGGTGGAAATTGCTGAAGGTCTGTCGTGCAGATTTAATATATTCAGTACACGCAAGGGGGTAATAAATAAAATGAGTAATTGAGTCCCAGGGAAGTGAGCACAAATCGGAATCTCAAGAATTTCCTAACATTACACCTTAAAAATTGAGCCTTAATCGTTTTTACTGTCTCATCAAAAACGAGTTTTATGGTGGACAGCTGAAACGTGGCCAGATTTATGATACAAGGGGCCATTTCTTGGATACTTTCTATTTCCCACAAAATGCTCTTAAATATAATATATGAGAGCCAATGTACTTTTTAATGAGAACAGATTTATAATCTCTGGAATGGCTTGAGTGATAGAGGCAAAGGCATTTGGGAATGGGGACCTGGTCACTGTGGCTGGTGTCACACAGGACTGGTGGGAGTATTTTCATGTCAAGGTTCTTGGCTTCTTTGGGTCTTACTGTTTTCCACTGTGATGCTAAAGAGCTCAGAAAAAGGAAGGGATAAACAAAGCTTTACCTTAACTAAGATATCTTCTCGCTGTTGCTGTCGAATGATGGCTCCCTGAGGCCTCCCTCTACGTGTGGCGGTACCGTGCCTAGAGTGTTGTAATGGTCATCCTGCATCGACTCCACTTCCACCCCCCTCCACCTGCTGGAGAACCTCTGTAATTTTCTCAACACTTTGAGGCTTGGCTCCTTCTGTGAAATGGGAATATCAGTACCTCCTCACAGTACTGTGAGGGCTTAGTGAAAATAAGGACACACAGTGTCTGGGGGTGGGGTTACATGAGAGATGCTGGTTCTTCCTGCTTTCTGAGTTCTGTTAAGAAAAGATAATATTTTGGTTTTGTTTCATCATACCATTATGGTAAGTTAATGCAAGAATGTTGGGGTATAATGGAATCACCTATTAACCAATGACTGCTCAAGAATATAGTTACTGTACTGTTGGATGCACAGCCTTGATTTTAACCTTTCTGAGAGTCGTAAAGCTGTGGCATCTTAGATTCAGTGACCTAATGGATTTCATTCCTGGAGGTGCTTAGAAATGGAACTGACGTGTAAATTGCTTCCTAACTTAGCCAGGCTTGCTGATGATAAACAGCTCTATATTCTCAGATGCTGACTTATGCCAAAAGTGACAGTGTAGATCTGAGGATTATATTTTGGGAAGATTGTATCTTATCAGGTAACTGAGTAGGTGAAAACTTTTGATGAACTGAAAGTGCTAATCACATTTTTTCCCCTTCCCCCCTCTGTCTTACCTCCTTGTTCCCTTTGTGTGTGTCATACCTCCTGTTCTGTCCTCCATCCTCATGTCATGTATGCCCCCCCACCCCCCGATGCTACTGCCACCACCTCCTTCTCATCTTCCTCCTGCTCCTCTCACCACCACCAACAGCAGCAGCAGTTGCAAGCTCAGCATCTTTCTCACGGCCATGGGCCCCCAGTTCCCCTAACGCCTCACCCTTCAGGACTTCAGCCTCCTGGAATCCCGCCCTTGGGTGGCAGTGCCGGCCTTCTGGCCCTGTCTAGTGCTCTGAGTGGGCAGTCTCACTTGGCAATAAAAGATGACAAGAAGCACCATGATGCAGAGCACCACAGAGGTGAGAGGCCGGGCAAGCCAGATTAGGACTTTGTCCTCACAGTCATACAGTGCTGCAAAAGTTGTGTGCACCGCTAAAGAAAGCCCCAACCTATACAGAGAGCAAACAATGAGCTAAGAGGAACTGTCGCAAAGCTTGGCCACTGAAACACGGTTCACCCTGGAAGTTCTCAGGGTTTAACGTGGGTATCTGTAGATTTCTCAATCTCTTTAGATTTGCAGGCATCTTGACATCTTGGCAACTGCCTAGTTAATGCCAGTGGCCTGTACCATATTATGGAAAACTGTTAACTGCTTAATTGGGTAATTTTCAAAGAAAGTAATGTTGTTAAATGGGGCGAAATAAGAAGTTAAATTTGAAAGTGAATGTGTTCAAATGAGAGGCTTGATAATTGCATCTGTTACTACTTAGTTTCATAGGCTTTAATTCTAGTATGCGTTAAATATTGGGCAAAATTGCACTTGACTAATTTTTTGAAGAAAAGTAATTTATTCTGTCAAGAAAAAAAAAAATAGGCTTTGTGTATGGTTAAACTGTAAATCTTATGTTTACAAAATACTGTAATTTTCAGGAAATCACTGTATTAGGAATGTGCAATGACTTATATAAATAAAAGCCATTTTTAAAACTGTTTGGGGCTTGTGTTCTAATTATTCCCCCTTTTTTTTATTTCTGTTCTTGCCTCTGTGTCTGAACGGGCATGTCTGTGCGTTTCTTGGTAACCTCGGAAGCAGACAGAGAACCGGGCACAGTAAGTACTCTACCGCCTGCTCCACATAAATACACCCCCTTCCTGCAATGCCTCCCAAGCTGCCTTTCTTTAAACACGGGCACAGACGTGCATATTCTTCCCTTTCTCTCTCAGTGACCTGGTTTTTTCTTTTTAAAAAATAAGACTCTTTCTGCCCCCTCCCTTGTCTTTTGTATAAAAATTTTGTTAGACCTGAGTGACATGATTCGGGGGCAAAGCTGTTTGCTATGATCTGTATGTGCCGCAGACCCACTTAAAAAACATGTTTACTTGCATTCTGAGTCCAGGTTGCCTCTAGTTCAGAAGAGTAGTCATTTTTATCTTAAATCAGTTTTATAGGCAAGAGGTCACAATCCATATGTAAAATTGGTTGGTAATATGTTATTTCTACCTGAACCATTCATTATCCTCTGCGAATGCATCTTAGTTGCTAGGTTTCCATATCTGCTTTCCTTTTCATAATTGTCCTTGGAATGTGAACTTTAACTTAAATTTATTTTAGACCAAAGAACTGAGCGTCTGTGTAAGCTTTTAAAAACAAGAAAATGCAGTGTGTATGTCGGGGGAGGGGCATTCTGTGCTCGAAGAGTTGATCTTTTCAGCAGCCTAAATCTTACCCATTTTACATGATGCACGTTTAATCTGTACATGTATCTGCTAGTTAGCTGTGAGGAGATCTGTATCTAAAATGCATCTCAAATGTTGTGGAGCAAATAGAGGTAGAAATTGGCCCCTTTTCAGCTGCAATAGCATACAATTTCTGCCTCCTTCTCTCCCTTCTTTCTGAAGTTGGCAGTGTTTTAACCATCTTAAGTCTAACTGTGATTAAAAAATGGACGCTGAAATTTTAAGTCGTTCTAACACTTTGTTACGAGTTTGGGGGAAGGTATATATAAATCTTTTCAGCTTGAAAAGTTTAGATTTTTATTTTTTCCTTGTATAGAGTAGTATCTACGTTAAAAATTCTCTTTGAGACAGATCTTGGTATTCTTTAGGTGTCAGGATGTGTTGGGGGGAATGGATAATGGTGAAAGGATAAGGTAGCTAGTTTTAAATTTCTGGTACTATAATTTTTTTCTGGAAAATGTTGAGGGGAGAAAAAAACCGAAGGAATAAAATATCTTACTCCCAAAATATAAACCTAAGTAAACAGGCTTTGATTTTGGGAGGGGACCTTTATGCTTTGTTGTTTCAAATGTCTCTGTAGATGTCATCTTTCCTGCCATGTTCATTCAAGCATGTCAGATTAAAAACCCTGATCCTGAACTAGAGAACAGAGATGGCAGAAAATGTTGGAGAACCCATGTCTTTTAGTCTGCTGCATGCTTTAATCTATTAAACTTCGTCTACATTTGGGTCTCAAATTTGACTTTTTGTTTCAGTACTCTTTTACCTTGAATCACTGTATATTTATTCAGTGTTTATGTGAGGTAATATGAGAAATGCAGCTGTGGTGAGGGATTCGTAGGCACACATTTCACAAGCCCTTTCTCAAAGAACCGAAGAAAGGCAACCAAAATACTAAAATACAGACTGTAGAAAGTTTCAGCCAAAGTTCTAGGCAGTTGTGGAAGGGGTATCATGATAAGTACCTCTCTGAAATCCCAGTGCCAGGAATGGGTAAAGATTTGTGTGCTTAAGTTAATAGATGCTTTTCATACCTCTTTGTGTCTATTTCAGTGTGCCTGATAACCTCCTATTTGTATTTTTGACTGAAAAATGTAAGCAAGAACTTAAAATTTATTCGGGAAATGAAGGTGGGATGGAGGTTTAAAGACGTACAAAATAGTTCTTGAGTTTCAGGCAGCTGTGGATTGTTTTTAAGTCCACATGTTGAGTCAGCAGTCAGTGAACTTTAAGTCAAAATGTGGATACATTACATACATAAAGGAATCTATAAAGTAATAGAAAAGAAATGGTTACTTATACATGTTAATTTTGCATGTTTCCTTTTTCATATCAAATTTTTGACAAGTCAATGATAATTTCAGTATTTTCAGAGAATATATAGGTATACTGTATTTCCTGCCTAAATATTACAGAAAACTCTTGGTGATGATGCTATAAAATGGGAAAACACAAATTTGTATCATAAACATTTAATTCAGTCTGTGGAGAAAGATTAAATTGTTCACTGTCCACATAAGTGGGATTTTGCTGCAGTTACATAAAATTAAGTAGCTCTTCAAACTTTGTAAAATTGAATATGAGAAGCAGTGGGTAATAAGACGATGATGTGTACTATTAGTGTCTAAAATATTACAGTACTTATGTCTTTAATAAAGTGGTTTGAATTAGGAAGTCGAATTTTACTTGGCAGATAAAGTCACTTGATTGCTCTGTACTGCTGTTTGTTTTGTTTTGTTTTGTTTTGTCTCCCAGTGAGAGGGGTTAAGGGCAGTTGCTACAGGGCAGTGGTTTTCAAACTTTAAGGTCGTATGATCTTTTTACCCCCTTAAGTTAAAATTATCGATGACCCCAAAGAACTTAAGTTTATATGTTACATATTTTGAAAATTTTCCGGATTAGAAACCAAGCAAATTTTAAAATCAAACAGATAAAGAGCTGCTTAATTTAATTGTATTAACATTGTTAATAGAAAATAACTGTTTTCCAAAACAAAAAATTGTAGTGGAAAGAGTG
The DNA here is from genome assembly GCA_003508835.1 of Eonycteris spelaea. Lineage (NCBI taxonomy): Eukaryota > Metazoa > Chordata > Mammalia > Chiroptera > Pteropodidae > Eonycteris > Eonycteris spelaea. The sequence goes on from PUFA01000087.1 coordinate 4,345,484, forward strand.
GCTTTGTCTTAGATGTTTGCAAATGTCTCTAATGCCTGGTTCAAAAGAGAATAGCTGAATTCTCATCATCTCCTTTATTCTTTCTGTGGTGAAACATTGTTTCAGTTGAAGTATAAGAAGTCTGCCCTCAGAGAAATATGTGAGGGTTTCTGGGAATGTCAGAGGTCCTGGGACCAAACTCCAAGAACGTCTGGTGTAAACCTAAGGCGTTCTGAAAAATTCTGCAATGGTGTAGTCTTATTTTTACCTGCTCTTCTTACTTTATTCAACAAACATTTATATCAAGTGCAAAAATCCAGGGACTTAGTTAGATCCAGAGGGAATGTGGGTGTGTATGGATTTTTATCTGTGTGTCTAAAACTGGTTCATAGCTCATGTTTGTTTATTTTTAGTGACAAAATTATGCCATTTCTTAGTTTAAGGTTTTATGTTGGTCTTTATTGTCTTTTTCTGAAACTTCCCCTTGGTAAAGAAGTGAGCCTTCAGGTAATTGGTTTTAATGTAAAGCCCAGGAAATGATAGCACTTTGAGAATAGAATGAAAATATGGATAGTATTTTTCTTTTTCTGAAAGAGTTGAATGATAAAGCTACTATCTTTTAAGAAGTTTATTTTGCTGTTTGACTCTTGTATTTAAATTAAGATTTGACTACTGTTTTTCTAATTTGCAAAACTTCGTGTTTTAGCATAAACCTACTACTATCAGAATGCTACTGTTAAGCAAAGAAATATGAAATGACTTAACAAAGGCCTTTATTTCTTAGGTAGTAATAAAAACTTTAGATATTTTGATTACAGATGAATTAAATTTTGGCTCAAGAGAATATTTAAATGTGTTTGAAAGACCTGGAATTAGAGAATTAACAAAGAGTTGTATGACTTTTAAGAAAGTAAGATAGAATGTGTGTTTATATACTCATTCATTCAGCAAATACTTATTGAGAGCTTTCTATGTGTCAAGCAGTGTTCAAGGCACTGCATATACTTGTTGCCATTTTACAGTGATGTCTTTTAATGGCACAGTCAAGTACTTGTTAATGAAAAGCACTGAAATACCTGGCCCATATGATCAGTATCTGGAACCTATGGAAAAGGGAAGAGACTCCAGAGGTGGCCTTTGGAATTGGGGGTGGGGTGTTCATAGATGGGCCTCAGAAGGTGTTTTGAACCCTCTAAAAATTGTATGCAGACTGTCGTGGGTCACTGCTCTTTTGCATAATTCTGGGGAGAGATCATAACTTTCATCAAATTCTCCAAAGAGGTTTCTGGCCCAGAAAAGTCTTAAGTACCATTCACTTACATTAGAGATCATAACAGTGCAGTTACCATTATTTTATCAATTTGCAAAGCTCAAGGAGGTTGGGTGCCTCTGGTCATATGTTTACTTAGTTAATGGTGGCTGAGAATTAGATTATGTCTCTGAAGGACCATGTCGTCACTCTCGTAATTGACTTATAAAATGATCAGGTTCATATTTAGAACTTAAAAATTTTAAAGTCGTTATGACAACCATTACTTTAATGTAAGATGGTGCCCTTATTTTGTTTTTCTTTCTAGTTGTTCTGCTTGACAAATTACTTGGCCAGAGGTAGGACAGGACCAGATCCTACCTCATGACCACCCATCACTTCACTTTATCTCAAAACGACTCTCAGTACTAGAGAGGACAAAGAGGAAATAGATGTGAAGCTTGCTTTGGAGAATAATACTTCATTGCTTTTTTTCTGAAATTTTATGTTTTTGAGCATAACATTAGCTCCTAGGGGCTCTTTAGGACTGTGTCAGCATGGGGCAGTGGTGATAGAACATATTTTGGACAAAGGCAGATCCCAGTGGAAGTCTGGCCGCACAGGCAAGGTTTATCATGTTTTGGAACCTTCCCTTAGTCGCATCCCTAAAGTGGTGATGGTGGCTGCCTCACGGGGTGAGGATTTAGGGAACACAAACAGGAAGTCATCAGATATAACATAGCAAACCTTTAGGAATGTCCTCCCTCTGAGTACCTGCTAGCAAAACAATAAATGCTTTATTAGTCACACTCAACAAAGTGACTTGTGGTTCCTTTTTTTTAAAATACAATGTGTGAGGCGGTTGTGGAGGTTAGGGCCCATGTGACAGGCTGGCAGTTATGTTTCTTAGTATGTTGGGACCATGAAGCCGATCTCAGCTGCTTATGAACTTATCAGTCTCATGATAATCAAATTTGTCAAACATAGATGGGAACTGGGAGGAGATGTTTTCATCTAAACGTTTATGGCTTTATCTTGACCTGATGCATGCCAAGGAATTACCGGGAAAAAATAAAACTGAGATGAGTCACTTAAGATTTCAATATTTAGGTGCAGTAGAAAACACTAAGTTTTCTTAATACTATTGCCTCAGCAGATTTTCCTTTTGAGAGAATTTAAAATATGTATTTGAAAAAAATAGATCCTCGGAAAACTAGCATGACATTCTTGAGAAGGGTGAACCCCTGAAGAAAGGAAAGTCCTGGCATTTTTTCGATTGTTAGGAGTGGTGTGTACCCGTAGCAGATGGAGGTGTCTGTTTATTGTGGATGCCATAACTTACCAGGTGATTATTGGGGCTTGTGTGTGACTGGAGAAAACATTCAGGTTTTATCTCAATGTGATTATAGCGAATACAGGGTATCATTACTCTAAAACAAACCAAATGGCGGGTAGAGACTATTTTCTCCCTCGAAAACCTTTTTAGACTTAAGTTTGTATTCTATAATTAGAGAACTTGATGCCAATCGTTTGGAGCAAGTTTTCCTAAATTTTATTTTCCTTTTGGGTCCATAATCATTTTGTCATTCCTTTTGGAATATAGTAGGCAACAAACTCCATGTCTCCTATCTTTCAGTTAAGAAGAGGTGGATGCCAGAGCCTTCAGATACCAAATAACTCAGAGGTCTTGACCCAGAGCTTTCTAGTTTTAGGGCCTATTTTTGCATTAGAAAGTATTTCATTGGGGACTGGAGAGAGAGACAGTAACCGTTAAGTAGCGCTTTGAAAACATGCTTCTATAAAATGTGAAATACAGATTTGATTTTTGCTGTGACCAAAGTCCTGATTAGGGGAATGATGGTATCATGAGGTTATTTAAAAATTATTTGAAAATAATTCTGTTTGTTTTTAGATCCAAAGTTTCTTAGTTTGCTTTACCTGGAGGACATGGTAGAAGGGCAAGCTGGGAACATAGAGAGTGATGCTTAAGGCATCTTGTGATTTAATACCTCTTTCAGCCCAAATATTCACTGGGTCTGTATGTATCCTACCTGGTTATGTCCTTCTCTAGGAGTGCTCCTGACAGAATCACCTATTTGTGTCCAACAGTGCTGAGTTCCTAGATCAAGGAGCAAGAACATGCTAGAGCTTTGCCGCATTTAGCATTTATTATAAACTGCATGAAGAATAGATATGTGCCCTTCAGCAGACCCACTTCTCGGCTCGGGCTTCTGAGGTGTGATGTAGCCAAGCAGGCACGTTTCCACACATTGTCACTTTCTTCCCTTTTTTCCCATTGACAAGTGGGGATCCCGTTGATTTTATGGGTAAATGCATTTGTCAGAATGTCAGGCAGAATATGTGAATGACCAGTTGGACTGCAGCAAAAAGTACAGCGTAGGGTGATGACTTAATTGGGACCAGGTGTCCGTGGAGAAGGCACACAGATGTGATGGGGTACGTCGTTACCTAATTGTTTTAATGTTCACCGAGAAGTTAATTGTCAGTGTAGAGTGTGCTAGCAAATTAGGTTCCCACTGCCTCAGTGTAACTGAGGATAAATGAGGTGTCATGAGTTTCCAATCTGTACCTCTGACACAAACACTTTTCCTGCGGGGAGGAGAAAGTTCCCTAGGGGAATCAGCACGGCAGCTAAAGAAATCCATTTGAATAATGTGCATTATTTTCGCATTAGGGGAACCTGTCTAGCATTTGCTGCATCCATGAGCAGTTTTTCCTTTCAGATTTGCTGATGATGGCTTCAGGGTTGAGATTTGGTTGGCAGAAGAGGTGCTTTGAGGTCTCAGAAAAGACGAAGGATATATGAAGGCTTCGTAACAAGTCTGGTAGCACTGACAGTGTCGCATTTCACCGAACTTGCTTTCTTTGATATTTTCTTGAGTTTGCCTTCCAAAATGTCTACATGAACAGCTATTACTGTTAAATTGCTATAAGAAAAGTAAAATTCTTAGAACAGGACTATAAAGACTGGTTGTATGATCATATTGAAGCAGCTACGTCTCTACCTAAATCTTGAGTGGATATTCGGGGCATGAAATAGAAACATTGTCTAGAACGTCAGAATAAACGTAAAACACAAATCACAAATGCCAAATCTTGATGTTTCTTTTGATTTGATTGAATGCTGTCTGAGATTCAACAGACTGTTCTCCTTACATGGTAAGTTCTTACATGGAGGTATAGTTTAATAATTGCATTTGACTTTATTTCTGCTTTATTTTAATGTGTTGTTCACTTATCCTCACTAGGTTCAAATCCTCTGTCAACTGTCTAGCGAACTTACATCTATTGAATGGTAGTGGGGAATATTCCTGGTGTGTGTTTTTACAAAACACAGTTCACCCCTTTAGAAAACTGTGCTCTGGATTTGACCACTCAGGGAGTGCACATTGGTTGTAATGCTGGAACATCTGCTACTTTTTCTTTTCTTCGTTCTTTTGTTCACTCTCTTAAGCATTCTTCAGCATCACATCACCGTTCATCCAAGAAGTGACCTTCAGGAAGCATATGTCGGTCATACCGAACAAATTTCCCTGTGCCCATTGAAGAGGCCTGTTACAATTTTATGTTCCCAAAGAATTCTAGGTTTTCTTAAGAGGGAGAGGTTGCCTCTTTGGGGGGTGCATGTTTTATCTGGCCTTGCTTCTCATCTAGTCATGTCATGTGTAGTTTCTACATGAAGTGGAGAAAAAATCATGAGAGAAAGTCAGTTGGGCTAATAGGTCTTTTGGGCCTTCTCTCTGTCTCTGGTACTGAACATTCCAGGAGGGGTCATTTTTCTTTAGACAGGCTGGATTTGTGTCTCCCTTTATCATTTTACTTGGCTTTATGCCCATGTATACAACAGGAAAGGTGCAGAGGATCATCATGGTTTTAGAATTTTAGTTCGTTTTGAAATCATAATCTGTTTTCAGATCTTGATTTGCTCAGATTTAAATATCCCCCGTGGGCTTTATGAAACCCTATTTGAGTTTTTGTAGAAGACGTGAAGTAAATAAGATGATTCTGGGGGAGGGGGCGGGGAGGAAGATGATTTTTGTTTAGTTCTTAAAATTTTAAAACAAAGAAAAACATATACAGTCTGGAAATCCCAGGCCTCGGGACATTTGTGATAGAAGTCTGCCTAATAATTACAGTGTTTGAAAAATTGGCAGATCCTTAAATTTTACCAGCTGCAAGGTGAAATAAAACACTGAGTTTCTTGGCTAGAATTAGAGTATATCAGTGTGGTAACACTAATTCTCATGCTGATCAAAAAAACTGATTCACGATTAAATATTTATTTGGCAAATAAATATTTGAAAAATGAATTTTACTTGAATGCTGTTTGGTAGATTAAAATCTTTCAAAATATAGACTCTGGGGAGAAAGGTCTGTGGTGTAAGTACGTCTGTGGGACTGTTTATTATCCGTGATTGCCATCGTGTGAAACCAGTGCGGTGGGTACCCACACTATTTGTTGTCTGCCGAGATCTTTCTTTATGTGAATCTTGGATTATCAATAGCGGACTCAGGAGTGGAAAGGCAGGAATTTGGGCCTATTTTCAGGTCATTTTGAAGTAGGGTTTGAAATGTTAATTTTTAAATTTTATGTTCACATTTTTGGTATTGTGGACATACAACAAAATAAGTCAAGGTGCATGTGTGTGTCTGTATATAAATTGAGTTTAAAGATCGCTCTCCTGGGAGTGAAGGCACTTTGACTTAATGGGAAGAGTTTCTCCATGTAAGGCATATTGCCTCCCCTCTCTGAGGATCCTCCAGATGAAATGAGGGAATGAGGAGGATAGACAGTATGTCTTTTAAGGTTGCTTTGGCATCTTAAGAGGTTTGATTCTAATTACCTTCTGTGTTTAGAATGCACGACTTTTTAAATAAAAGCGAAGCAGCCTCAGTTTCCTTCTTTTACCAACGGCCTCTTAAGTGTTGATTAGTTAACGTGATCCTACCTTACCCTAGTCCAAATCTAACTAATCAAGACAGCCCTAAATTTTGAAGGATCCAAAGGATATTTAGTCAGTACCCAGTATAATCTGTCCATTCTTAAAATAATGTGTAAAATGGCTCACAGTAACCATCGAAATGACTATATCCCACCCCAGAGCAATTAGGTGACATGGGGAAAACATCATGAGGGAAAAAGACTTTACCATGGGACATCCAGTAATACCCATGAAGTCACTTTTTGATAGGGTTTCTGGGGAGCAAACCAAAGAATTGTGAGGCTTAGGGTCACTGCTGCAGCGGTTAACCAAATGGTGGTTGCTGACAGTGAAGTTCCTTAGGCTGGAATTAAGAAAACAATGGAAGCAGTGTCAAGAGCTGGAAAATATCAGGGGTGCTTACACACAGGAAATGGGGTTTATGGGAACAAGGGTCAAAGGAAGTGGTCTGGTTTGGGTGGGCCTGCCGCGTGAGCCAGGAATCCCTCAGCTTCTGACGGGCGCTCTCAGGCCTTTCCAGCCCACACTCTTTTCCTTGCTGCCTTCTTTTGAATCAGTTTTACAGCATCAAAGGTATGATGAGACGTTTTGTTTCATAACTTGTCTAAGTCTGCCATTTGATTGGGTTCAATTTTCAGATAACCGGGGTGCTAATTACTAACCCTGTCCAAATTTAGAGGAACTTTCAGGACTTTTCAAAAACACATTCAGATTATAGTCCTCATTTAAACTGCTCAAGTGGGAATTACAGTAGTAACTTCTAGCCTGGAGACTGGAAGGTCTCAAAGCTTGACAGGCTTACAGGTCCAGCTTCAGAAATGCTATTTGTTTCCAACAAAAACTATTGTTCCTAACAGGAGTGTTTACTTTTATGTTCATGGTACCACTTGACATCATTAAAATAAAAACACTATAAAAAGCTCCTTGGAAGGTTAAGGTTTGGATGCCCAGTGCTAGGTACAGCAGACGGGCTAAGAAGCTGACAGTCTGATGAAAGACTAAAATTGCCAATGGAGATGACACCAGCTCTGTGGTTCTGCTAGGCATGTGGGCAGAATAAAGTTTAGTACAGTACAGCCCTGCTCTTAAATGCATCTGCTGACAGTCGGGAATAGGATCCATTGGGGCTGATGTCGTCTATAACAGGGGTGTATCTGGACGCTTTTTATACTTGAGTAAAAGCTACTGCATCCCTATCCCCCGCCCCCGTCCTTGGCTCAGCTTTTCTGAGTGCATGTTAGCACTTGCAGGACTTTTGTTAAGTCTCTGCATCCTGTGGGTCTGGGTCAGAGGGGTTAGTTTTTAGCAGACATTTACCAAGGTAATTAGTTCAAGGATCCGGCCAGCTCACCTTTCAGCCCCCACACTGTGCTAAAGACATTACTCTGAGGTTCTCTATATTGAATTGACTTGGACCCTCCCCCTATTTTTCTGAAAGCACTGTGGTGTTTGTCTGGCTTGAACAGTCATGAATGAAAGCTCAGCTCACTTCAGAGTCAGCCCCCGAAGTGGGCAAAGAGGCTTCATTCAGATTGTCTTCTGGTCCCTGCTTTTTATTTCCTCACCGTGTGTGGTTGAGCTGGGAACGCTCCCATGGTGGGGTCTACAGTTGTCACTGGGACGCTTGGAGAACCAGGCCGATTACTTTGGTTCGCTTAGGAACGAAGACCCATTGATGGTTAAAAATGTACCATAAAAGATTTGCTGTGAGTACATACTACTGAATTGGAGGCAGTCCAAGGTAAAATTTGCCCTAGACCCGTCTCTTAAATTATATCAGGGAAAGGTAACATAATTGCCTCTTGGTCCTGGGCCCCCTCCTTGTCCTCCAACATCTTTCAGAAATTGGGGTTTTCTGGGCTTTGTGGAAGGAGGTTTTTGCACTGCTCGTTCAGCATTGTTGCAAGGCAGTAACACATCACTGAACAAATTGCCCCCTTGCATATGCTAATCTCGCACTTAAAAGAACTCATTGTAACATGTTCTGATGCTTTAGCCCCAAGGGAGATGGGAATTGAAGGGCTGTCAGATCATGTCATGTGACCCCCAAATATCTAAAATGCCTCTTTTCTTTGGGTTAGCAGTTCATACTCAGTACATGGAATGAAAGTATCCTGTGTGGTTTGTAGAAAAGATTAGTTCTTGCTTTTGTGTGTGGGAACTGGACTGGCGGCTGTTGAAGATTCACTGGCCGAAATTCCCTTTTTGGGTCTTAAATTTTGGTGCTTTTGACGAGGAACATCAAATCTTATTGCAACAATAAATTAAAAGATTTCAAAAGAGTTCCTTTATTGTTGCTGTGGGGAGTGGTGATGCGCCTTTTAGGAAACCATGCTGTTAATTCCACCTATTCTCTTTGTGCCTTTTTAGAGTAACACATGTTGACTTTTCACAGTCACAGAATATGTCTAATAGAATAATCTCAGGATTTACTCATAGGGCATTCATATTTCTTACCAGGTAGTCGCAGTGGGGAAGAGTAAAATCACACCCATATATCAACATCAAGCGCGCATTTCTCTAACAGTAAACAGAACAGAACATTTTAAGTGGATAGGGCCTAAAGGATCCACCAGGCTTTGGATGGTTTGAATGCATAGCCAGGGTCTCCCTTTTAAGTGCTTAAAGCTCTATAAATGTTTGCCATCCAGGTCCTCAGATGAGACAAATTAAATGGAATGAAAGGCCGTGTAGATATCACCTTTCTAAAACAGCTATCACATTCAGGTTAGGTTTTCATGTGTACAAAGAGACCTGGGAAGAAATCTTTGATTAATTTTTTTTTTGTCTTGCAGAGTAATTCCCTGTTGGTCCCAGACAGTCTAAGAGGCACAGATAAACGCAGAAATGGGCCTGAATTTTCCAACGACATCAAAAAAAGAAAGGTGGATGATAAAGATTCTAGCCACTATGTAAGTAAATAAAGAACTTGAAGTCATATTTGTTTACTTGCTTGCTTATTTTCTAAGTGGGTATACAAGTGTACTCTAAGATTTTAGTGATAGTTCCGCATCCCTTAAAGTGATGCTATAAAGGTGATAGATTCTTACATTGTAGGATTTTATTTCTCTTTTAAGCTGTAAATTATACTTTTGCCAGGCTCAGTATTAAATTTTAGACTTTCTGCCTTAGTTACTCATAGGAGGGGATGCAAGAATGTAGGGTTGGCTGGCTTCATGGGTGTTCAGCCTGTGCAGCTACCCAAGGTCCTGCTTATAAAAGGACCTTGTTTTGCCCTTAGTTTTAATGCTCTGGTATCAGCCATCTTCACATTTTCAATTTTTAAACAGGGGTTTGCATTTTTATTTTGTCCTGGGCATTGTAAATTTGGTAACTTGTGCTGCTAAAATAGGGTAAGAGTATTGGTGTCACAAAATACCTTTTTGCATGCTATTCTGATAGTATATTCAGGCTGGTATTGGGTCTGAAGGCAGAGTTCATCCTCTTCCAAGGTGAGCAGTTTCGTGATATGTCTGTGGCAAAAACAGGAAACATTGGCGGTATCTAGTTCAGACCCTATAGGTGAGCTTGCATGACTGGTTGATGGGGTATAAGGACTGTTGACTCAGATCTAGCTAAACCTGCATTCATGAAACCAAACCAAGCCAAATGGCTGGCTTAAGGTACTAACAGATAACTTGGCAATGCTTTGCCTGTTCTGAGTGTCTGTTTCAGGATGGATACATTCTCAGGAATAGTCTAAGAGTAGATTACTGAATTAGGCCACTTCTTGTTGCTCCTGGAGGAAGTATCTGCCTCTGGCTGGCTGATGTGCGGGCTATGTTAGGCTTCTGTGTCTCCTGCTGGCGGGCCCATGCCTATAGCTATCAGTGGGTAATGTTTCTTGAGAATAACTCAAGTTGGTGCCGGGTACTGAGTGCTTTTACATGGATTGTTTTCTTTAACTCATAAAACGGCCCTGTGAGTTTGATACTATCACCTGCATTTTACAGATAAAAAAAAACAAGCACAGAGTTTTTAAGTGAATTGCCCAAGGTCAGAGTTAATGGTAGAGCCTGGAGGCAATCTTAACTCTAGGATCCATGCTCCTAATTGCAATGCTAGGATTCCCAACCCAGGGCCTAGAATGGACATTTGGCCAGAAGTCTTTTGAATCAGTCCACACTTTTCACTATAAAATATCCGAAGAATCCAAATTTTTGAGATTGTTCCCATCTCAAGCCTTTTAGCATGCAATGTTTGCCCCTTTTGCTCAGAACCAGTGTCCCATGCAGGTACTTTTATATTGGCATCAACTGTTAATGAGTTAGAAGGTCCATGACAAGCAGGAATTTGCTGATACAATTCTAAGTTCTGCATGAGGCTCATGTATATGAGTTATATAGTAGTGTGAGTGAGCTACAATCCATAGTTCAACATGACTTTTGTAATGTCTGTGTACTAGGTATGTCTAGTTGTATAGGTGGTTGAGGGTGATGTAATGAGGTGATGTCAAAGAACCTGAGGCAAAGACCTCAGACCGATAACAGGCATATGCGGTTCTGTGAAGGTTTATAAGGCCGAAGAGTTCAGTACAAGCTAAGATTAAATTACAGAATACTTATGGGCTCACTTCATAGTTCCATTGTAATAAATTAATTACAATTTTTTGCTACTTTTGCCAGTTTATGTTATAGAACAGTAACCATATCTATAATTATTTTCTTCTAAAAGGGAAACCCTTTTAGCTTATATTTTTTTCACCACACCATCCTTGGGTTCTTTACAGCTGAAAACATTTATGCTTTTCTGTGGGCTTTTCTAAGAGGAAGCAAATTTTCTTTAGTATTAATATTTACTTTTATTACATAAAAATATCTCTTTCAGTGGACTTTTATTTTGAATTACTTTGGCTTCTTCATTGTTTGTAACTTTACATTTATAGTGAATTGCATGGTGCTTTTATAACAATGACTAAAGTATATCTAGTAATATATTACTGACGAAATTAACATGAGTCTCCACACATAATGCTCTAGGTATAGTTAGAAAAAAAAATTAAGACATGAATTTAAAGTTGATGGTAACTTTAAAGCCTGGACTTGTGGCCCATAGAAGGCCAATGTGGGTAATATTTACACTTGTACTAATATTTCTCAAACATTACTTGTGTGTTCTTAATTGACATTGACATCAGTAAAAGGACTATTTAGGTTATAAACTATGGGCCTACTCCTTTTTGAGATCCGTTGCGGTACACTACTTTTTCCATATGCTCATTATATTACTTCATACTGAAGGACATCAGGACTTTTGGCTAAAAAAATAAGTAGACTTTTTCAGCCTGCCCCAACTTGTAGACGTGATCATATCATTAAGTCGAACAGCTTTTCTGAAGCTTTTTCAAACTCAGTGCAACTTCAGAGTTTCTTCCCATTACCAAGTGTAGTTTTATGAAGAGGCAGAGCTCTAGTGCAGGATGCTCGTGCCCTCTAGATATTGCCATCCTTCCTTCCATCTCTCCAAAAAATTTCCAAGCTGATGGCTGAAGTTTATTCTTAACATGAGGTCAGATCTTGGTATATTTCAGCCAGTAACTAGCTTTGCTGTTTTTAGTTTTTTGTTTGCTTTATTTTATTTTTTGCAGTAATTAGTCACCCCATGCAAACATGATTTGTCTTTATAATTAACGAATTGTCTGTGAACAATAGATTTGTTGGCTGTCTTCAAGGTGATACACATAGAGGCAATGACATGAAATTGTGTTCTTTATTTGAAATCCAGTGGGAAAAGAGCTCTGATGTAATGCAGATTTTAAGATATAAGAGAGATTCAACTGTTGCAAAGATTTATTGAGCCCTTACTATCAGCCAAGCCTTGTATGCTGACAGTGATTCTGTAACTGGTATTGCTATTGTAACAAAATTCCTGCCTGGGGCTTTGTGTAGCCACAGGTCAGATTTAAAGGGGAGAAGGGTGTCAACTACCAGAGCTGGCAATCTGGGAGGGAGTCTGTAGGCATATCCCTGGTGGATTTTTAGTTTGTTTGGTACCAAGAATTATGGAAATTTAACTGGGCCTCAAACCCTTTAATAAATGGCATTAAAAAATTTTTTTTCCAGGACAGTGATGCTGACAAAAGTGATGACAACTTAGTTGTGGATGTGTCCAATGAGGTATCCACATTTTTATCAAACTTTATTTTTAGGGTGACTTGTGAGAAGGGAAGTAGAGACACAGTGTTTTGGTTTCTTACAACTTTATACATTAAGAACTGAATGGTGGTTCATGGATGGAGCAATAATGCTCTGACCCAAACTTTCATTTCCTTTAAAAAAAAAAAAACTATTTCCCTAATCATTTTGGATTTCTAAGTTGGGTGTCTGAGTGCTCATTTCTTTCCTGTACCCTTTGGGCAAAATATTGGAGCATGAGGAGAGATACGATTGTTCATAGATTTTTAAAAATTTTATAGTATCTTCATGGGTGTATTTATAAACCCCATCCTATTACCTATAACAATATTGTCCCCGAGTCCCCTAAATCTAAAGGACTTTCAGCATTTCCTTTAATTTAGAGAATTGGTGTGGAAATAAGAGTGTGTAAAGGGAAAGCTTTGTCCCATTGTAAGCAAAATCATGAAAACTTTGCTTATGCTTGTTGAGGACCCTTCTTCTCCGAGACCAAGCCCCACCCATTCACCCCGGGAAAATGGGATTGACAAAAACCGCCTGCTAAAGAAAGATGCTTCGAGCAGCCCAGCCTCCACAGCCTCCTCGGGAAGTTCCACTTCTTTGAAATCCAAAGAAATGAGCTTGGTAGGTAATAAGAACTCTCACTTGCCTATTTAGCAGTTTAAGTATTTTTTCCTGTGACCAGAGGACTCTAAAGTATTTGAAATGTAGGGTTTTTACTGATGGAGAGTTATGTTTTTAAGTGTTTAAAATTGACACTCATCCTTCTGCTCTTTGTCCCCATACAGCTATACTTTTCCCCTCTCAGTTGTCTATTTGGGCTGTGATTAGAGAGCCATAACAAACTCCCATGCCCATCGCCTTCTACTTGGGGGATATGTTCCTGGCACAGGCTCTCTGAAACTTCCCAGCTAGCACACAGGTCAGACCTCTTAGGTCCTGAGAAGTCCTCATTTTCTTAAGTTGTCCTTTTTACCTGGTTTGAGACTGACCAGGGTCATGTTGTAATTGGGTTGCTGGTCAGAATGTGTGATGTGCACAAGGCAGCACTGGGGGGCGCCTGGACCGGTGGAGGGAGTGGGGTGCATCAGAGCCTGTTCATGCTTTTAGTCATTCAGCAAACACTGGAGTGCGTCATCTCAACTCACAATAACTCAGTCATAACAACCCTGCAGTTAATCCTATACGGTGTTCATACTCATTATTCCCATTTCACCAACGGAAGTGGAAGCCTGAACTTGCCAGTTTACACAGCCCATCAGATCCAAAGCCAGACAGAGCTGGGTCTCTCTCTAGCTCATGTTTTTTGCTTTCACTGTACTGTGCACTTCTCAGACAGACAGTGATTTAAAGGATGTAAATGGTTGAGAGGCAAACGAAGACATCCTGTCACCTTGTTACTCTCCTGACTCCTGCACTTGTGGTCCACATTGATTATACAAGCAAGCTGAGAATGATGCTTAACTCCAGAAAGCTATTCATTTTGGGCACATTGTTCAAACACAGTGATGGGATGAGTCTAGGGCATTTGCCTCAGATGCTAGTTTGCTCCTCGTGGCCTTGCTGTCTCTCACCACTAGTCTCACTCCCACTGCCACTGAAAGGCAAGATTAGAAAAGGGGTCCTTCCCTCTGGCATTGTTGGTGACCAGGCATTTGTTTCTGAGTGACTGGGAATTTTCTCTGAATGGTCATCTTTCTAACTTGGCCTAGATCCAAAGTCCACAAGCCTGATGGAAAAATACTTTTTAAAATAAAATCTGCGGAGGAAGAAGTGTGATCATGTTCTGTGTCTCTAGCTGGAGTTTTAATTCTGGCAGGAAGAGGAAAGGTCAACATTTCTCGCTCACAAGTTAATGCTGTCAACATTGTGTGGATTATGAAAATTGGCTGAGGGAGTAGCTAGAAGGTGCCCAGTGTCCCAGCTGCTGTTGTGATAAATTGTGTAATATGGCTTGGATTAAAAATAATACTCATTTAATTTGTTTAATGATACCAGCATGAAAAAGCCAGCACGCCTGTTCTGAAATCCAGCACACCGACGCCTCGGAGCGACATGCCAACGCCGGGCACCAGCGCCACTCCAGGACTCCGTCCAGGCCTCGGCAAGCCTCCAGCCATGGACCCCCTCGTTAACCAAGCGGGTAGAGCATCACCTCTTGTGCTTTATTTTGTTTTTTCTTGTTCCATCTTGATTCGTCATCCGCTCATGTTGTGACGCCATTTTCCCACGACCATGAATGCATTTACTGCCTGCCTACCTCCTTCCTATCTCTGAAAAGCCGTGATTAAGAAAAACAGATGTTCATCCTTGAGTTTCAGGCAGCTGCACCCTCTTCTATCTCTGGACTGTTTTACATTCAGCTTTTCTTTTATTTCCAATTAATCAAATCCGAGGGAACTTCAATAAAGTTTCTGTAATTATTCTGAATGTAAGCTCCTTCCCAAACTATCAGTGTGTGTCTGAGTTCGCTAATATTGACTAAAATTCATCTGGCTGGCCCAAGTGTGCTTCTCGCTTGCTTTAGTAGGCCAGTTTTCTTCTGGTCTGTTCCTCAGGAGTCAGGGGTCTCTCCTTCAGTAGAAATTGGGAGGCTTTCACTGAGACTCCAGCCATAAGTAAACTCATAAATTTCAACTTGATCTTCCTCATGGGGAAAGGAAAAAAGTAATACCCTGGGCCCAAAGGTGAAGAGAGGCACCAGAGTATTTCTTCTAAACCCGTGCTTTGGTTTATATAAATCCAGGATCAGGTTTTCATTTGGAATTGGTACCAGGGAATGGAAGGTTCGGATTGAAGGAGAAATCTTGGATTTTATCGAGAAAACCTTTTGAGGTTAAGTCAGGTAAATAGGTAGTGTCTGTGCCTTGGTTTGCCTTTTGTGAATTGGGTGCAATAATGCTGCTTAATTCCCCCTGGTTTCCCAGTGCTACTTAATATTACCGAGGAGGAAATGTGTGGGCACTGCTTCCCCTGGGGTCTGTTCTTTCCTGGAGATGAAGTCAGTTCTGGGGAAGAAGGGCGCCTGTGTATGAATTGGAGGTGATTACCTGTCCCCCGCCTTCCCTCTTTCTCCTTCCCTCTGATGAATGACACTACAAGCAACCCTGGAATGACCCGCCAGGCTGGACCTCAGCATATAGTTGAGTCACGTGTGGCTTGTGTCTTCTTGCAGCAGCTGGCCTGAGGACGCCCCTGGCGGTGCCCGGCCCATACCCGGCCCCATTCGGGATGGCGCCCCACGCCGGCCTCAACGGCGAGCTGACCAGCCCCGGCGCCGCCTATGCCAGTCTCCACAACATGTCCCCACAGATGAGCGCGGCCGCTGCCGCCGCTGCCGTGGTGGCCTACGGGCGCTCCCCCATGGTAGGTGACAGCAGTGGGTTGAGCATGCTGGGGTCGTGGTGGGCTCCACGGAGCTTGGAGGGCTGGGGAGGCAGTCCCCATGCCTCGGAAACAAAGACCCGGTGTTCCCACTGCACCCGCCTCCCTTTTATCCACCTTCCTCCATATGCTGCTTCATTAAGTTAGGGCCAAACACTTTTCGCTTTGCTGTTTTTGTGGATTAAAAAAGGCAGTGTTTAGGAGCTACTTTAGTGGTTCAGGGGACATCTGGTTTTTTCTCCCAGCAAAGTAGATTTTTTTTTTTTTTTTTTTTTTAGAAGGTGATGAAATGAATCAAGTAGCTCCCACAGAAGCCTTTTCATTAGTTTTCCTTGCGGGTTTTATTTTCTCTTTTATTCTAGGAAAAAATATTTGAGAAGTCATAACTTTCTCTTTCCATGCCTGTATTATTCTTTAAACGAATAGTATGGCTTAGGTGTAAACGTGATCTCAGAGCAACAGGCAGAAACACAAAAGAAACGAAACATGGGGCAGGATCTCTTGTCTTCTTGCCCTGCCTTCTGCTACTGTGTAAATGGCCTCATTTTTTACCGGGAAGATACAGATATCATCGAAGTATATCTTCTCTCTCTTCTTTGAATAACATTACTTCCAAAAAACTTGGAGTGGGGACAAGGTTCATTGGTTTTTCTCTTCTGTCACAGTTGTGGGAAAGTCTGTGCAGTGGAGGGTAAGATAGTTTTAAGTAAAGTGGGCAGCTAGGGGACTAGACACCGTCTTAAGGTGCACAAAATCCTGAATGAGTTAAGCATTAACTTAGACCAGTGGTATGGAACTAGGGGTGGTTTTGCTGCCCACAGGCATTCGGTAATATCTGGAGACACTTTAGATGATCACAACTGGGGAATGCTATTGGCACTTAGTAGAGGCCAAACACACTGATAAACATCCTGTCCTGTCCAGGACAGGTCCAACAAAGGACTATGTGGCCCAAACTATTGACAGTGCCAAGGTCGAGAAATCCTAATTGAGACAGCATACTACTGTTGTGTGTAATTATTTGGACAAGGCAGAACATCCTAAGTCCACGGGAAGCATTGACCATGGGAAGCTTGTTCTCAGTGCACAGAGATCATACTCCATCCCATCTCCCAAAGAAGAAGTACGCCTTGTGCTCTTTAGAGTTGGTTGTATTATTTCTTGCATTATAATACTTTGAAAGATGCTAGCATGTGGCACTATTCCTGCTTCTGCTTACGTCGCTTTGGGGAATCTAACAGGAAGCCTTTAGAGACGTTCACAAAGTGCCTACTCTGTTTAAACTGAGTCTGTGATACCTTATTTTGTTTCCAGGTGGGGTTTGACCCTCCTCCTCATATGCGAGTACCCACGATCCCTCCCAACCTGGCAGGAATCCCTGGGGGGAAACCGTAAGTACCTCCAACTCCTCAGTTTTGTTTTCAAGGTGGTTACTTAGTCACAGGTATTAGCCAACTAGGATTCCAAAGGGAGCAGGGGCCTGGGTGTTTCCAAGGAGATTTCTAGTGTCTTTTCCTGAGGAGTGCTAACACTTTCTATAAATAGGCACACTGTAGGTGTCATGCCTCTGTCTTCTCACTGTGGGTGATCTCATGCATTTAGTTATTTCTGGAGAGAAGCTCTTGGAGACAGGGTAAGGAGGAATGCAAGAACTGGGGGCAGTTGGCCCTCCTCACTTGACCCTTTTTCAGAAAGCCGCTCTGCTTTGCCGTGTGGTGAGAGGGTCGCTGTGGGGATTTTCACCAGGACTGTGTTATGGGTAGTAAGCTGTCACGAACTCTTGAAATCTCAGAAATTTGAAACGCTATCTCTTTATCCAACTCAGAGCCACCTTTACTTTATCTTGGCGGAAATGAGAGTTGTGTAAGGGTAGGTTCTGTTGGATGCCAATATCCAAGGTTGACTGCTGAGTAAAGTTTTGTTGAGTGCCTGGCTCCGAGAGGTCCAGAATTACAGAAAGCAGAGTGGCTGTGTGGAGAAGCAAGAAAGATAGGTTAAAGGGTGAAAGAGCATTCAGAATTTAAAAAACTGTTATTTCTCCTTGGTCACTTGAAATCACTTGCTTTCTATAACGTTCTTAGTAATTAGAAAAGGGATTGCTAAGAATTCCTTAAGTTCTCAATTTTTGTACAAAGCAAAATCAAAGTCTGTCTTACTTTCCAGCAAATATCTGCCTTTCCCTAGGATAGAAGGTGGCAGAAAGCCTGTTCCAGTTTTGTTGATTTTTTCTAAATAGATATGCGTGGCATAGGCCTTCAGTTTATTTTTGTTATACCCGCTCCCTTTGTGTGTTTGCAACGAGCGCATAAATTAAAGTTGAAAGCAGACATTATTGCATTATTTTGAGTGGTCTGTTCAGCTCCCTGGTCATCCTTGTGTGGTTTTGATTGGAGTCTTGTATCAAATAAACCAGAAGCAAAATGGAATGAGGAAAAATGGAATTCTGTACCCCATCACCTGCTTTTAGAAGAGTAGATTTCTGTCATTCCACATTTAGGCATTGTAATAACTATTTCATAGTAATATGATTGATGATGAAATGAGGCTTTTTTTTTTTTTAACACTAGGAACCTAGTAGAGTGTTAAGACTTTAATAAGGCGACATCTAGGCCTAAGGAAGAACAGGATTGGGGAGTGGAGCAGTATTGCATATGCTTACTTAGCTGGTAGATTCTTTCTGATTATTGAATACTCATGAGCTACTATGTTGTGTGTTTTCTTGGACATGCCCCTCTGCCTCCAGTCTGGTGTATCCCAGAGCATTTATGGATTTTTCTTCTACGCGTGGTTTGCTGGCAGGTATCTATTGTGTGTCCTACTAACTGTTGAGTGGATAAAGGGCAAACAACCAACGTTGTGATGAGAAGCAGTAATTAATAGTAAGTGATGAATCTTTGAGGAAATAATAGGTAAATAAAGCCAAGTCCAACTGATCATTAGGGAAAGCCAGTTTCAAGGGTCAGAGGCATGGGGGTGTGCCCAGCTGCCAAGACCCCACCTTGAATGTTATGTGTGCGGCAGATGGGTGGAGCTATGAGCTACAGTGCTAGTCTCGAGGGCTGGTGTGCAGAACCAGTGTTTCTGCGTGTGTGTTTGTATGTGTTGTGTCTGTTGATAACATGATGAGATACAAAGTTTAAACCTTCAGCGAATGACGGTACCGGTGTCATGCTTATTAGAGCCAAATATTCACGTCCTTGGCTTGTGAGTACCTTGGGTTTGTGTTCACAGCTATATAAACTAGGATATGAGGTGCCCAAGGACAAGGACAGCGGTCATCGTGGCAAAGTTGTGAGGCTCTCACGTAAGACAGTGCTTTTTTTCCCCTTGGTCTCTGGATCAGAGTGGTCATTGCTGTCTAAAATGGTTAAAATGTTTTTTAGGATTCCTTTCAAGTTCGAGATGAGTACATTATGTGAGCAAGATGGAGTTAATATCAGAGGGCAAAGTGAACCTCCCGGACTAACCAGGGTCCGACTAACCAGGGTCCGGGCTATATAGTCTCACTCCCTATGTCAATTCATTAATTAATGTAGTAACTCTTATTGTTTAGTGAAGTAACACTGCCTGAGGCAGTGCTTCTCAAACCGTCTGTGATGAAAGGCCAGTTTTTTCCCAATTATAACAAAGATCAATAACTCTTGTTACATACAATACAGATAAATAGGGAGAAAAAGATACCGACTATCTCAGTTTTTAGTACAAGAGTCAGGAACTGAGTTAAGTTGCTGTTTAGATGTTTCTCAACCAGTGGACAGTAGCAAACATTTGCAGACTACACTTTGAACAGCACTGGTCTGAAACACTTAAGAGAAATGGTGACAAACCAGTATGTCCAGGGTAGGGCGAACAAGGCGGTAAAAGTTTTACAAGTGTCATTCTCTGAGAAATACCAATTGAAATAATATTTGGATGACTATTCATGGGCGTTTGAGTGAGAACTGTATGTCAGGCTTTGGGTTAGATGCTGGGCATGCTCCAGGAAAGAGAAAGTTTTGCCTTCCTTGCCCGGAGGGGTTGGGAGTGGGGGGTGCCGGTGATGTGGTGAAAACATTGAAGAACGATGAATACTTTAGTTATATTTTTGAGGAGTGATAAGATACAAAGGAAGAGCAGTGGGTTATAGGCAAACATGTAAAGAATGACCAAAATTAGGAAGGGCAGAGCTTCCTTGGGGTGAGGCAGATACACTGAAAGCTCTCACGCTCGTGTAGGACCCACGGGGCAAAGGAGGAAGGGAGGACAGTGTGGGACCAGCGCCCAGCCCAGGAGCCTGAGGCATTCATGTGGATGAGTGTCTCCTAAAAGCGGTGCAGCCAGAAGAGTTCAGCTGTGGCTGGAGGGACCTTGAAAGTGCCTCTAGCAGTTTAAGTCTGCTGTGATAGCCTCACCAAGTGGCTGTGTGCCTCTGTGTGTCTGCTGATGCGGGACTTGCTGCACCTGGGAGCAATCCATTTTCTCCAGCTGTGTGAAAACTCTTCCAGCCCTTGAGCTCAGGTCTGTCTCCCTAGAACTTTTACCCATCAATCCTGGTTCTTTCCTACCCCCTGAGACCACCCAGTGCACTGCTCATCCATCATCCTCATGACAGCTCTTGAGATATATTTGGAGACTACCATCTTGCCATGGGGCATCTTGTCTGGCTGAATATGTCCATTGCTTCAGCCCCGTCTTGTGGAATGTGATTTCAGGTTCCCACACCATCTGCTCACTAAAATCTAGACAGTCACCTCCCTCCTTTCCTCTCTTCCACAGATTTCATTGAGACTTGCTACATGGGCATAGGGGACCCTATTGAAATCTCATAGTCTAGTGATGGAGAGACAGCATTAGTCAAATCACAAAAATAAATTATAATTGAGATAATAGCTATGACTGAGGAACATTCTCCTATTAAAGTATGTGATGGGCTGATCTCGTCTGTGAGGATCAAGGAAGAATTCCTAGAAGTACTTTCTGATCTGCATTAACCCTGTAGGGCATAAACTCCAGGTGGAGGAACTATCATATGCAAAGGCCCTATGGCCTTACTTTGTTTTTGTTAAAGTGAACTAGAGCAATACGACTCATGTTGCCAATATTCTATGCTTGCTTTTGGTGTTAAAGTCATCTAAGATCTCAATAGAGTTTCCCAGTTAACCTGGTCATTTTTCTAGATCAGTCTCTCCTAACTTCTGTATCTTTGGCAGAGGCATATTCCCCATTCTTCTGACATCTGGGAAACAAACTTTAGCCTTTACATTTTTCCTTATTTAACTCCCATTTTTACCTAGTCTCTTTATTAGTTAAAATCCTCAGTTATTTCATACCCACATTTGTCAGTAGGATCCTAGATGAATTTTCTCCTTTCTAAAGTATTTATCTAATCTGATCCATTTCTTGCTTGGAGATCTTCAAAAGTTGCATATAAGCTTGCGGTGTGGCCTTCAAGGAGCTTATATCACCCCACCTGCTTTTCCAGCCTCATGTCCTGTGTTCTTTGCATCCTGTGCTCTGGCCAGATGGGATAACCCGTATTCCCTGACAATTCCTCCTTCTGCCTGCCTGGAGCAGCTTCCCTTCTCACCAGTCTTTCTCTCTTGGAAATATTTTTGTTCAGACACCACTTCAGTTGCTGCCTTCTTGATTAAGACTTTGCTGATGCCTCCCATACATGAACTCTTTCCAGTAGAACCTTGTAACATCTTGCGACACTTTTTCACACTTTGGCCTTGAGTTATATTTGTCATATTTCTGTCTGCTTCTTCCTCACTAGAGTTGAAGCTTCGGAGAAGTCCCCTTGTCCCCTTGAGCATAGATACCCAGTAAACAAATGTTTGCTGTGTGTTGACTAGATGGTGTAAGTCCCTGTGGTTCATCCTTCCCAAAGGAGATTCACATTTTGCATTTTGGAACTAGTGGTGCTGATTTACAAGTGGTCACCCTGATAATGTTCCAGACCCTCAAGGTGAGATTCATTTGTTATTGTTTGGTCAGCTTAATTTGAACTCAGTTTTAGGAAATGTATCCCCCTCTGCTCTGTGGAGATGACTGGTGAAAGAAATTTGTAAGTTTAGACAGGTCGACACCTCTTTGTCGTGCTTCATACCCTCCTTCCCCCGGGAGCACTGCTTTCTTCCCCATAAATACTGGGGGCCGTGCTCTCCCTGCCTCCTGTAGCAGCACCCAAAGGTCAGTAATAACTCAGACTAATAATAGTTTGACTTAAGATTCCAGCTTAGTTCCAGGTTGCTTCACCCTGTGTTTTAATGCTAGACATGTAATTGAGAAATCTTCCACCCACTTGTTTAGTGTTTAAATAAATCTTTAAAGTGCCCTTGTGGAGTCTGAGCCTAAAGGGAAAAGAACTACATTTGAGGTAAAATCGCCTCTTAGGAAAACGTGTTTTGCAGCAGTGAAGTGAGGCCACCCTTGGTTTCTAGCCAAGAAGGACATTTCAGTGACCAGCACCCTGCCCCCCTCCATCCCCTACTTTTCCGTTCCTGATTTTGCTCTGGTTCCTCTGTTGCCAATGCCTGGATTCCGCAGCTAGTTTATTTAGTGGATTTGAAAATTAATTCAGCCCTTTTTTACTTGCTGTGATATTTGAGTGTTTTTTGGTCTGTTAAATGCTAAAAGTAATATTCCCGTTTTGTGTCTTATTATCGCCATGTGGGTTTAACTTCTTTTTCTACCCGGGAATATATAGCTAACATTTTGAAATTATGTTGACCTGTGAGGCCCTTTATTTCTTTGTGCATTGGGTTTAGCTGCTGGACGATTGTCCCTCCCTTTACTGCCCCCACTCTCTCTCCTTCAGAAATGACTTCCAGATATAAGTGTAGTTTATACAAGTTCTGTACAGATAATGCCGTTTGCCTGTAGTGGGTTTCTTGGCTAACATTTTTGAATTGAAATGGCTGTTTTAAACTTCTCTTTGTCTCACTTTTTGTCCAAGAATCTTTGGTTTGTACCTTTGTCCTGTATCGTTCCTGCCCTAGCACACAGTAACAAATCTGGAAATGTTTAATTTATAGAGGAAGTAGAGCCTATAACTCAGAACCATAAATACTGACGTTGGCCAGCGAGCCTCCCAGGGTATTGACTAGGCCATCTCTTGTTTTCTCTGTCTAGTAATTTTCTTTTTCATGTCCATTTTAAGAAATTCTGCTTTCGCCTTTTAAAAAATGAGAATAGCAGTATATTCAACTAAGTAAGGAAACAAACAAAAAGTCTTTCATCTTGATGCTTTGAAGCCCTCAGTTTGTAATTAATTGCTACCAGAGCCCTCTATTTATACTGTTAGGATGCCACACTGGAAAATTCCTGCGAAAAAAGTAAAGGATTTTTTAGGTGTCGTGGGTTAGATGTGCAGACCCTAAGAAATGTTAAAGGTAATGCTTGTTCTATTGGCAGAGGAGATTTTACCATAAGTAGATAAATTATATTCCTGAAGACCTATGTTCTTTTCCTGAAATCTTAGAACAGTATGGCCCTGAATTTCCTGTGACTCCACCCCTCACCACCTTCACTACCCTGGTTCTTGAGGCTACGATTATTTTCCAGAATCATAACTTACACTGTTCTCGTCTGTCTTAGAATGACCAAATGCCCCAGCCCTCAAAGCCTCCCGTGCCCAGAACTCTATAAAGAAATGCGCTGGTATGTTGACATGCCCGATGCCTCTTTGTGCAGGATAGGTGTCTCCACCTGCTGCGACCGCATCGTCCCTTTGAGGTGAGACTGTCAGTGGTGGTGCCCATGTGGAAGCTATAGTAACGGTTGGACTCCACTGTTGCGGTAGGCCTGACCTGAACTTGAATCTTGGCTCTTCCACTTACTCGCTGGGTAGGAGTCACCCTCTCCTATCTAAATCATAAGAGAGAGTGAGCTGCCTTCTGGAACCTGGGAACCAAAGGTTGAATCTGTACGGTGCTTCGGTAACGTCTCTTGAAGTACGTTCCCTCTTTATTTACTCCACATCTCAACAGTCACATTGCGAGGATAAGTTTTTTCTCAGGGCACATTGCAAAAGTAGGGAAATGAGGCCCAAATAAGTTACATGTGATCCCCAGAGCTTTAGTGACTACATGGAAACTAGCCTAGGTTTCCTCACGTCTTGTAGTTTACTGTAGTCTTTTCGGCTGCCAGGCACAAGATCCAGCTTGCTGCGTATGACCCGTGGCTACTCTTGCCTCGGCTCGCTTTGGAGGCTCCTGCGTCCACTGGGCTCTGCTGACTGGGGGAGGGGCCGGGGGGGGCAGTTACTGAAGTTGCATTCATTGCCTCATTGCCTTTCGTTATGATTGAAAGCGGCTCTCTAGAGACTGCTTTCCCTTCTTGGGAAAGTCGATGCCATCTCTTAGCCTTATTCCGTATGACTGCTAGAAATTCCTTGGGAAAGTTGACTGGCGTAACCCAGGGGGATAGAGGACTCTCCGTGTTCTTAACGCAGCTGACTTTCCTTGCCAGAGCAACCTTTCATGCCTTGACTTACAAGTGATTAGGTAGCAATAAACAACTTGAGGTGTTTGGATTCATTTACTGAGTGCCAGTTGTATGCTAGCTGGTGAAGTCATCCCACCTGTCCCTGAAGAACTCTGGAATGAAAAAGACAGAACTGTAAACACTTGGAGTAAAGAGCCGTGCGGCACATGCCATGTTGAAATTGATAGGATGAGCGAGGACCCTGGAAAAGAATCATCCTGCCTGGGTAGGCTCAGGGAAGGAAGAAGTGAGTGCACTTTGGAGGAGATGGTGCTATTCTAGGTAGGAGGGAGCAGTTTGTGCGCAACATGGAGATGTGACAGCCTGCAATATTTTAGGGGACTGGCCTGTTCCACATGGCTAGGAGTTTGGGATACAGGATGGTCGCATGAAGTGAGGCTCATGACACTAAATGGTGAAGGGCTTAGTGAACCCTAAAGAGTTTGAAGAGTAAGTGAGGGCTTTTGACATGATCGGATTTTTGATACCTGTTAAAACAGCAAGCAACCCCACGTCTAGAGCGCCAGGTCCACAGGCAGCAGGGTCTTGGCCATAGCCATTATCTCCGGGGTCCATGGGTCTTCATTACAGTTTACTGGATGCTGCTGCTGCCATTCCTATCTGTTTACAGCAAACCAATAACTCTGTAAACACCTGTTTTCCTCTGGCCACAGAACGCACCATAGTTGTATTAACTGGAGCCAGCCTGCTAGGAAAAAGCAACCTGCTTCCCCAGAACACGGCCTTGTTTTTCAGTCTGCCACCGCTGCTCTCTAAGAAATCCCAGTGGGGATCTGAGTTCCTGCCCCTCTGGTGTGTGCCCAGTAAATAAAGAGTCTCCTGCTCCAAACATGTTTGATTTCATTCAGTTTTTAAATCAGTGACGTTCAGCGGGCTTTATTTTTTTTTTAAGTTCTACAACCAGATGTTACATTTAGATCCTGATCTGCAGGTGCTTGGTTTAAAAATCTGGGTGGGGCGGGGGCTGTGCTCTCTGAGGCTTCTTTGGTACCATTGTGTGGCCCTAGCGATGTCATCCTGACGAAGGCTCCAGGGTCTGTCCTTTCTGCCATGCAGTGTGCCACGGTCTTGCCCAAAAGTCTTCTCTTTGCCAAGTGCCATCTCCCCACCCTCCCTTGCCTTTAGGATTTAGGAATTTCCTGATTATTCTTGCCTGCTCATTACCCTCTGCTTTCCTGACTCTCATCCTGCACCTCTCTCATATTCCCTGACCCTCACACTTGTCCACTGGCCCTCATAAGAGTCCTTGTTTCAACATGTCTTCACTTTCCCCTTTTAGAGTCATGGGCGTTTAATACTGACACTGTCATTGCCTGAAGGCCCCTGCAGGTGTCAAGCATCGTGTCAGTGTTTCACAGGTTTGCAGCTGTTATCTCCTTTAATCCTCACAACCACCCTCTCAGTTATTACTGTTGCTACCTTGTGGATCAGGGAATGGACACGTGGTAGGCCGCAGGTAATTAGGCCGGTTGGGGAGACCACAGTGAGGCCAGTGAGCCGAGACTCCACATCTCAGGTTCACTTAAACCAAAGTCTGGGCTGTGGCCTTGGCTGCAGACCTACTCTAACATGTTCATTGGTCAGGAGCTGGCTTCCCTTCAGCTTTTTCTTGAATAAACAAATGAATCTAAGCTCTTCATTTTTGAGGTAGACAAACAAAAAGTGTACATATCGTATGTGTTAAAGCTCAGCGACTTTTCACCAAAAGGACCCAAGAGGCCCCCCCTTGTGTTCCTTCCAGTCGCCCAGGGTAACCGCCACTCAGACTCTTCATATGGTAGGTGGATTTTGCCTGTGATTGAACTTCTGTAAATGCAGTCACACCATATGCATTCTTTTGTGGCCGGCTTCTTTCTGAATTTAGGTTTGAGAGATATTTATAAATACTATCTATTTTTAAATTCCTCTTTATGGTTGATTTTACTTTTCCTCGTTAATCAGTAGAAAAGGTAAGTTTCCTTCTGGGATCTCTTTAACATCATCATGATGCACCATCAATGTGGCCTTTTCTCAAAGAGGGTCCTTTTCTTCCTGTGGGCAAATAACTAATTCCAAACCATTTCGTTTGCTCCCCTGGTTTTTCCTTTCAGTTCATCCCTCTCTGAGACCCATCCAACCCTCCGCATCGTTCTGGTTTGTTCATTTGATTAGGCTCCCAGCACAGCGGGCAGCGCCAGCTTCCTCCAAGGCCCCCTGTGACTGATGTATTAACATCCATATGGGTTTCCCCTGGGATAGGCGAATGTTCACAGCTTCTGGCAGCAGTTTTCTGCACTGTGAATCAATTTCAAATTGCCTCAGTATGATGATCACAGACCTCCTGTGCGGTTTAAAGAAGACACCAGGGAGAGAGTTGGTGTCTTCCAGAGACGAGTGTACAGCTCTCTCCGTACATTGTGTATCTATTTTAATCTGGAACATTTAACTCTATAATAAGCAGGGTTCCAATGGAAGCAAGGTAAAATTGCTTTCTCCCCCTCCCCCAAAATTCGGAGTTGCTAAAAGGGCTCCTGATGGAAACCTTGCTTACCAGGCAACGCCCACCTTGATTTATGGCAAACAGAGAAACTAACCTTCACTTGTGCCGTTATTCTCCTGGCTCAGAAAGCTTTGAGAAGCACGTTCTCTCCAGATGTCAACCATTGTTCTTCCAAAATATATTCAGTTTGATTATTTTATTTAATAAAAAGTCACTTGTCATTTCTCTAGCTTCACCTGGTTATTTCTTGGATATTTTCATTCCCAGGTCATGGTGCCTAACATCTGGGTCACATAACTTGATACTGGACCTCAAATAATTCTCCCAGAACATGAATTGACCTAAACCCCAGTTCTTGTGGTCTCATCTTCAGGCAGCAAAATGCTATTTGATTCCAAATATTCTATCATAAATGGCATGGATTCAATTAACTATAACGGGCATGTATTGAAATGTCATATGAACTTGATACATCACTAAGAACGCCAAAGGATACTATTGGATAAAAAATAGAAGATTTAGTGGTTTGGTGACATAAGGACTTTGAGCTATAGTTGTTTTACATGCATATTTATTTCCCAGGACAATCTGTGTGGTTTCCTTTATGTGTGCTCAGTTGTTCAAATTAAGAGTAATGTTAAGGATTTGGGAATAGCCATTTCAAATTAGCTATTGGAACCAATTTGCCAGGAGATAACAAATATCCAAAATTGTGTCCTCTGGTTGTAGGAGGGGGGGAGTTCTTTTAAAAACTTTTCATGTGTTTGATATTTTGCTTTCATAGAGGGAAAATAATAGCATATATTTATTTTTAAGCTAAGCAAGTATGTGGGTTTATGTGCAGGCTAATAGAGACTGATATCTTGTATCAGTTTTCAATTTTGTGCTAGCGAAATTATTTTACAAAATTTGAGTTGGCATTAAAATGAAATTTGAGTTCTTAATTAATAGCCATGGTCTTCAGATCTGTAAAGGGACTGCAAATTGCCAATGACAAATGCCAGAGAGTACCCAGACTTATCCCAGAGGGTTATAGGAAAGAGGAAACTCCACGTACTTCAGTTATTGTTAATATATGTGATCATATAGAAAAGGTTTAATGTTGAACTTCTAGATTGCCTAGCGATGCTTTGGATGAACAGAATGTGAAAGTAGTGATTTTTAAAGTGCCATGTGCGTAATTCCATCAGAGTGGATGCAGGCCAAAAATGTTATTACATTCTCTAAAGTATTTTATCTTTATGTTTTATAATACCTGTCGTATATTAGTGCTTGGAGTTTACTTTGATAATGAGAGAAAAAAATACGCATTAAGAAACAAATGTGCGAATTAAGTTTGCATTTAGCAGGAGAAGATAACAATAGCTTCAATAACAGAAGTTTATTTCCCTCTCCCGTGGTGTCACTAGGGCCTCTGCCTCCTGTGTTTCTATTCTACCTCCCTCAGCGTTGATTTCCGTCTTCAAAGTGGCGCCTTTTGGCCTAAAAAGGCTGCTGGAGTTCTAGTCATTTTGCTCATATTTCAGGCAGCAAGAAGGAAGAAAAGAAGAGGGCAGGCACAACTCCCTTCTTTTTAAAATTCTTTCTTTCTTTCTTTCTTTCTTTCTTTCTTTTCAATTAATAAACTTATTTTTTGAGCAGTTTTAGGTTCATAGCATAATTGGGTAGAAAGTACAGGGTCCACTTTGTTTTAGGGTAAGAACTTCCTCTAAGCACCACCCAGCAGCTTCTGCCTATATCTCTCTGGTCAGAACACGGGCTTACCTGACTCTTCCTGAATCTGAGAAGAGCAGTCTTTAAGCTAGGAGCTTTGCTGGGGCCGTGGCCAAGGTAGACAGGGAGGTTGTTGAGGAGGAAACTTGAAATCTCTGTCAGAAAGCCATTTAGCCTAAGAGAATCTTTTATTTTCTCTAGGTTCTTCAAAAGAGAGTGTAAGTTCAAGTCTTAAACTGGTACCTTTAGAAAGCTGTTTTTGTTTGTTAGTGTTGAGATATACCGTTCACTGTGTGTAATCATTGTGAGTTCTTAAGAGCTCATCTTAAGCATTGAAAACAATCATTTAAAATTATACAAAGAAATGATACAGTTATAAAAGGTACATGGAAGGAGGTGTTTTATGTTAATTTGGAAGTACATTTAGTGTTTTACAATGAGGTTTGAAGGAATGCTTTATGGAATAGATAAGCAAAATTTAAAAATCGTTAAAACAGATTTAAAATACAGTTCAATATATGTGTCTTTTGGTACACCCTAGACTTCTCTTATTACCTCTTTTACTGTTCCCTCAGTAAATACTTCAACTTATGTCGATTTTAAAAGGAAATCGTAACAAGCAAATCTTTCCTTTGTGCTTCTCGTAGAAGCGTGCTGAGGCTGTGACAAATTGCTTTATGACAAAGGTCTTTTCTGTTTCCTCTCCTGTCCTCTTTTCTCTCCCATCCTCCTCTGTCCAAAAGTGCATACTCCTTCCACGTCACGCAGATGGTCAGATGCAGCCTGTCCCTTTCCCCCCTGACGCCCTCATCGGACCGGAATCCCCCGACACGCTCGCCAGATCAACACCCTGAACCACGGGGAGGTGGTGTGTGCCGTGACCATCAGCAACCCCACGAGACACGTGTACACGGGTGGGAAGGGCTGTGTCAAGGTCTGGGACATCAGCCACCCCGGCAATAAGAGCCCTGTCTCTCAGCTCGACTGTCTGGTGAGTGAACAGGAACCGGTGCACAGGGGTAATTTTTCCCTGGAGCCTCAATAAGGAAATAGCTGTCCGCGCCTGGGTTTTATTCCCATTATGAGGAAATGGAAGCCCATTCTGTTTCCTGTGTTAGCTATTTAGCTCCCCCCGCCCTTCTCCCTTAAATGTGAAGGTTTCATTTGTTGCTCTTTCAGTGGTTAAATCCCAGGGTTGATGGATTTCTTTTAAAAAAATATTTTACGGTCATTTACAGAAGCTGTCCTTGTTTGAATGTGTTTTCTAAAGGGGGTTTTCCCATTTAATGGATGAAAGCTCAGCTAGCCCTGGACTCTGAGCCCTGCAAACCACTCCACTTTTAATTTCCCTACAGCCTTTGGATAAATATTGAATAGTAAACATTTGATAACATGGCATTAAACCATTCTGAACAGGGTCTGTGTTTTCAGGGAGACCTAGGAGAGCCGGCTGGGTTTTATGACCTTAACTTTAGGAAAGGGTTAATAGATTACACTGTAAGAAATCAGGGCAGCCATCAGCAAAATAGGAGTGTGAGAATGCTTTCCCGAGGCACCCAGTCCACCTTCTCCCAGAGCGTGAGACTATCATCGTGCATTTTTTCAGCATCATAGAACACGCCGGGACATGTTCCGATCTCTACACTGTAACCCCAGGATTTACAGACCACATACCATTGGCCTGAGGCGGGCCAAAGGCCGCCGTGCCCCTGGCACGGTGTCTGCCCGCACGTTGCTATCACAGATGGTGCCGTTTACTTACTGCCTGCCTGCAAGCAGTGAGGATTCCGGAGAGAGTGCTTCCATAAAGAAGAGTGGCAGTATTTTTAAGATATTTTGGGGAGTAGTTTTTGGCTTATTTTTTTAGTGAAATTACTTAAAAATACATCCATTAATGAAACTTAAGCACAGTCCAGCATTCTATAGGAGTAGGAGTCCTTTATGACACTCATCATCCTTTCTGAAATTACATGCTTAAAGTGTCTCTAATCTTTAAATGATAGGCCATGATTAAAGCATAGTAAAAAAAATTCAGCTCTATCTATTTAGGTTGAAGGATAGCAGTTATTTCTTGGTGGGGGGGTGTCGTTTTAGGTTCTACCATTTTAGGTAACACCTCCCTTTTTAATATGTGTTGATTTTGATGGAGAGAGATGCCTTTTTTTGGTCAATTTCTTTGGCCTTTGGATGGAGAGGCTTAAATATGACAGCAGCCATGCTACAAGTTGAGAAAGCAGATCCATCTGGCTAATGAAGACATAGTGCCAACCTTAAGTACAGTTAAGAATAATGAAAACCAAAACATAGCAGGTCTGCAGTTTACAAATAGTAAAGAATGGAGAGTGATGAGATCAAAGATTATAAACTAGCTGTGAAAAGTGGTTTCTTCCTACAGAAGCATGTGTACACCTGCCTCACATCTACTGATAATCGCAGTCCTATCTGCTCTGCAGGGGGCTGAGCATTAGGTACAGTTACATTTAAGTGTGCAGTCCCCTGAGTTTGTCTTGTTTTTTTTGTTTCAACCAAGACCGTTGCAATCGGGTCTGATCTTTACTACAGAACTCTTGCCTGTTAGTGTCCGTGAAATACCACTTTTCAAGCCAAAAACCAAGAGAGCAGTTAGAGAACATGGCATTGTTACTGTTCGGTGTAATGCATTACAGCAATTAAATTATGTTTATTTCACAGAATAGAGACAACTACATTCGTTCCTGCAAACTGCTCCCTGATGGCTGCACTCTCATAGTGGGAGGGGAGGCCAGCACTCTGTCCATTTGGGACCTGGCCGCTCCAACCCCGCGCATCAAGGCAGAGCTGACGTCCTCGGCCCCCGCCTGCTACGCCCTGGCCATCAGCCCCGACTCCAAGGTCTGCTTCTCCTGCTGCAGCGACGGCAACATCGCTGTGGGACCTGCACAACCAGACGCTGGTGAGGTGAGCACAGGTGGTTTTCTGTGAGGGTTCAGAAGGCCCCCATGCTTCTACAGGTGCCCCTAGGCACTCAGCTTACACATGAAGACCCTACCATATGCCGGGCTTGAATCTGGGTATTGGGATTGCAAAGCCTCAGGGGGCTCACTGTCTTGCTGCTATGGTTGAGTGTCCTCCAGACTTTATTTACCTCCCTCTCGTGTTCCCATTCTTCAGCCACGTATAGATGCCAGACTTATTTAAAAAATATTCCTGGCTTTTGCCATGGGGCAGTCCATCACGGATTGTATGAAGGATCCTATGTGCTAGATATTTTCGGCTTTGGCTAGAACTTCGTTTCTGTAAACAGGAGCCGACTGATACAGGATAACAAAATCAACAAAAGAACATTTGAAGAGAAGATTCCACAAATTTCACTCATAAAATGGTTGTAAAGTATCCATATTTCTCAATAACTAACTAAAAAAGCCCTGTCTAGGGGTCATTCACCCAGGAACGAGCCCAGGTTCCTGGAACCTGCCCTCCTAACCAACCGTAGCGAGAGCTTCAGTTCAGCCACCTTTGTGTCTCTCCTTGGCTCTGGCAGCTCACGCTCTCTACCCAAGTAGGTGCTCACACCAGAGATGTTACAGAAAAGTCTTTTTAAAATGTACGCACTAAGTAAACATTCAAGACAAAACTAGTATGTCTTTCACTCTTGTTTCACAGTTCATCTTTACTAGGAAACACTCTTTGTTTATGGTGTGACGTTAGGCTCGTGGATGATTGAGCAGGCCTCTTCTAATGCTTTTGGACCCTGGGTGCCAGAGAGAAGGCACAGATGGACTGTGGAAGTCATCCCAGCCACTCACCCTCCCTTCAAGCCTCCTCTGTAGAAATCTGATAAATGTCACGGCGCCAGGCTCTGTCCTTGCATGTAGGGGACAGTGTGGCAGTTATTTTCCCTCGTCACTCACTGAGCAACTCAAAATGAGTAAAATGGGCTAATTAATAGAGCTGAAGCTGACAGTCTCTTCATACTTTTAACCTAGTAAGAGTTTTGGTTTTGTTTTTTTTACTCTTTTTTACTTAATAAATAATACTTTGAAAATATCAATTCTAAGTGCTTTTCCAATATTAATCCATTTAATCCTCACAACATCTGCATTGCTATTATTCCGATTTTATACATGAGGAGCCAGAGGCAGAGAGGTTAAGTTTACTTGCCCTGGGTCACACAGCCAGGCGTGGTAGAGCCGCGATCAGGGTCCAGGCATTCTGCTCTCATGTCTGTGCTCTGTACCTCTGTTCTGTGTCAGCTCCTGGGGAGTAAATGCCTGTGTGATATAATGGGGTGGTGTTTTACAAGTCTCTTTGTCCGTTTGGACTGGCCATATAGCTAGTGGATACTCTGCGCAACAGGGTAGTATAGAGTTTATTGAATATCTTTATTGACCGTGACCCTGCATATTCTTACCTGTCCCAGGATGTGCCTTCTAGGAACCTGAGAGCAACACTGAGATACAGGAACAAAGGGATGAAGGAATACCCACCAGTCGCTGTCAGTCAGCCTGACATTCATAGTCAAGGAGTGAGAGTATTTCATTAGTTCTAGAAGTAGAAAGAAGTCAGAGGGTTAAATGAAGAGGAGGTTATTTGGTTTCAACAGTATTTAGAGGAAAGAAAAGCAGCATTGTAATAGGTGAAGCAGGGTCTCTGTAACCCATGAGGAAGCCTTGGAGGCAGACTGGGGTGGTTGAGGTGCATAGAGACAGAGTTGAGGAGAACTGGGGTGCATGGGACAAGCGGACTAAGACAATTTCAGAATACCTTGCAGAGGAAAGATTTTCAAAGTGACGATTTACATCTTGTCTCAATTCAGGGCAATAACAGTGCTTTTTTTCTTTTACATGCTCATTAAATTCCAAGCTCTGCTTAAAAGTGCGGAGCTTTGTGGGGGAAAAGACAGGCATGGAAACTTTCCTCCTGCTGTTGAACTTCCCAAGCACCTCTGTTGGCGTGCAGAGTCAGGGTCAGGATCCCCAAACTGCCAGCCCTGTGGAGGCTTCTGTTGACTCCCCACCTTAGCAGGCCTGACCTGTTGCCTGGTAGAGCATTTGTGCTCAGCAGATCCCTGTTAGTTGATTGTTCTTGGTGGTTTTTGGCTGAAGAACAAGATTCCCATTAAGAGAGCAACGGTGCTCATGGATCACCCTCAGCAATTAGCTGTGTCTTTCCTCAGCACCTTTGAGGCCGGAGGTTGGTGTGACTCCCTGTCTCTGGGAGTACAGATTTCCAAACACAGGGCTCTTTTTAGTAGAGAGGGCAAAGTTGAGTAAACATGTGAGCTCAGGCCCTGTGGGCATGAAGGGCACCTCCGTGTTGATTCACTCATGGAAACGTGAGTGCTTCTAGACCTGGAGCTTGTAGGGTGGTGATACAGGTCCGCAGGACTAAAGGCCCGGCCTTCGTTTTTCTTGAAGGAATACAGTTGGGATTCTGTGTGTTTGTCGTCTTCTTTTTTTTAAATACTTAAACACTTTTCCAGACCTGGAAGAAATTTTACCTTCCAGACTGATTTGTAAGAATAGCTGTAAGAGTGTATTTAACTTCTCTTGTGTAGTGACCTAAAATGGCATTCCATTTCTTTAGCACTTGGATCGTGAAAAAAGAAAGAACATCTGCAGGTGCTGTATCTCCCTCCTCGGGGGAAGGTTAGTTTGATCTTGCACATCAGCAGACACTAAAAAGATCACACACACACACACACACACACACAACACACACACACACACACACACACACACACACACACACACACACACACACACACACACACACACACACCCCGAGTCCAAAACTAACAACACAACAGTGTTTACCTTGAGCTCTGGCAGGAAATCATTATTCAATCTGGTTTGTTTTATCAGGCAATTCCAGGGCCACACAGACGGGGCCAGCTGTATTGACATTTCCAATGATGGCACCAAGCTCTGGACGGGGGCTTGGACAACACAGTCAGATCCTGGGACCTGCGCGAAGGGCGGCAGCTGCAGCAGCATGACTTCACCTCACAGGTGACGACTTTTTCCTACCTGGAGTCTATGAGGTGGTGTGTGTGTGGTGGCCTCAGCCTCCCTTCACACCCTCCAGGATGGTAGAAGTTAGACAGACCGGGCTAAAATTTGAGAGACTGAATTTCTTTAAATCACAGACAGAAAATACCTTGAAACACTTCGAGTGGTATCTAAACTCCAGTAGGTTAAGACGTGTTAGCTGTGACATTAAATACGAGGTCTTTTAAAGAATTCGTGCAATAAAGAATATACAGTCTTCCTTCAGCAGTGCAGCAGTGTCTGATCTGTTTTATGTATTCTCCCCACCTAATGTGGGGGTGAGAGATGATTATTTGATTTACATATAAACAGAGCTTGAAAAACGTGCAGGCATATCACAAGAGAAAACTGACAACCGCTCTGAAAGTTAATTCATTTCCCTTGCATCAGGGAGCTTAAAAAAATGCAGCGGCATCTCAGTAGATGCCATTTTATTGCTCATCCCTTAGAAAATGGACTCATGGCTGACTAGATTTATGGCATTTTGAAATGATGTAAAAATGGCAACTTTGATTTTAGATTGTGAAGATTTTAGTAGATGTGCTGCCGAAGTGTGCACTAGATTGTGAAGATTATTTAGATGACGAGTGCCTGAGTCTGGGCCTGTTTGGGGAAAGACAGTGCTTGCCATTTTAAGTGCTTTCTGAAGGTAGAATTGTTCGTCGTTACTTGTTTACTTGTGTTATTTTTTGTAATAAAAGTAATTCCACTCGGAAAAATAGGACAAAAATGGGAAACAAGTATACATGCTACTAAATTTTGTATTCCTATTAAAATTTTGTTAAGTTTCCTTTAGTCTTCCCTCTTTTAGCCCTTTGTTCTGATGAATAGGATACCATTTTTGGTCTGCCTTTAAAAATAAATGAAAAATTTCCAATGTATTTAATAGTACAGCAAATGTTCAAGCACATGTGAAAGTACAGGGAATTGTTCAGTAAACCCCATACGCCCATCACCCATCTTTAATACTTAGCAATAACATGACTGTGTGGTCTCATTCTATCATTTTAGCCACAAGTATGGCAGCCAGTATCTGTAAAAGACAAGGACCCCTTTGAAACAACATACATCAGTACCATTATTACTAAGAACAATCTCTTAATCTTATCACATGACATAAGTGTTCCAGTTTCCCTGGCTGTTTCATAAAGACTTTTAATACTTGGCTCATCTGGGTTGTGTCGCTTGCCCTGTAGACTTCACCGCAGTCTGGAGTTTGCTGACTCCATCTCCCTGCTCTTGCTGTTTGTTAACCCTTTCTTGTTGCCCTTTCACTTCCTACGTTTATTGGGTAAAATCATCAGTGAGCCCGTTCTGCTTCTTGTAGATATTCTCCCTTGGGTACTGCCCAACTGGGGAGTGGCTGGCTGTGGGCATGGAGAGCAGCAACGTGGAAGTTCTCCACGTGAACAAGCCCGACAAGTACCAGCTGCATCTCCACGAAAGCTGTGTGCTGTCTCTGAAATTTGCTTATTGTGGTGAGTTCAGCTGAAAGGAAACCTTAAGGACGTTGGTGGCCTAAATGGAAAAGACTTCTAAAAAATATATAGTGGAGCTCCTGTCTGGAAAAATTGTTCTCTCAGCAGCTGGATGTAATAATCCTGTTGTCCTAATTTAAGAAGTTAGCAGGCAGTGAAATCGCCTCATACAAGGTTTTGACACATAACTTGATTTTAGCTGGGAGAGTCGGGGAGGGCGTGGGGTGGGGCAATTAATTGCCACTCTGAAGAGGGTTGGGTGAGGATTCATAGAAAACTGGGGCAAGAGCAGAGGAAGTCAATAAGACGGACCAGGATAAGGAACCCACAGTCAGAGAAAGGAATATTTAGCTGAACCTGATTGTTACTCTCTGCAATGAGGATAAAGAGGGAAGGAGTTCACGAGGAGTCAAATATGTGTTCACTAGATTGATGGCTGGCTAGCTGAGTAGCTGTCACTTACTTAGCACATTCTGTGCGCCATATATCGTGTCTGGCATTTTACTTAGGATCGTCATTTAATCCTTCCTAGTCCCATTTTATCATAAGGAGACTAACTAAAGGAAGACAACTTCCTCCGTTCACTGTTTGAGGATCCATTGTGTGCTGGGTGTCATGCTACTCGTGTATCCAGTGGCTAAGGGGACTGACATGGTCCCTGCTGCTGCTTCGACTAAACCCGAGATCACAGATGGTTCACAGTGGAGCCTGAATTTCAAACCTGCTCTTTCTACTCATGTCATAGACCAACCTTTTAGACATGATAGCACATGATTTAAAACGCTGAGTCTGATTGTCCACATAGCTAATATTATAGTAGGAATTTTAATCTTGCTCAACGACGCGTTCCTTTGCTCATTCTAGGTAAATGGTTTGTGAGTACTGGAAAAGATAACCTCCTCAATGCTTGGCGGACCCCCTATGGAGCTAGTATATTCCAGGTAAGTCAGTGTTCCTTATGGAGAATGACAATTTGACCATGGTGTTCCCGTGGCACCAGAAGTGAAGGTGCCTTGGAGGGAGCAGGGCCCCTGAGTCATGCTGCACATTAAACACCCGTCCATTTTCTTTTTCCCCAGTCCAAAGAGTCCTCATCCGTGCTCAGCTGTGACATCTCTGTGGATGATAAGTACATAGTCACTGGCTCAGGGGACAAGAAGGCTACAGTCTACGAAGTCATCTACTGAAAACGTTGTGGTTTAACGTTCATAGTTGAATTGGGCCAAAATGTTTTGAATTTTGTAGAAATAGAAAAGTTTAACTTTAAAAAAGACGAAAACCTGTTTCCAAACCTTGACACAAAACTACCTTGTGTCTACGAAGAAGAGGTGACGAGTCCGTCAACAGAAGGTCACCTATCTACCTAGACCAAATGGAGCACCGAGGCAAGGTGGACAGAGGAGCCAGGGGCTGTAGGCTTGAGGAGCAGAGCCTGCTGACCCGGGCGGAGCCCATTCTTTTCTTTCTGTGTGACCTGCCCAGATGACCTTTCTGTTCCTTGCGGTTCCCTCACGTTCCGTCCTTGGTAGAGCAGTGGTGTCTCCAATGAACTTGTTTCCTGGTTTTGCATCTTGTGAAATGTTTTTTTGTATTTTTGTTGAAGGTTAAACATTTGTATAAATTGTAAATATATTTGGTTTATTACAGTAAAGGCTTTAGTACCAATAAGTGATTTTCCTTTTCCTTCTTCATTTTTTAAATCAACTCTTTGGGATCATTCATTGATGTGAGTTTCATAAGCAAAGTCCAAACATTTGCAGAGGAAGTTTTAAAACGCACTTCTGATGCTGTAAATATATTTGGTCGTGGACTACTGCTGCCCTAGAACCTAATTAACATTTCTGAGTTACCGGAAACTCAAAAGACTCAGAATAGTGAGTAAATGGAAATTATATTAATGCAGTTTTATTTAGGATGCTAAAAAACTTGTTCAAAATTCAGGATACTATTCTAATTTGAGAGGTCACAGGTTAAAGCTCTGCTCTTTCTTGGCAATTCATTGGGAAACAATATTCTTTTCTCCAGGAAGGCCCAGCATTTTCAAATCTATATTTTCTCCCTTCACAAGCCTCACATTTCAATAAATGTAGGTGAGTTTGGTTTAGTGTTAAGATTGATGATGTTCACAAAACTGTAGAGTTTATTAACCTGTAAAAGACAGGTGGAATGTCAGCCAGTTTTGTCTTCAGCCAGGTGGAATGTCAGCCAGTTTTGTCATTAATACCTATTTGATCTATCGTATTAATTTACTGTACTTAGGCCAGGCACACCCAGCATTTAGCCTCATTCTTCTCATTAAGGCTTTCCCTGCAGCTCCAGCCATTGCTCTTTGTCATTGGTCTGGTCTAGTCTTTGTGAACAAGCTTTTACTAATTTGATTAGATGAAATCTAACCCTGGGCTTTAATATGTTGCCATGCACGTTTCCTCCTCAAAAGGCTACATGGCGGGGGTGGCTCCATAGTGTAGTGGTTATCACGTCTGCTTTACATACAGAAGGTCCCAGGTTTGCACCCGAGGTGGAGCCACGGACCATACCCCAGGTGCACCAGGCCCCCTCAGTGCACGAGGGCGCCAGGCCCCGGGTGCATCCGTCAGCGTGTGGGAGGAGATGCCCAGCCTTCAGAGATCCAGTTCTTAAGGAGAAACGGCAACATCCATAGGTCAGGTAGAGGTGGCGGGCGGCGGGGGGAGGGGGGAGAATTAAAAAGGGTGAAAAAAGGCTACATGGCTCTTTTTTATATATCTATCTATTATTTACTGTTATATTTTAGAAAATAATGGTTAATAATTTTAAGCCAAATTTCCTGGTTGTGTAAAAATAGCATCTAAGGAATTTTTAATGTTCTAGTTTTCTTACGTTCCAGCGAGTTGTTGGCGGTTTGTCTTAATATTTTTCATTTGTTATCCAGCTCTTGTTTTTATACATTTAACATTATTTTGTTTGCTTTTTGCCAAAATAATATTTGTGTATGTACAGAGTTTGTTAAATATTTTCTCATTAAGCGAATGGCAAAGCCCTAATTACGGAAGCTGATTTCTCTCGTTTCTTCCTTCTATAATGAAGCAGGTTTCTATACTACAGACACTGATGGCAGATTAACATAATGTTTACCTTTTCTGTTCTCTCTCCTTCCCTGCCTTAGTCCCCTGTTTTCTGTAATAGTAGAATAGAGGTTAAGTTGCTGTAACAGAGACCCAACAAATACAGTGACTTAGAGACCACAAGGGTTTGTGTCTCTCCTGCGTGAAACCCCAGAGAGCCAGGCAGGCAGTACAGCTCCGTGCTTCCAGGCTTGCTTCCTTGTCCTCACACCCAGCCAGCATGGGAAAAAGTGGAAATCCAGGGAGGGGGGATGTGCTTTCATGTAGGTGACTAGGAATTTGTTCATCCCTCCCATTCCCCGTCCATTGGTGAGAACTTAGTCATGTCCAAGACTGGGAAGTGCGTTCTCTAGCTGTGCAGCTGTGTCCACAGAGAAGGCGGGACACATTTGAAAGGATTCTGGGTTAAACTATGAGTCTTGTTTTCTGTTGTGCATTTTCTCTTTCTGCTTTATAGGTTCCCAAACTTCCGTATTCTTTCTCTAATGGGATTTTCTGAGGGTCTAGATCTAGACCTTATCAACTTGTGGATTATCTTGAGTCCAATAAAGCCGTTTCAGTTTGCTTTTACTTGAGACATTAGTTTGGTCCTGGAAGAGGCATTCTGGAGCCAGCCCCTCTGTTCAGGGCGTTTGGAACCTTGAAGAATTGCCTGCTTAATTGTCTCTTCATTTGTGAAATGAGAATAATAAAAGTGTCATGCCTGCCTTTCAGGGTCTTAGGGTCAGAATCAGGTATGTGAACCAGGGTTGTAAACAGGGGGCATGAGTGGGAGAGTGATTTCTTCCTAAGCTGTGAATTTAGGACATAGTCGTGACTCACCATTCCTCTCCCCCAAGAAATGAGAATCATGTGATTGTGGAAACCCAGCTAAGCCAAAAATGTTTGTATACCTCTTGTCTTGAATATGGATTACAAATTAGGGCTCAGTAAATTCAGATTCAGCTAGAGGTTGATCACCAATATGTGCTAGGCAGTCTCACATAGAAAAATGTGAGGAGAGGATTGTTGTTATTTTTAAATAAACCAAGGTTCAGGGAAACTGTCCCCATAGCCTCACAGGAGGTGGATCCAAATTTAGGTTTCACCATGAGTCCTGTCTGTCTGCTTTAAACCTCATAGAGTGAGCTGTGATTTTTTCTTAGCTATCCATAACTCCTCTTCATTTCATCTGAAATGTTTACAGCTTACACAATTTCCTTAGGTACTAGTCTGGCGCAATATTATTATAGGGGTATAGATAGGTTTGTGTTCACTAAGTTATAACTTAGTTTATGCAAACACTTGGTTTCCCCATTCTTTTTAATGAATTTATCTTACTTAGGTTTTTTTTTTAATCATTCAGTTTTCATTGATACCTTAAATCTACATTTCTGTCGTGTAGCTCTTCCATGGAATTGAAGTTCATTAGGTAAAAATTGGAAGTCCTGGGTAGATTAGTTTTGTAATGCCTTTTTTTAAAACTAGATGTTTCTAGCACTTATTTTATAATGACGAACCAGTTCACCAATATGATAACTAACACTTAGAAGTTTCTGCTACTTGTCAGGTGATAGGGAAGTGTTTGACATAAATTAAAATAATCCTCACAGTGGCTAAGAGATGGGATTTTTAATGGGTTAATTCTTTTACAATTTTGTGACTGGTAAGTAGCAGCCAGCTCCAAAGCCATAGCACATTTATACAGGGATTTTTAAAGCTGTACTTTTGATTGTGGCTCACTGAGGTAGTGACTTTCCCAAAATTTTTCCAGCAAATTAGAGATAGGGATCAAATTCTTAATTTCAGCGTACTGTTTACTTCTATCAAGAGACTACTGCCTCTGTCTTCAGCTTCAGCTTGAGTGATGACATTTCAAACTCTCCCTTCTGCTATAGATCCATGGACTGTTTGCATCTCAAAATAACTCCACTCTTCGCTCAGCAATGAAATGATCAGATCACCACAGTTTCAGGCTTCCCTTAGTGATGAAACTGATATTTAAGGGTCATTTTCTGCCCAGGGGAACTTATTCTCCAGACTTCTAGCACTTCAACAGTTCAATGATTTAGATTCATGTTTCTAGAGAAGTTTTTCTCAAACTTTAGTCTGCATCAGAATCACAAGGAAAACTCAGATTTCTGGCCCCAGTCTCAGTTTTTGATTCAGTAGGTCAGGGTGGGGTCAAGAATTTGAATTTTTTAAATAAGTTTCCAGGTCATCCTGAGGCTGCTGCTGGTCTGGAGCTCAATGAAAACTACCGATCTAGAGCAGTAATCTTTGCAATAGAGCTATTGATGTATACAGAAACTATTAGAGTATATTCAGAGTCTCTTAAGACTGGAACTCTCCCATATATTAGGGTTTGGGGCTGCGGGTTAAAAGTAAAATGACAATAAAATGGAAGGCATACAGTTTTGGAGTTGTTGTTCTTGACTTAGTCTTTGTTCCCAAAACCAACTTTTGAAAGTGAATATTATAATAGAGCTAACCCATAATTGAGTTTTTAAAGATGTTGGTTTTTACTTAGCAATAATTCAATGTGAGATATGTGAATCTCTAAGGCTTGGAAAACCTACCATAACGATCTCATGTAGTGGAAGCCTTTAGAATGTACAGTGTGTAATCGGTGTCATGAGGCGTAATTTAAGGTTAGAAATCGTTCTTTGAAAAGTTGGAATACTTAACTGTGTGTAGAACAATAAGCTGCTGATTTATAGAATGTTTTCATTCTTCAAATTATATGAGATTCATTCAGCCAGCATTTATTAAGGATGTGACCTCAACACATGGCAAGGTAGCCAGCCACTGGGCTGGTGACTAAGGTGAAGTTATTCCAGTTAGAGGGTACTGGGGAAGAATCTGCTGATAGTAATGGAAAGGGATCTGGGTGAGGCACTGCCCTAAGGAAACCAACAGTAAGCAAGGGGCAGGCAGGCAGCTCTCAGCAGCTGTGGATGTGAATCAGTTTGACATTAGCTGGCTAGCAAAACCAGTGATGCCATTCCAACAAGTGGTTGGAAGAACTGTTGTGTGCCAGGTACTCAGCAAAGGGCTTCCAGATGTTTTCTCATGATATATGTATTTTTTAATTCCATGAAAGTATCATATGCCTCTGGTTTCTCAA
Source organism: Eonycteris spelaea (assembly GCA_003508835.1). Classification (NCBI taxonomy): domain Eukaryota; kingdom Metazoa; phylum Chordata; class Mammalia; order Chiroptera; family Pteropodidae; genus Eonycteris; species Eonycteris spelaea. Next base: position 4,387,590 of record PUFA01000087.1, read on the forward strand.
TTTGGAAAAATAAGGCAAGGTACAAAGAAGAAAACCCATAATTGTACCACCTAGAAAAAATATTTTTATGCCAGTTAAGTCAAATATGATATAGATGACTAGTAATAGCGAGCATTTGTTGAGTGTTTACTGTGTGCCAAGGACAATTGAGCACTTTTTGTTATTGAATTTTCACAAAAGGCCATCAAGTTGATTACTGATTCCTTACTCATTTAACAGATAAGGAAACTGAGGCACACAGATTCAGTAATAGCTTGTGATCACACGGCTAATTGTTGATGGAGTCCAATTTAACCCAGGTGATTACATTCCAAAGCCTGCTGTCTTAATTCTACTGTTCTGCCTTGTCCATGTGACGTTAGAATCTGCTGCTCACTTTTGTCTTTTTTGTTTTCAGCTTGAGGTAAAATTGACAGAATTGTAAGCTATTTAAAGTATCTACAATGTGATGATTTGATATACGTGTATGTTGTGAAAGGATCACTCCCATATAATTAACACATCCATTACCTCTCATTTACTTTTTGGGAGGAGTGAGAGCACAAGTTCTCTCAGCAAATTTCAGTTATATCAGTACAGCATTTTCCTCAGATATTGCTCATCTTATGGTACGTTTCTGTCTTTTACCAACCTCTCCCTCCTCCCCCATCTCCTATCCCCTGGCAATCACCATTCTACTCTTTCTGCTATTTCTGAGTTCAACTTTTTTAATTCGACATATAAATGATACCATGTAGTAGTCTTTCCCTGTTTGGCTTATATCACTTCCATAATGCCTTCCAGGCAGGCCGTTCCACACTATTGCAAATGGCAGGATTTTCTTCTTTTTAAAGGCTGAATAATATCTGTGTGTGTGTGTGTGTGTGTGTGTGTGTGTAACATTTCCTTTATCCATTCGTATGTCAGTGAACACTTAGGTTGTTTCCATACCTCGGCTATTGTGAATGATACCACAGTGAATGTGGGAATGCAGGTATTTCTTTGAGATAAAGATTTCGTTTCCTTTGTATAGATACCCAGAAGTGGGATTGCAGGACCGTATGGTAGCTCTATTTTTAATTTTTTGAGGAACCTCCATACTGTTTTCCATAGTGTCTGCACCAATTTTCATTCCCACCAACAGTGTACAAGGGTTTCCCTTTTCTCCGCATCCTCACCAGTGTTTATTATCTGTTGTCTTTGGTAATAGATGTCCTAACAGGTGTTACAGTGATATCTCCTTGCGGTTTTGATTCGCAGTTCCCTGGTGGGTAGTGATGTTGAACACCACCTTTCATGTACCTGTTGGCCATTTCTTTGTCCCCTTTGGCAAAAGGCTTATTCAAGTCTTTTGCTCATTTTAAAATTTGGTTATTTGATTTTTTTTTTTGGTATTGAGTTGACTTTTTTTTCTTATTATTAAAATTTATTCACAAACAATTTACATTGTTGGGTTTACTAAAAGTTGCACATTTCTCACTTGTTAGGTATATTTATTCTTATATTAGGCTATTTCCAATTTTGAGATTATCATAATCCTTGTGAAAATGTTCATATATTCTCTCCTTATTTCTGTTCCTTTCCTTAGAATTAATCTCAAGAAATGGAATTACTGCATCAAATGATGGAGTGATATTTCAGTTCTTCGATATTACACACTGCCAAATTGCTTTCTAGAAATACTGGGCCCATGTACGTATACTACTCCCAGCAAAGCATGGCACTGCCAGCTTGCCTGTGGTTGACCACGTTGTTCTTACCTTAAGTATTGCTGATGATAAGTGATAAGTGATCTTATTTTCCCATTTCGTTTTGCTCTCTTAGATTCATTCTTTAAAATCCTGGAGAGGTCAGCCTATTGATCATCCAGTACCCATCCTATAGCAGTTAATAAATGTCTGTCCTGTTAACAACTCCTAGAAAACCTTTCAAGACTCTTGATACCTTCTTTTAGACATTTAAATTGGATCTCATTTTTTCAACATAGGTTTCTGTTGTATAAAATAGTGTTTTTTTTTAATATTAAGAATATCATTTCAAAAATTAAGTGGGTTCTTTTTCATCATTACCCTTTGCCTCAGAGAGATCATTTAGAAACCCCAATGATGGTAAACCTTAAAATGAATTAAAAAGTGAGGAACTATGACCTATATCTATATCATTTTTGTTTGTTTAAAATAAAAGGTTCTTCTGTAGTTGCATGAGTATTTTCCTACTTCTAATGAGAACACACTGGGCACTGGTGTTTTAGGATGCTGTGTAGGGCATCAGCCCCAGCCAGGTACTGCCCCCAGGTGTGCTATGCAGTTATCACTTGTGCATGGCCTCCGGCAAGTTCCTTAGACCCTCAGGATCTCTCTTCAGCTGCAAAATGGAATAAAAATGCCTACTTCACAGGATTGTTAAAGAGATTTTAATTTTTTTTTTTGAGATTTGAGTTAAATTTGAGAATTTTTAAACATTTAAAAAATTTATAAATTTTTTTTTTAACTAACAGTTTTGAGAATTTATGGTGCTGGTCACACTTTTCTCAGGAGGTCCCCACTTTAGGTCCAGTTTGGCTGACCACTGAGGTCCCCACTTTAGGTCCAGTTTGGCTGACCACTGAACTTAACCAGCTGGTCATTACTCTGAGTGCCTGGGACTTGAAAGCTTGCACATCAGAAACTGGCACTATCAGCAACTCCAGTTTAGTCTGTTCAAATGCATCTGTCGATCTTGTGAAGTCATCCTCTGCATCCAGGACCCTCTGAATTGGCATCGTTCCCTAGAAATAACCAAACTCAAATGTCACCATCTGAAAAGGCAATTTCTAAAGAAACTTGGACTTGCTTTGCAGCATGCCCAGATTGTAGGGATGCTGCAGGACTGTTTCAGTCCTGATGCTGTGTGCCCCTTGCCTTTCCTTGAACTGAGCATGCTATTTCTTTTCCTCGCTCGGTGTCTGATTAGAGAAGCACCCAGTGTAATGATCTAGCTTTACTGTATGCCACAAAACTGATGCAGTGAGTGACAGCCAACAGGCAAAGCCAACTGCACAAGTGCGCAAGTGAGGCAGGAAGGTTCCAAAATCAAAGTACTGCCTTATTTTTTTCAAGTATTTTTGATTTTCAAATATATCTGAAGGAAGAAGCTACAAAGCATAAAAAACCCCAAAACCTCTCCACCCTAATATTTCTATTTTGATTTATTTCCCCCTTATTTGTGTTGTATTTCCCTTTCTACATACATTCATATGTAAGTGTAGCACTTGTTTCATTTGTCTTCTCTGCCTTAGGCTATCAAGTCCTCCCCTACCCGCCCCCATTTCTGCAGTCTTCATTTCTTTTTGTTGGCTCTTATCAAGTGATACATCACCATCTATTAGACTACTTCAGTGTTGCATGGTTATCCTACCACATTTTAACTTGATAACTATTACTGTATTAAGCCTCTTCATATATAGAACTTTTTCTTTTGAACTATTTCCTTAGAATAATCTCAAGAATAGGATGACTAGATTATAGGGCGTGAATGCATTATAAGGCCTATTTTTTCATTTCTGTGGTTGGCTTTCTTGTTTGCATAAAAGTAAAATCTCTTACCTCTGCCCAACACAAGCATCTCAATCAAGAATTTTATTTTTATCAAGCATTTTGATGTAATATTTCTTGGGGATGTTTTATATAGCAAAATTAAAGACAGAACACACTGTTTTTGCTTTTCATAATAAAAACCATCAGCACTCAAGTGAGGTCTCTGTGTCAAAACCTATGCCCTTCTGGTTTTCTTCTAATATTGTATGAAGTGACCTGTATCCTACTTCTGCATAAAAGACAGTTGATTAGAAAGACAAAGCTCTTGTTCTCTGGGTGAGTAATTCATTGGTTGATTGCCTAGCGTTTTCCACTTGGGAGCAAATTCCTTCTGTGATTTCCAGAGCTTGAAGAGACATTAGTTTGCTTTTCAATTTACATGGCCATTCTACTGAATCCACCACACAGCACTCTGCAATTGTAATAGCTTGATACATAACTTCACATTTGGAATGTAAAGTGCAACCATTCTTAATAGTTTAGTTTAATGGCTACTCTTTTCTTTCGCCTATGGTTTCTTGTATATTATTATTTTTTTCACACAGACAGCCATTTTAGTGCCACCACATTTTCCATTTAACATACCCTCTGCAGTGAAAATCCTTTTAAAAACAACTATAGTCCCTTGGAAAGCAAATCACTCAGGATGAGAAAACATTGATCTATGGAGAAAAAAATGACCCGATGAACCCTTGTCTGGAATTTCCCTTTTTCTATTTCAATTTTCTAAGAAAAGTGCATGTAATGCATAAGAAAATGCATGAGCAAGTGTTTTGAGCCACAGGGAAGGGAGCTAGGTAGACCAGCGGGCTGTGGTAGCTGAGGGATGGCAGTTTATAAAGTCTATGGCAGACCATCACCACCTGTATATTCATTTTACTTGAATGGCTAGATTTCGAATTAAAGAACACCTCGTGTTTTTTTGTTTTGTTTTTTTTATTTTAAATATTATGAAGTTTCAGGTCATTTCCAATTCCTTTTCTTCCTTACACCCCTTTAGCTGATCCCAAGATTTGTAGCCTCACTGGCTCCCCTACAGTGTTGTCTTCTGAGATCAGCAAAGGAAGAGTTTCTGCTCTCAGCAATTGGGGGATGGCATCCCTGATTCCGTTACCAGGGAAACCAGTTTCAGATGGGTGCAAAGAAGGTAAAAGGTTCAAACATCTTATCTGAAATAATGAAATAAGAATGCAACCCATAACTCCCTTCTCCCCCCACCTATCTAATGTCAATTTCCATGGAAACAGGATCAGAAAGGCCGCTGACAGCCAGTAACTGACAGTAAACTCACATGTCTCTCTAGGTGGCAGGCATCCTTTTGATATCTGCAAATGCCAATTTGTACAATCCTATGACATATCATTGGGCTGGAAAAGCTCTTATTTGAAGAGTGAATAAAATAGAATCCATGCAGCCGAGATGTCTGTCCTTCTAACGTTTATCAAACAAATAATCATTCAGGAATATTGTCCAGGTGATTATTATTGCTTTCCATGATAATCACTTAGTCAATGTCCAAACCTCATCTCTCATGTTTTATCTTTCTAATTTCTGGACTAATACTTAGCAGTGTAATGACCATCTCTTCTGGGCTATAATTTTTTACATCATTTTCTGTACCTTCAATATATGGAATGTAAATGTTAGTGTTTTTAATCTCTGCAGTAGTACCTAAACAGTGGGTCACATTGTCTACTAATTTATGTCCATTTTAGGTGTTTTGCTTTCTAGAAGACGTGGACTCTCAGAATGAAATAGTTGGAAATTTTAACATTCACATCTAAGTAATTGAAAAGCTCTAGGCAGTCCCTAGCATCTGCGGAGCTGAATCCCCCGCAGGTAAGCAAGATACTTTTAAAAAATGCTTAGTCACAGCCGTAATTCAATCGAACATTTGAACACAGATGAATGTAGAAACATTAGTAGCAGAAGGGAGTCTGTAAAAAGGAGCAGAGTGCTTTAGAGGATTTCAGCTCTCACCGTTGCCATATAGGGATGCTAGATCACTCACTGTGTGAATTTTTTGCCTTTTGTTAGAATGAAATACAATTCAGCATGCCATCTGCTTGGGATCCTCTATTAATGTTGGACTTAAATTATTTAGATTAAATAGACTAGAGGTTCACTGTTTTAAGTTTTAAACCTCGATGGATTATTTATATGTAGTAAATACCAACTGCTACCTACTAATGGTGGTACAAAATATATAAACTTAAATTTTTTAGCACAAATCTACCTCTCATAGAACTTCCATACAACAATACCCATGTATGATCTCAGCCCTGCATCCACGTTGCCCTTGTCAGCCACAGCCAAGGGACACTTTGCCATTAGCCACAACTCAACGCATTTTCTAAAGGTGAGGTAATGAAGAGTTGGTTGGTCGAATGACTCAATAAGACAAGTGCCAAAATGGATTTTGGTGCTGGCCTTTCTCCCCCCTCCTGGGAACAGAGCAACATTAAGATAAATCACCTGCGATTTAACATTAAGATAAAATATTAAGATAAATCACAAGTGAAACCTACCATTTCTCTCCTGTCTTTCAAGTTGACTGAAATGGGCAAGCTGACACCCCACCTGGACCTCACTAAAGTCCTCGATAACGAATGATTTCTTTGAGTTAAGTTGGGAGATACAGCAATGTGTATAAATAAGACTTTGATCTGAACAGAAATTTCGTTGTATGTAGTGTGTGGTTCCTTATGTTGGCAACTGACAGCTGTTGAAAAGCAGGTGATTAAATGTCTTCCCTTGCATAATTGTGAGAACTTTTTGAATAATTTCTTGGCACAGACACAAAAATATCAGTGACTATCCTATTAGAATGGAACAATTTTCTCCTGGCATTCTACAGACTATTTCACCAGCTTCTTTTGTCATCGTCTGTATTCTGAGCTACTCTGTCTTATGGCTATTTCAGTTTTAGGAATTACAGTTCTGTAATTTGCCAGTAATTGAAATCTTCTAAATCATTTGGATCAACATTTCAATGATTCTAGAATGTGAGGAAGATCATGGAAGAAATAAATGCCGATCAAATAAAACTGGAGTTGATGAAAACGTTAGAGCAAACCCTAAAGTCAGTACTGAACTGCGCTTTAATTTTTGAACTTTGAACAGAAAACTGACCACAGTGACGTGTAGTCACGTGTAAGCAGTACGACCTAGTGTACTGCTTATTGGATCATAATGTATTGTAATCACTGACAGAATCCCAGAGGAAATGCCCGTCTTCATCGAACTTCATAAACAAAAAAGGCAAAGGAAATCAGCTTTTCTCCCAGCCTAAACAAAATCTTTCCTCCATTCTGGAAGCTTTTGCTACCTAAATGCATTAGACTTGACTTTCTAAAATGCAACCTTTGAAATGTTAGAGGTCAATGTAAAGATAAGGGCAGATCCCAAATACCAATTTGTTCATTCTGAAAGAATAGGCAATAATGTGCTTTTTAAATAAGCAGAAGGTAAAAGGATTTTTATAACAAGCAATTACTTCATTTAACAAACATTTACTGTGTACAGGTAACTTTTGACAGGTGCTATTTGAGAGAGATAATAGTAATTACTATGGTTAACATTCATTTATGTCAGGCACTTTCCTAAATATTCTACTTGTTGTATTTCATTTAAAAAAAAAAAAAAAAAAGACCTGGTTTCTGCCCTAAAGGACCTGAGTCCAAGGCTAGGACTAGAGTGAGTTGATGGAGACACTACCTTTGGGCTCAAAGTTTAAGGTAATACCGAAACAGTCAGTAGTCAAAATAAATAATGTTTGACTGCAGTATATAAAATACCAAAATTAGTACACGAATCTGTGACAATGTGGAGCAACGGAAATTCTCATTGCTGGTGGTAATGTAAAATGGTACGGCCACTTTGGAAGGCAGTTTCGTAGCTTCTTACAAAACTGAACATACTCTTACCATCCCATCCAGCAGTCTTGTTCCTTGATATTTACACAGAGAGTTGAAAACTTCTGTCCACATAAAAACCTGAATGAGGAGATTTTTAGCTGCTTTATTTATAATTGTTAAAATTGGAAGCAAGCAAGATGTCCTTCCGTAGGTGAATGAATATGGTGGTTAATTTTATGCATCTACTTGTCTGGGGCCCCAGATGCTTAGATATTTGGTTGAATATTATTCTGGGTGTATCTATGAGGGTGTTTCTGAATGAGATGAACATTTAAATTGGTAGACTGAAAAAAGCATATTGCCTTCCCCATATTGCCTCATTCAATCACTGAGGGCCTGAACAGAACAGAAAAGACTGAGTAAGAGAGGATTCGCTCTTTCTGCCTGACTGTTTTAGAGCTGGGACAGTCTTCTGCCTTGGACTGGAACTATACCATCAGATCTCCTGGGTTTCCAGCTTGCTGGCTGCAGACCTTCAGACTTCTCTGCCTCCATAACCACATGAGCCAATTCCTAATAATATTTACCTTTCTCTCTCTTTCTTTCCCTCTCTCCATCTCTCTCCCCTCTCAATATATTGAATGATATTGTTGAGTAGTACTATGTAATATATATATATTACATTATCTATCTATCTAATCTATTGGTTCTGTTTCCCTGGAGAACCCATATTAATACACTAGATAAACATACTTTTTTTCAGCACTAAAAAGTAATGAACTTTCAAGCTATGAAAAGACATGGAGGAAACTTAAATACGTATTACTTACTATGTGAAAGAAGCCAATCTGGAAAGGGTACATACTGTATGATTCCAACTATAAAATATATGAACTGGGTTATAGCATTAAACCTGCTTTTAAATATCAGTAAGCCTTATTTTAGTTAAGTAAAAATTGAAATATTAATATTTACTCCCTATGCATCCAGTAGAACATCTTTCACACATGAGCAACGTGTCCCATTCAGTTCACAAGGTGCCTTGGGGTGGCGGGGGCAATGTAGGGGTGTTGACGGTGGCGTCCTAATAGCAAATTGTGATGTGTTACAAATTCCACGTGCAGTTAAAGTAGATTTCTGTATTAAAACTTTACAGCAGTGGAGTTGGAGGTTGAAAATAATACTAATGATATAAGCATAAGTAACCAAAAATTCACTGATGACACTTTCCTACTTGGAATATTGAGAACTCTTCATTAGCTAAATTAGGTTAAAAAAAAAAAGTTTTCTTTAGATCCAACAAGTTTGTCCAGAAGAAAAATTCAAAATTATCAAAGCGACTTAAAAAAGGGATTTTCATCCACTCTGGTCAAGGATGCACTTCAACCTAATGTATTGGATTCTTTTGTTTAATGATTAAAGGTAGGTGAGAGTTCTGTCTTCTCCCCCACCACCTCACTACCAGACAGGAGGGTAGATCATTATAATAATGGCTCCTGTGGATTATTCCTCCCTGTAGCCACATCTCTGCAATGCAATGTCTCTTAGCCCCATCCAAGAGTTTGGGTGTATTTTTCTGCCCCTCGAATTTGAGTTGGCCTTGTGCCTCCTTTTGACCAATAGTACATGGCGGAAGTGACTTGAGCTAGTTTCCTTTTAGCTTCTACTCTGATGCTCATCATGTATGAAGAAGTCTAGTCTTACCTCCTGAGGATGAGTGCTCATGTGAAGGATGACATGGGACTGACAGGCAGACATGTGATTGAAGACAAGCCCCAATCAAACTATCAGACCACTGTACGACCTGCACAAGGCCAGCGGAACAATGACTCACTTCCAGTCAACAGAATTGTGAAAATTATTAAATCATTGTTTCAAGCCACTAAGTTTTGGGGTGGTTGGTCACATAGCAACAGGTAACTAACACAGGTAGTCTGTTTAAATGGGAGCTGGTCTCAGAATGTACTGACTTTTGCAAGAAAGCATCACACAACCTTTTCTTGAGGCTTGGTGCAGCCACTGTCTTCATGAGCATACTGAAAGGCACCCTCTATGGAAGGATCAGCAAGTCTTCTAGTTAAATCCAGCAAGGTCCACTTAGGATCACATGGAGTTTTGGAACTGAGGATACTCTGAAGCCGTTGGCCTGCAGGGCTCCCAGACTGTTTATTCCTTTGTTTCTGCAGGATGATGGTGCATGCACCATCACTCTAGCTAACCCTATAGATTGAAAATACATCCCCAATGAAAAACTTAGAACCTAACATTCCTATGCTAATTAAGGAACCCTCAACAATATTAGATAATGATATTTGAAGCATTTACAGAATCTGGAGTATGAACTCTACATTATGGTTCTTTACTTCCTAATTAACTGCAGCTGGGGTAGGGATGCCTGAGTAGAGTTGGTGCCAACTCAAGCAACAAGGGAGATTGGCATTAATCTACGCGCCCATGTGGATCCCTGATTTTATTGAAGTCTCTTCCCTCTCCCCTTTCTCCCAGAAGAAACCTCATACCTGAGTTCAGTAGTCCCTCCTTATAAAGATTCACTTTCTGTGCAGTTTCAGTTAACCTGCAATCAATTGTGGTCTGAAAATATTAAGTAGAAAACTCCAGAAATAAACAATTCATAAGCCTTAAATTGCATGCTGTTCTGAGTAGTGTAAAATTTTGTGTCATCCCATTCCCTCAGGCCCAGGACATGAATCATCCCTCTGTCCAGTGTATCCATGCTATAGATACTCCCTGCCCATTAGTCGCTTAGGAGCCATCTCTGTCATCAAATTGACTGTTGGGGTATGGCAATGCTTATGTTCCAGTAACCCTTCTTTTCCTTAGTAATGGTCCAAAGTGCCAGAGTAGTGATGCCCGCAATTCGGATCTGCCAAAAAGAAGCCATAAAGGGCTTCCTTTAAATGAAAAGGCGAAAGTTCGGTACTTAATAAGGAGAGGAAAAAAATTGTATGCTGAGGTTGCTAAGATCTATGGTAAGAAAGAAATAGTGAAGAAAGAAGTGTTTTGTGCTAGTTTTGATCCTCCAGACACATCAGATCAATAATAGCCTGGTGCTACATCATAATACCTATGTCATTCTCTTCACTTCACCTATCATGTAAGCATTGTATCATCTCACATCATCACAAGAAGGGTGAGTACGGTACAGTAAGCTATTTTGAGAGATCACGTTTATATAACAGTATATTTCATATATAATATATAATATTCTATTATTATAGTTACTGTTACTCTTACCATGCCTAATTTATAAATTAAACTTCATCATAGGTATGCATGTATAGGAAAAAATAATATATATGGGGTTTGGAACTATTCTAGATTTCAGGAATCCACGGGAGTCTTAGAATGTATCCCCCATGGATAAGGGGGAACTACTCTGTAACACCATACATAAGGCTGTCGAGCTGACAGGGGACAGGAATTCCCCAAGGGAGAAGGCAGGGCTGACCATGGAGGTCGAGAGGATACCCGAAGGCCCATCCAGGAGGAATAGGGGAAAGAAGCAAGAAGGTGATCTGATTTTTGACTCCCATGAGTGTTTTTAAATCAGTATTTCCCCACCTTCTTCAGGTCATGGCACATACAGAAAAGGAAAATCTTCATAAGATACAATGGGGGAACCTAGAGGCTGCGGGCGCTGACCGTCCAGTCAGAGGGGACTTGTGGTTCCCCGGTGTGCCCCAGGGCAGTAGTGGAGAGTTTTGGCTGTTTTGCTTTTGTGTCATAGCTGTATAATTAAAGTAAATGAAAGTTGGCTATTTCAGTTATTTATGGGAGAATTTTCACTACCCCTGGGTATCACTGGAGGCACTCTAGGCAGAGCACAGCTGGGGCTGTGAGTCTGCACCCAGCCATAGTCACAAAGACTCATTAGAAATAGGCAAAAAAGTGTAAGAAAGAGGACAAGTCTGAATCAATAGGAATCTAAAATTGTATACTGTAGAAAAATATCACTTTATTACTTCCATAAACTCTACAAATTAGACACTGAAGTCTAAATAGCTACTCATGGGTTAAATGAGAAGAGCTAATAAAAGAGCTATAATTCCCAATTAAATCAAGAACAAAAATGTCCCAAGTTGCCAAATGAGCTAACCTGAATTACTTGGGTCTAAATAAAACTCAGTCACAAGGGTAAAGATGAGAACTACGTGTATTGAGTGACTGCTATCTGTGTTCCAGCAACTTCTGTATATTACCTCATTCCTTTCAGCATACATCATGCCATGTAAGTTGTCCTATCTCACATCTTAAAACTAAAAAGTGAAGCCCAAAATCAAAACAAAAAGTTCCCTTAACTGTGCCCTGGAGGCACTGTTCCATTTGTTTTCTCCTTATCAGTTCTTTTCAGAATAATTCCATTCCAGGAGCCTCCATTTCTTCACTTCCTGCCTCACAGTTCAACACGCTCATCAGGCTTTTAATCCCATCCACACCATGGAAACTGCCTTGGCAAGGTCTCCAATGCTCTCCTTGCCAAGTTTGTTGGCCAATTTTTTATGTTTTTCTTGTTTGAACTTTCAGCCGCTTTAAAAACAGTTGACTACTCTGTCTTAGAAACACCCTTTTTTCTTTGCTTTGGCGAAACCAAACTTTTCCAGATTGTCTCCTGACTCTCTGAAGGATGGCCTTTCCTCACTGGTACTATTTCTTTATGGTGCTCCAGCCACACTTTCTTTCTGTTCCTGAAACATGCCAAGTTTGTTCAAGTTTGTTCAGTGCCTTTGTCACATGGAGATTCCTTCTCATCGTTCAGCTCAAATATCATTACCTGATCTCATTATGTAAGTCACCTCCCCACCTCATCTCCTTCCGTTGTATTTTTTTCATTCATGTGTTTCTATCTTAAATCCTTATTTATTTGTGAACTTGTTCACTGTGTTTCTTCCTCCCCAAGACTGAATTCCTTGAGAACAAACTCACTGTCTGTGGCAACCTGAAGATACACATTATGGCAACCAGCCTCCAAGTTACTCTTGCCTCCTGGTATTCAGGTCCTGTGTAGTCCCTTCCTGCATTGAACCAAGGCTAACCTGTGCAACCAATAGAATACTAAAAAAGTGACAGCATAGTACTTTTGCCTTGGTCTCTTGGATTGCTTCTTTAAGGGAAGCAGCTGCTATGTTGTGAGGTCACTCAAGTAGCCCTGTGAAAGGGAATTGAGGCCTCTTTAAAAATCAGCACCAATTTGCCAGCCATGTGAGTGAGCCAGAAGATCTTTCAGGCCCCGTCAAGACTTTAATTGATGGCAACTTCATCAGAGACCCCAAAGCCAAACCAGAACTGCCAGCCAAGATGGTTTCACATTCCTGATCCACAGAAAGGTAATAAATGACATTGTTTAAGTCATTAAATTTTTTGGTGGTTCGTTATGCAGCATTAGATAATGCAAATTGCTATATTCACTTGAAATGGATGCTCAAACTAGCAACTGAATTCTTGCCTATCTCTTAACTATATTTGTCATCAGCATGAATCCACATTATGTCATCAGCCTATCAACAAGCATTTATTGATTACATGATATATGGCCAACAGTGCTAAGCTAGAGATAAAGAACTGAGTAATATAGACCAAGCTCTCAAGTAGCTCTTGATATAGTTTAAAATACAAGACAATAGTTCTTGATATAATTTAGGAGACAGACAAGAACGTGTGAAAAGTTAGCAACATAAACTAGAAATTTAAGGGATGATGACTTTAGAGAGAGGCCAGAGATCTTAAAGTTTGCTTTCTATGAGAAGTTTTTATGGTAGAGATGATCACAGACCTACATGAAAATACATGGTCTAGACCTAGAATATTTACGGTTCTCAAACTTAGAGTGCATCAGAATCACATGGAGAGCTTGTTAAACCTCATTTCTAGATCGTGCCCCCAGAGTTTCTGATTCATTCGGTCTGGGTGAAGGGTCCAAGATTTTGCATTTCTAACAAGTTCCCACATAATGCTGACGTTTCTGGTCCAAGAACCACACACTTGGATGCCTGCTACTCAAAGTGTGATCCACACATCAAACATCAGTTTGGAAGCTTGTGAGAAATGTAGAGTCTCAGGCCCCAGCCCATACCTACTGAATCAGAACATTAACAAGAGTCCGAGGTAACTCATGTGCACACTAAAGTTTGAGAAGCACTGCTGCTGAGGAAAGACAGGTATGATCGCTTCAGCAAGCTGGATGAGTGCTGGATTGGCTGAGCACATCTGAGCTCAGTCATGGCCTGTGTACATGAGAGAATTCTTCTCTATGGTCAGCCCATTTGGTTTCATTGATTTTTCTTAGGTAGATCATTTTTTTCACTCATTGATTTTTGCTGCAGCTTGAGTTTTACTCATCAGCTCTCTGCAGGTTATTTCAATTCATTTTGATTAATTTTCTCACCAGCTTGGCATTTTTCCCCCTGGCACCAAGCAGTACAACTAATTGTGCTTGCCCGCGCGCAACTAGATATGGCACAACTGTGGCTAACTCCAAAAGATCAAGGGTTACTGCCCTGTGCAAAAGAAGAGAGGCCTGGATACCTTCTGAAAAGCCAAGGAATTTGAGCCAGGGCCAGACATGGGACTGAATGACATTGTGCTGTTTGCTAAGTAAGAAGCTGATGATAAAATGAGCATGTCTAGAGCAATGCTTTGAAAAATTCTATGCTAACTCTAGAAGGAATGGGTGTTTTTCCACTGGTGATTATGAGATAGATGTGGTGACATCAGCTACTCTGATGTCCAGCCCAAAGAATTTTATCTTGTGCCTTTTGTGCTCTCACAAAGGCCATGTCATCCCCATGAACAGAGGAGGCCATTGTGTCTGCCTTGTCATGCTAAGACTCAGGGGAAGAAAACCCTGTTCCTCAAATCTTATGAGCCCCAATTTTCCTTCCTTCCTTTCTTCTCCTTTTTGTGTGTTTTCATATTTTATCCCATTGACTGAGATCACAAGTTAGCTATTTTTTCCAGAAGTAGCAACCTCTCTCTTTAAAAAGGTTTTTTTTTTTTTTGATGGTAGTGATAGTTTCACAGATATATGTTTTTCTCCAAACTCATCAAATTGTGGACATTAAATATGTACAGCTTTTTGTACGTAAAACAAAAGTGGTTTTAAAAATATAGAAATAAAAAGGCATTTTTCACCCTTAATTCAAAATTCATTTACCAAACATTCCTTGTCTTTGGGCAATGAAGAATAAGATAGTCTCTTTCCTTAAAGAGGAAAGACACACTTGTTTTCAATAATTGCAAAATAGTATGATATGTATTATGTAAATACTGCTCAACTTACCTAGCCATTTGATTTTCTTAAGCAAAGGTTCCCAAACTTTCTCCTTTCATGGCACCCTGGCCAAAAGAATATTGAATAGTTCTGCTTATTAAGTAGTTAGGTCCAAGCAACTTAATAATTTAATTTGTTTCCTATAAACTTAGTAGCCATTTAAAAAAACACACAAAGTGAAAGAAAAAAATTTTTTTAGATGACCACACTTATTCATGGACGTGTGCACCAGTTGGAAACCTCACAACTTCTCAAATTTTGGAAACAGATTAAACACCACCACCCCTCATATCATGTTCCATATTGATTTGTATGAGCTAATGTTAAAATCATAAACCAGTTTGAGCTGGTAGTTTGTACAATGTCTGGCAGTTGTTGAGTACCTCTGTGTTTCCTTTGAAAATGTAAAATGTGGTGTCCTTTGTGAGTTTATTGGGGTGCCTCAGGAAACTGTGGCCATGAAGTCTTATGTAAGGGTTGAAGAAATAAGCAGCTCAAAGAATCCTGGAGCTCCATATTTCCCACTCTCCTCATGGACTCAAATTTACAAACCCACATTTTAATAACCAAATATAGTTAAAAATGGAGTTTGTATTTTTCTGATGGTTTTGTGGAGATACATTATTCCATTTAGTTCTAATTTATGCATTTCAAAGTCTCTAGTGTTGCAGAGTAAATAATTTTGTCATTTCAAATTTACTTTTTTTCATAAATTTATTTATTGTGATATACAGACAGTAAAAAGAACATATCAAGTATCAGCCGTCTTAGGGTTGCCAGATTTAGCAAATACAAAGACAGTTAAATTTGAATTTTATATCAACAAGCCACATTTTTTTTATTAGTTTGTCCTATATTTTGTCTGGCAAAATCCATACCACCTAAATCAAGATACATATAATAACGTTTGGCCAATGGTAGACTGCTTACACCATTGCGGTTCCATAAGTTTATAATGGAACTGATAAACACCTGTCACCTCATGATGTAGCCATCCTGATATTGTGGCACAGCACATTAGTCCCTTGTTTGTGGCATGCTAGTGTAAAAAAACCTGTGCTGCCAGTTGCATAAAATTATAGCATATGCACTTATATATAGTATGTAATACTTGATAATGATAATAAAAGACTATGTTACCAGTTTATGTATTTACTATACTAAACTTGTTATCATTTTAGATATACTCTTTCTACTGATGGAAAAAAGTTTGCTGTAAAACAGCATGTTGTGTTATGCTGGCAACAGCCTCATACAGCTCTTGTTTACCTTGTCTCTTGATTGCATCATTTTCTGTTGCGCTTGATTTAATCGTGTATTGTTTGTATAATAACATGCTGTACAGGTAGTAGGCTATACCATACCATTCTATGAAGCTGCCTAAGGACCATTTCTCAGAATGCATCCCCCGCAACCTTTACGTTCTGGCGAGATCCTCAGCAACATTTCTCAGCCAATTCTTTCTCAATTTCTCTCTTCCCTGAATGGTCTCAAAACCTCTCACGCACTCAACCTGAAGAATTTCCTAGACTCCACCCATGTTCCTTTTCAGTTTCTCTCCCCCTCCTGACTCTCCCCTACCTGCCTGCTCCTCATTCACCTCTCTTTCTGCCCTTTTCTGCCACGCCAAGCCAGGTGAAGATGATAAAGCACTGAGAACGGATCCACAAGCAGATAGCTTCTGCAGTCCTTCCTGTTGCCTCTTTCATGCTATCCTTGCTGCCTATTTTCTGGATTCTGCATCCCCACAAAACTGAGAAATAGGCTGACAGAGATAAACTTCTCGGGTAGGCAAGAGGAATTTAAAGGGAATATGCGTGAGAAGAAGACAGGTGATCCTCACTAGTTTATCAGTGCTGTCGGGGCCGCCATTGCTGAAACCTTGGCAGCTTCCCCCTGCCTCAGCCCCTTTCAGCCCTTCCCCTTGCGTCTAACTCTGAGATGAGACTTCATGTCCCTTATTCTGGGAACAGGAACAAGCTACAAGCCTCCTCCTTGTGTTGGCTTCTCTCTACCACACATTCATTTTTTGATGTTCGTTCATGCACTGGATTATTTTACTCTTTTGTCATACAGGCTGTCATATCAGTCACATTTTATAGCTGATTAATGGACAATTTGGATAAATCTGAACTTGCAGAAATCAAAAAATGTTGCTCGGAGTCACCGTCATGAACTAGGTAAGCTTTTGTGACCAAGAAGGGAGCCACACCCTTTGCTGGATGGACGTGAGTCTGGGGAGTTTCTAGAGAAGGTGGTGCTTGAACTCCGATTTTGCTAAACACCTTTGACAGAAGGAATGTGTTCTAAGTGAGTTAAGTAAGTTCAGAGGAAAGGTAAAAATTTCAGTATCATTCAGTAACAAGAAGAAGGAGGAGCAGCATTAAGTCCTAAGCAGAAATGGTGGGTATTTGCGAGGGCTGAGGTACAACATATTCTGTGTGTCACAGGGAACCATCAGAACCTGGTCATATTTTCATTTTAGACAGATTGCCTTAGTAGCTCTCTGTAGGTGAATCAGAGGGAATGGTCAGTTAGGGGACTTGCAATTTAGGTCAAAGGAGCTAGTCATTCACCTCTTAGTATGAATTTATAAGGAACCATTGTTTCCTTCCAAAGCTTGGCTTGACATTAACAGTAATGAAATGAGAGTATTACTAAAGTAGTGAGAAATTAGCAGAACATTTCAAAGCAGTGGATACTGCTGGGGGTTAAGGTTTTGCGGAGGGGTAAGCATCATTGCACAGGGCCTCCTTCGGCAGCTTTCAGCCGCTAAACTCATGAAGTTGGGGCAGGGAGGCAGGGATAAGATTAAAGAAATCAGGAAAAAGACAAAGATGATCCATGTTGTGAGTCATTTTGGGGTTGGTGTCAGCCACATCGATGGGTAAGCCAATATGGGATAATGGAATACTCTCAGCATCCAGAGTTTCAAAGGTGTGACATCTCCCGAACATCTGTTCTTGTATTTATGAGTGTGTCCAGGAATGAGTCAGAGATTAAGAGAACAAATAGTTTGGAGATTAAGCAATCACCCATTCTGTTGGGGCAGTCCTTGTAGTGCCTCATTTGATCAGTTTAGTAGAAGCAAGAGACAGTAGTTTACAGTTGCAAAGCACAAAGCCACTCTCCCAGAAAGGCCTGAGTTCCTGGTAGGGGCAAATGAGCTAGCAGGCTGGAAAGGTCACACGGGAAGTTAACCCGTAGCATGGAAAACTGAAAAATGACTTGTTACATCTCTTGTCATGGGTCTAATTTGTTTAAAATCAAATCCATCTGTTCATTTCACACTCTTTGTTCCACTTCTTTGCTGCAATCCACAGTGGATTGCTCCATGACTTTCAAAACTGGCTGCACGTACAATAAACTAATAACTTATTTTGTGGTTAACTGCATCAGGGTATTCTGGAACATGGCCAACACTTATTCTTTATCATCTGTCTCTATCTATCTATCTATCTATCTATCTATCTATCTATCTATCTATCTATCTACTACCTATCTATCTATCATCTATTTCAAGAATGAACTTTTTAGTGTGGCACATTGGCCAGGAAAATCCTTTAACCCTCCTTCACAAAACATACTGTTTATAGGCTCTGAAGTGACACAGATAGGGGAAAAGATTCCCATCACTCCACTATGCCTTCCTCTCACTTCCTGCAAACATAACCTGCAAATGCTCATTTGCCTCCTATATGCCATACAATACAAAAGACTTCTTGGCACAACTGATTCTGTTTATGATCTCCAAATCTTAATTTCAAATGAAGCTTGCTCCTTTTCAGGAAAGAATTATCTTTTATGCAATAAACCAGAGTCCCCTGAGGCATTCATTTGAGATGCATCAATTCCCTTAAGGTCTCCTAACCCATTAAAATATGTACAGTATTTCTGGTTAACTAATGGATCATTGGAAAAATGGGATCGCATGCAAGATATAATTCAAAGAAATGCACTTGGGGTTGTCAGCCAATCCATTCATAGGAACATTTGCTGACTAGAAAAATATTTTTTTGACTTAATCCTTTGCCAGACCACACTAACTAGTGAAGATCGTTGTTTTTGATTCATTGGACCTAATTTTGAAGACAGAGCAGCAATGGAATTTGTGATTTTGTCCCTGCTCCTGATTGAGAAATGACTGGCTGGCACTTAAACTCAGTCAAGATCTATACAATCTGTGAATATTACCATTTTTTCCCCTTGTTGAGTGCAAGTTATTGCTAGATGTTATCTTGCATTTACTCCTGGCTTATGAAGGGCCAAACATTTTGGAAATATAATATTTATGAAAATGGATATTAAAATGGCAAGTGGTTTAAAGCTGAGGAACGGGTGTTGAAAGATCTCAGCACATGCACTCATAATAACATTTTTTCATTAGTGAGGTAATTAAAAATTCCTTAGGCTGAATTATAAGTAAAATTTTATGTATTCTTCTACTAAGCATAAACTAATTTCTTCCACTGGAACAGTGTTAATTTAAGTAGGAAACATTTTTTAATTCTATGTCATTTATTCATATTATGAAAAATTGCAAGCTTTACTAATTTTATTCAACATCATTTCTTTTGAAATATTCTTAGGTTCAGCAACTGATATTCATTTAGTACTAAATGTTAAGCAGAAATGGAAGATAGAATTTTTTGTCCCACCAGTGACCTTTCCTAGTTCATTCCTAATTCTTGGGTGCCTCCAGAAAAGTCCCAGAGTTTGAACCCTTTATATCTAAGTTCATAAAGGTCATGAAAATCTGTCCATAAATTTTTCTTTTAATTTCGAGAATGAGGAGTATATAAAATGCTGTGTGATCTTGGAAAAGTCCTTAACTTCCCTGTATCTATGGAATACATTTAATGAGCTTACTTCTGTCCCTTACCTCATTCTTGAAGTAGCAAGTAAAATGCTCAGTGAAGCCCTTTGATTCTTTCAAGCCACAAGGTTTCATTTTGTGTCTTCCAGTTCCAGTAATATTAACTTTAGGGTTCACTTTTCTGATACATATGAAAAGAGGGAAGTGAATGTAGCATGCAAGAAATCATACAAAATCTGATTAAAAACCATTACGTCTAGACATGACAAGAAGGAACTGAGGGCATCCACTCATGGAGCAATAATGCTCTATAATGTCTCACTCATTTGAAAGTTATGCCCAAGAGAAATGCAACGATAGAGAAAGGGAAGAGGGAGGACAGAGGAAGAACACTATACCCAGTGCTTAAGCTGAATCCACGTGGAAACTTGAAACCTGGGAGAGGCTTTGGCTTATGAGTCAGGGATGGCTGGGGGCATGGGGGAATTGAGGGTCCATTGCCAACCTGGGAAGAGCTGCCGTTCCTATAAGCCTCCCCTATGCAAGGTGTGCCACCAGCACTGGCCATAATGAAGTGAGCCTCACAGGCATTACCGCCTGTGACCCTTACAATCACCCGCACTGAAACAGATAAGGAAAGAAAAAGTTCTGACTAGATTACTTGGCTATGTTCCCAAAGCACCTAAGATTTAAAGTGCATCTTTGAATCGAGGACCCATTTCCTTGCTCTTTTCCACAAGTGCCGTTGCCGTCCTTAGAGATTCCTTAAAGTTATGCATTTGGTATCCGCTCCATTCCTCTCGCCCCATATCTGTCTAAGCCAGGGGTTTTCAAAACCAGCTCTGGAAGATAATGAAACATGCAGAGGCTGAGGCCATGCCCAGATCTAGTCAATGGAGCCTTCTAGGGTGAGGCGCTTGGATAATGACTGGTTCCTACCAGAGGGTATTTGCATTTTAATTAAGGGACTCTTTATTCTATTCTAGTCAATCAGTGTATATGGAACTATGAGCCTACTTCTGAACACTTTGAGATTCAAAACACACTTTTTAAGGCTCATGGCTATCTAAACAGGCTTTCAGGAAAGGAACAAATATGGATGATGCAGTTTTGGATCTCACAACTAGCAAGTGAAAGAGGTCGTTTAGAGTAGAGCTCTTGCTAGAACCCTTCACTTGATTGCTTGGGCGAACCTACCCTCAAAACCAGCAAGCCAGGATGATCTGTTTAAACCAAGCACACAAACTCCGAGGTTTAAAAAGTTTCACACCAAGATTTGTTCCTTTTCTCCTTTGGAGAGATCCTTTTTTTCCCTCTACCTGGTTTGATAGTGAGCTGAAAAGAGAAAGCATCATAAAACTAATTTTCATGGAGGTACTGGCAAATACAGCAGAGACCACATGATCCTTCTGGTGGCAGCCTAATCTAGCCCAGAGAAATGGGAAGTATTTCTGCTTCAGTTTTTACTAATCCATAACGATCAGGTGCTTCCTAATCTTTAGGAAGTGATTAGCCTTCCTGGAGTCTTTTTTAAGTTAAAAACAATTTTTTAAAAACTATCTCTGGTTTCTCTAAGTTCTTAGAAGTAGATAGCATTTAGAAACGAGGATTTTAAGATTAGCTAGGAATTCAGCATTTCTCAGGCACATACCCAGCTTGACGCCCTTTCCTGTGCAGACCCTGGAACCCTAAAGCTTACTCTAGCCTTACTATACCCTAATATTACCTTAATATTAGTATAATCATTAGAGCATAGATCATGTTGTCTAACACATTCCTGTTTCGATGTTTTTTTCAAGTAATGGTCTCTAGATGCAAATAATGACAGTGATTGGTTGCTATTTCCACAGCGATCCTCTCAACTGTAGAAAAGCAGAGCTGATTCTGAATCTCTGCTGTTCGTTTACCTGCACTATTTCACTCCACCTGTTCTGCTTCTCACCTCAGTTTACTTTAGCAGGCAGTCTGTTACCCCTTTCTTCAAAAGTGGCATTCAGACAACTGAGACACAGTTTTTACAATTTATCTGTTTGCATGCCTATCTCCTCCACATGACCGTGAAATTCCCAGCTGCAGGAGCCTATCCTATTCATTTTCATGCCCTGCCTGGCACAGAGTAGGTCTTTTTCAAATTCAAGTAATTAAAAAAAAAATGCTTAAGTTGAAACAATGACTAGGTGTTTTTTAAATCAGTCTCCCCTCTACCTTACTTATCCTTTCTAAATCTTTTATGTCAAACGTGTATTACTTATGTAATGAGGAAAAAAATTTAAATAAAATTAAGGGTGTTTCTGTTTATTTTTATGAAAGCATTTCCACTGTCATAGTAAACTGTTAGCTTCTAAGACACAATGTGGGCAAAGCATAAATCAGTGTTGCAAGCATGTTTTTTCAAGCGTTTATGCTTTTTTTTTTTTTTTGAAATGCATTTGACTCTACACAAGCACATGGACCTACCAGACAGAAGACAGACTCTATGTGCTGACCGAAGGGCTGCAACCTGTTGCACAGGAACTTCCTCACTCCTTTTTGGCTCTTCTTTCCAATCTTCCACCCTGTTACTGGAAAAGTACGCCCTAACTCTGTAAACAGAAATTATTGAATGCTAATAATTTATGGTAAGCAATTTAGGAGACATTTAAGTCATATATATACATCCATATATATACATCCACACACAAATACATGTGGTCCTTTTTTTTTTTTTTTTTTTTTTTTTTTTTTACTGCAATTTCCAGGGAAAGTAGTACGAAGTGATATGTGGCAATAACAAATTCAGAAGGAAGGGAATATGAAATTCAGCGAGCAGCGTGAATGATTTGCTGTTAGCATGGGGCCCAATAACACTACAAAGCTATAAACTCTGTCGATCTAGATTGCCCAGTTAGGTGGCAGAGATGCAATTTGTCTTTTCTGAAGCCGCCTGCTGCTTGCTAGCTCCATCTCCTGTCACAGCCTATTAGCTCCCCAAGAAAATTGGTGGGAAATTGCCTGCAGATTGGAGGAAATTGCATCTCCAGGCCCTGGAAAAAATGTAGGATAGCACAACACTGACCCTCCCATAGCAGCTATTAATACAGCAAAAAGCGACCTTTGACTTGTGGGGAAACGACTTTGCTATTTGCTGCATAAAGACTGTATTATGTGTGGTTGAAGGAGGGTGCAAATGATTATCCTAGAAGGCTCGCAGCCAACCTGCTTTGGTAAAACTAAATATTAGTTAGAAGTTTTTTTTTTTTTTTTTTTTTTTGGTTTGTTTGTTTGTTTTAGTTGCAGAGTATTTGAGTGTTGTGGCTCTGCAGGGAGAGAACGGTCTAGTTGGCTTGTTTTTGAAAGTACCTTTTCCCCCAAGTTAAAAAGAAAAAGGTAAATTATCTCAAGGAAATGCTCACGAATTTTTCAGGCAAAAATCCAGGGAGTAAATCTTTCAAAGATGAGATTAAAAAACAAAGATGAGCACATTGGAGCGTTGTTTTATTTCCTCCTGGTTCTGCTGCATATTCTTCTGGGGCTTCTCCCTCCCCTTCCCTAATTGCGTTGTACAATTCTGCCTATTTCTACTCACGTCTGAATTATTTTCTTTATAGACCATCCCCAGAAGTTCAGACATCAAGATAATTCAGTGTTCCACAGGGGACATATTGTGCATATTTTAAGCATCATTAACTTTATGTTACAAAAAAAAATAAAGATCCTGACATGGTATTTACAGGCTTGCATTTCTACCTAGAAGGATCCTAGCTCTCATTTACAAGTGATATTTTTGGAGAGGGAAAACGACAGTTTAGCTGCTCTTGAATGAGTAAGATGCCCTTACCGCCTTTGAATCCTAAACGCTGTCACCTAGCCCCAGCCCTTTCCCCATCATGGGGTCATTCACTTTCAGTGCCCTTGAGAGCAATTTTGAAATGAGATGATAGGATGCAGATCATCATTGCTGTAAAACAAGGAGAACTCCTATGCAGGGAAAGATAACTTCAATAGGAGCTGAAAATTTAGAGATGATAGAAAGCATTGCCCATCCATTCATACACTCATAATTTAAGGTCAAAATTGATTCAGTTTTGATACCCCAGGTTGTCTTTTCTTGTGAATTGCAGACTTAACTCTCTTCTTATTTGCACAGATTAAAAAATAGTGAAATGAGACTTCTCTCAGTTTTTCCAGAATTTAGCCTGAGAATTTCTGAGCTTTTATGTGGGTTCTGTACTCTACCTGTGTGATCCTGGATAATTTTTTTAGCTTCCAGAGCCTCAGTTTTATTATGTCGAAAACAGATGATCTAAAAAATGGATGTTTTCTAAGAATGCTTTCAGATTTTAAATTCTGGGATAAAAAATAGGGAACTGGGGGTAGGATTGAAGGCTGAACTGCCACCCTGCTTTCTGCTTTATTCTTGGTCTTACCTTGACTGACTGTCCTTGGAGAAGGAGTTCTGTTTGGTCAAAGAATGTATTTTGGAGTCTGCAAGCACCCAATATGTAACCAGCTAATTTACAATCATTATACATCAAGTAAATACTTTTTATGGCTATAGAAGAGCCTAAAGGTGTTCATAAGGCATGTCCCCTGGAGATGTACTGACTACAGGGTGGGTGGACCCTGGGTGGTAAAAGGCCCAACACAGGAGTGCTGCTAGGCAGTGAAACTTGGAGTCGCTATATATAACCCCACATTATAGAACATTGGAAGGAATGCCAAAAGAGGTGCAGTTAACCCTGAAAACAGTATGTTAAGTGAAAGAAGCCAGACACAAAAGTCACTTATTATGTGATTTCATATATATGAAATATACAGAATAGGTAAATCCATAGAGACAGAAAGCAGATTAGTGTTTGCCTGGGGCTGTGGGATGTGGGAGGCAGGATAATGGGGAGTGGCTGCTTAATGTGTATGGGTTTTTCTTTTGGGGAGATGAGAATGTTTTGGAACTAGATTGAAGTGATGACTGAAAAACATTGTGGATGTACTAAATGCCACTGAATTGTATAATTTAAAATAGCTGATTTTATGCCATGTAACTTTTACCTCAATAAAAGTAAGAGGCCTAGTTTAATTGATGAACAAAGGAACAAATGCAAGATATAATTACTTAAAATTTAAAACGGAGATTTTCACCCAGGCAGTAAAACACTTGCCACAATACAAACCACCGTGTAACCTTTCTTATCTGCCTTTATTTCCACTCTAATCTTTGTCCATGATAATGGTTTGAGAAATGATTGGCCTTTCTGGTGTATCAGAACTCTAAATAACTCCGTAGCCCCAAAAGCCAATGCTTGGGCTCTTCTCAAGTAAGAGAGGCAAGGTCGATATTTCAGTTTTCAGATAATTTATGAACATCATTTTTCCTAGAGTTCCTTCAAAATCTAATTCAGGTGCCATGTCTTTTCTGAAAAAGTTCCTAATCCTTCCAGTTGAAAGAGATCTCTGCCTTCTCTGAATACATGGCATTTATCGACCTTTTAAGGGCTTTACTCACTTCCTATCTTGGATTATGACTGTTTATTTTTCAGACATGCCTTACCTCTCTTACTTGAGGCTTGAATCACGTCCTCCTCACCTTTGTGTCATCCCAGACACCATGGCAGTGTGTACTTAGTAAACATTTGTGCATTTGCTCTCGTTTTCTTCTCTATTTGAAGTGTGCTTTGTAGGTGAATTCCATAGCTGTTCTTTTCCTACTTCTACTTAGCTACTGCATTTTTTTTTAGGGATTCGCCCTTTCCCATTTTCGGTCCCTGAAATTCGGGATGAGCAGAATGCCTCCTCATTTGTATGCCACCCCTCCAACCACTTTGATGAGTGGGCTCATCAGCGTATTTGAAATCTGAGACCTTTCTACAAGTATGGAAGATTTGGGTCACAAAGACCAGGTGAAGGTGACCATTTGCCATGGCGCGGGAAGAACTTGCCTGGGAACAAAGCCAACAAGAAGAAAAAGCAAAGCTGAGTACTGGGGAGAGAATGGTTCTGGGAATATGGCTTGGATACCAGGGTTCGGTCAGCCTAGAACCAAGTTTGCCCCGGACTTCACAGTTTCATAAACCAAATGTTTCTTCTTTTTTGCCGAAGCCACTTTGAGTTGGGTTTTTGCCATTTGTTGTTGAAAGACTACTGTCTGATACAGTCTTGATATCTCTTCACCAGGTCCAAAACATCCTTCAAGGCCCGTTCTCTGGGAAGCCCTCACATCTTTTTTTATTTTTCACTCATATTTTTTTTTCACTATATTGTTTTACACTATAATTTTATTTCATTCATCCTGTTATTATTCTACTTTCAACAGAGATTTATTGAACATTAGAACAGAAACAGATATATAAAAGAATAAGATTGTTTTTTCTTCTAGGCAGTGATATTTACAGAAAGCCTTATATTTTTTATATATAATTGTATCTCTTTTAATCTTTACATTAGTTTTGTGAGATGATTATTACTATTTTGTAAATGGAAAAACCTGAAGACCAGAGAGTATCAGAGGTTACAGCCCACAGTTTGACCATTTGGACTCCGGCTTGGACATGACTTCCTCTGTTCTTCTAATGCAGTCTGCTTTGAGTTATAATTTATTTATTTATTTTTTTGGTCTCTTCCTCTGGACTCTGAGTCCCTTAAAGGCAGGGACTATGACTTACTTTTCAATCAGCCACACCTTTTAGGATAGTCTCTTAATGATAGAGTTTAATAAGTAGTTTTTGGGTGACTTGATAAGTAGATAAGTGAACTGAAGCTGAATGAATAATTTGTGTCCTTAGAAATCCAAACCAGAATTCACATCTCTGAATTCAAAGAAGCAAAATATCACATATCTGCACAGCCATCTATTTCCTTTGAGATATCACACCCATCACAGGGGCATGTGTGGAGTTACCAGGACTCAATAGTGAAGTTTTACTACTAAATGAATGATGCTTAAACTTCAGGGCAACTGATTTGCAAAGCCATATATATAAAATTATAAAGTAAAACCTTTTAAACATTTTGTTTAAGATCATAATCTCTTCCATTCCAACTTCCCTTTCACTCTTTCTTTTCCATAGAAATGTCATTAGAATGGCTTTGGGGAAGTAATAGGAAGTTGAGTTGGGGGTACATGTAGTTTGAGTTTAGTGAGATGAGTTTATGTGGTTCACAGTAACTTCTGGAAGTACATAGTGTATGATTATTTTGAATGAGAATTAGGCTCGGTGTCCTATTATGGGAATGGCTTCTAGGAATGCTTCTATTGTGTGTTGTGCTAATTGACCCAGTGTTGTGCAATGAAGGTGTGGGGAAGTTGTCTTACACTATGAGTATGTCTTATAGAGCCCAGCATTGTAAGGGTGGGGGAAGTGGAGGAAAAACAAAATTTGAAATGTATGGAGTCAGAAGCCAGCATGGCGAATTTGTCCGACTGTCATCTCTTAATAAAAAATTAGGTTCCTATTGAAGCCTAGTTTTTTCCTCTCAGGAATATAACCTGACAATGCAACATCCATAGTTATAAAGATATCATAATCTTTTCCTTTTGTGATGAAAACTGAGGAAAATACAAAATTGGTGTAGGGCCTTGCAAGGGATGTATGGGAGTAAGGGACCCTGAAGCTTTGTTTACTTCATGATAAATTTACCTCTGAAAAATACTTATAAAATTGTTACATGAAGAGATGGTCAAGGATGCATGCAAAACATGTAGGGAAAATATGGTGGTGTGTCAGAGAGTGGTAATGTCAGGGTTTTTACATGTTCTGTGACTTTGTGCTATTTTTTATTTAAAAAAATATGATGTATTGTGATTTTTGTTTACATTCTACAGAGATATTCACTAAGTATTCTTTTACTAAAGAGCACTCCTTCTCCCTGACAGAAGTGTAGAAGTTCCAAGTCTCTCAAAATCTGAATTTGCCCTGCTGAGAGTAACTGTCAATAATGACTTGGCTCCATCATTTTTCTAAAACACACGTAAAATTCAGCTCAATGTTTCCCATCCTTCTGGAGAAGCGTTCACTTTTGGTTTTCTTCAGAAACAAGGGATGTGGCACATTTGCGATTGTTGTTTGCAAATTTCAAAGTAGTAAGATTCCTCTTGCTTTCTTTGGGCTCTCTTGGCTTCAGGATCTAGAAGAACATCACTTTTTGTAATTGGGCAGTACGCAAGGCAACACTTTTTGGCTTAGCATAAAATATTGAAATTTTGTATTATAGTGGAGTAAGTCCTATTAACTACGTTTATGTATAAATGGGCCAAAGCCTAGGGAAGATAAATTGCTTTACCTAACTTCATGGGATAATGAATATCAGAGCTGCAATTACAATTTTGCAACTCCCAACTGTACATACGATTTACAGGTTTGCAATCCTGTACAAAAAAAAAAAAAATGACAGAGAACACAGATGGGCTTCTAACCCCTGCTAATGAGAGCATCACTCTTCATTGCTAGGATAATTAAGCAAATATTTAGTGGTCAAAACCCACCCAGACTTTAAATAAAATCAATCAAACTCCAATCCGTTGGGAGATGTTGATTTTTGATTTTAAAAAAATTTTTACTCTGGAATGTAACTTCTTGTCTTTGTGTGTAGTTCTTATTTTTATGATTTAAAACAGAGGAGAGTTAATCCAATTGCACTATGCCTATTGAAAATCCGTGTTCCCCAGAAAGGCCAGGCTTCTGACACTCAAGAGGCAGCAGGTCAAGAGAGCATTTTCTCTTTGTTGATTGCTCTTTTTTTCCCTCAGATTTTTCCTTCATCCTTATGGAATTAGACCCTTTAAGTAAATTGCAAACAGTTCCCCCTGTGTGAAGCAATGTCTAGCCTACCACACTACCCGATGCAATCATTGACATTTCTTGTGTAAATAACAGCAGTTGGTTTCAGCACTTTCAAGAATGAGAGTTGAAAAAATACTGAACTGTATTTTGAACTTTTTTTTTTCTCAAGATAAAACATATAATACATCCCAGAAATTAGAAGGGTGTGAGGTATGAAAAAAGAATACATAATTCTTGTTTATTTTTGTTACAACCTGTCCATTCCACCCTCCACACCTAACTCTCCTTACTCAGCTGTACTTTTTTCCATAGAATTTATCACCTCTGAATAAACTATAGACTTTATTTATTTATTGTGACTATAGTTTGTTAGCTGTCTCTGTCTGCTAGAATGTAAGATCTAAGGAGACAAGAATTTTTATCTGGATATATCCCAAGCACCTGAAATAGTGCCTGGCATACATTAGGAGCAAAAAGTGAATATGATATTATACTTTCCTATGAGAAGCTTAATTACTTTCTTCATGGGTTCAAATTTTAGAATTTTGGCATTAAATATTTACACCATTCTTTCTTGTCATTCCTTTTAAAACCTCAGTTTGTTTGACGTGGCAATATGTCTGGTGAAAACAGCCCATCATCTATGCTTTCTTGCAGCTTTTCTTTCAGTTATGGCTAACAAGACATAAGTTTAATTCTATTAAGGACATCTAAACAAATTTTGCTTTTCTGATATAGATATTTTCTTTTCTTCTTTGTCACTTTGTTGGTTTTTTTTTTTTTTCCCTGTCTGGAATGGGGATGTGATGCCTAGAGGTGCAGCAGTCATTTTGAGACCATGAGGATGAAAGCAAAATGCTAAAGATGGCAGAGTGAAAAGAGAGAAATAGAACAGGACGACCTACTCCTCGACTTGTTACAAGAAAAAACTAAAACCCTATTTGGTTAAACTCTTTTATGTGGATCTATGTTATATTGAACCAAGTACAATCTATAAAACATACCTATATCAAATTATGACTTAGCTAAATATCTTTATTATTTTTCATAATTCCAATCTTTCAGAGAATTAACCCATTGGATAAATTTTACATTTTAGTGCCTTACTATTGTAGACCTAGGGGTTTCAGAAACAGAGGGGAAAGGAAGATCATTGGAGGGCATAGGGTTGCTGCAGACCTGCTATAAGGA
This sequence comes from Eonycteris spelaea, assembly GCA_003508835.1. NCBI lineage: Eukaryota > Metazoa > Chordata > Mammalia > Chiroptera > Pteropodidae > Eonycteris > Eonycteris spelaea. The sequence continues at coordinate 4,417,052 of PUFA01000087.1, forward strand.
ATACACTTAACAAATAAATCTATACTCATTTAAAATGCTAGATAGCAGAATATCTTTGCCATATTTGGTCTTTAGAAAGCAACCACTGTTTAGCAGAGACTTTTTTGTTTGTTTTCTTCACCTCTTTGGCATTACATTATAGTAGATTTATCACTGTCCATGTACAGTGACTAAGTAGAAATACTGAAATTTCAGATAAGGGGGCTGAATCACTTGAAGTCTTTTGTGCTATTATCATGGTTGCTGTGACTCACACACAGTATGTATGTATGTATGTGTGTGTGTGTATATATATATATATGCATATAGCTGTATATTTGAGCGTGCAAGTGTTTGAGAGTGTGCGAGAGTCTGCAGCAGTAAAAATTCCTCTTTGCATCCCTAAGTCAGCACAGAATTTAGTTCTGAAATTTTTACACAAAAGTAAAAAATTTATTCTTGTAGATTAGCTGGAAGCACTGCACATGCCTCTATTGCGGACTTTCAGATTTGAGGCTGTGAGTGTGTGTGCGTGCATGTGTGTGTGTGTGTAAAAAGCTAATCCTATAAAGGGAAACTTATAATTTTCTTCTCCCAAGAATATTTAATAGCATTAGCTGTGAATTTGTTATTTTTTAAAGATGCTATCTTATTACAGAAAATGTCCTTTTTAAAACCTTTTTAAAAAATTTAAGATGGCAGTTTCCTATGCTTTAGTCAGAAATCAAAAAACAAAACAAAACAAAACAAAACAAACCAACAAAAAGCTCTAAGTAAGACATTCCGTCAAAAGAAAACTGTTCAGTGATTTCTGTTTTTCTAGCTCTGCAGGAGGGCTTTGCTGCTAGACTCTTTTGAGGAAATTTGTGTTAAGAGCAGCAAAATAATAGGAAACAGAGAAGAAACAGTAAGGCTGCTTCAGTTCTGATCAGTTTTACCTATCCTAGGGACTTCAAGATTCCCTAAAAAAAGAACTTTAATTGCAGTTTGTATGATTTTTGGTCTTGAATTCTTCCCTTTTTCTTATTATTTAAGAAATTGATTCCCAATTTCAAATGTTTGTTAAATCTAGTTAGCTTTTTTAATGAAAAGTTGAAGACTAACAAAACCAATTTATTCTACAATAAGACTCAAAGATCCTATCCATCACTAACCAGAAAGATGTTAAGGAACACATATCACTTTAATTCTCAATATTTGGAGAGAAAGATAAAGGCAGAGCTTACTCCCACTTCCCACACCCCTCAATATTCATTCTTCCATTTCTCTCTATTAGTAAACCCTGGAACCCAGAATAAAGACAACTTACAGAGCTAGGTAAAGTCATGTGAGTAAGTTGTAGCCAGAATTGGTGTGTACAACTTCTGGGAAAAGGAAGTGGCCTGTCTTTCTCCTTTTCTTTCATTCTACCATTTGGATGTGATGGCTGGACCACTTAAAAAAAAAAGTTTTTTTCCAGTGTGTATTTTTTTGGGAGTCACACAGAGGGAATTTGACATTACATTCATATAAACAAGGCTTGTGATTAAAGGTTCTCAAGGCTTACTTTTTTTTCTGCTTCACTCAAACCCAAGGCCAAAGCCCAACAAGGCATGTATACCCAACATCTCCTCCTGTAAAGTGTGTGGAATGTCTTCCCCCCCCCCTCCTCTAAGAGTATATATATTCTACAGTGACAGCTTTACACCAAAGCTTTTTAAACTGACCTATTCCCTTGCTAGAGCCCCAGATTATATGGTACAGCCCAGTAAAAAATGATTTATAGGCCCTTTGAGGATTTTTCAAGAGTCCTAAGACAAGTGCTTTCTCCACTGCTTGCTTACCTTCCGAGATTCACACTTTTCATCTTTGGCCTCCAATCCATCCACATTTTCCTGCCAGCCAAGCCATGCGTTCAAATGGCATTTTAAATATTTTATTCAGCATTTTAGTTATGCCTGGAGGGATTAGTCTGTCATGTTGTTGGAAATAGAATCTAAATTCTGTTTTGTTTCATCTTCAAAAAATAGTGCTTACTTGATCACTTTATATTCATCAACATTACTTTTATTACCCCATCATCCCTTATGTTAGACACAGAGCTATGGGTTTCTCTTAATTTGCTTCTTTCCTTTAATCTTTTATTTTATCTTCTTCCCTACTTATTCTTTCCTCTCACCCCATATCACCTCTCTTCCTCCCTCTGTCTTCTCCTCCTCTTCCTTCTTTTTCTCACTGCCCTCCCCATTTTAAAAGGAATTCAGGGGTTCAGAACCAAAGATACCAGTGGACTTTAAGGAAGAAGTAAAAAAAAAAATCACTGTCTACTCCTCCAGTCAAGATTATATTGTGAACTCTCAGTTTACAGGCATTTATATTATAAGGCATACCATGTTTCAAAACTTTTTATAGATTGAAAGAACAGGTTTATTCAATACACATTAACTAAGTACCTGTTATAAACCAGTGACTGAGGACCCAAGAGAATTTTGGTGTGATCCGTGTTCTGAAGCCCTTCCAGTTCATGGAAGCTGACATTCTGGTTCAGTCACTAAGCATATGCCTCCTACTAAGCATGTCTCCCATTGGGCTTCAGAATAGCATGTAACAGTTGGAAAAAGGAAGGCTAGACAGAGGCTTATTGATGAAGGAGATGAGTTAATTATCCCTGTGGACTCTCACTAGACTTAAACTATCATGACGTGGTGCCTTAGACTTTGTCTCCTTCATTCATATAGCAACACCTGTAGAGGGCCTACTATGTATCAGGCACTATGCTAGGCACTGGGGTTCTGTGGATGAATAAGATCCTGCCATCAAATAAACAATTATGTGTAGTGATTGTAAAGTGTTCAGTGCAGTGATGCGGTAAGTACAGGGTTCTAAGCGAACACAGGGAGGGGCAGATGTGGAAGGTTTTTTTCATTAAAAATAATCTGTATGTGGATGTTCCTCTTTAAGAGACTCCACATGAGCTTATACTGTAGTTTAGGAATGAATGATTGAAGTAGTTCAGTCCTTGAAATTGGAGTTTTATCTGGGAAACAAACACTATCTTTTTGCTTTTATTACAGATGTATGCGACTATTTTTTTGGCCTCGAAAAAATCACAAAACATTTTTCTTGTAGCAGGGTAGTTGAGCTCTCACATTTGGGAAAATAGGAGGAAGCTTCTGCTGTTTAATAGGAGGGTAAAATAATCAGGGAGCTCCAAACTCAAGAAACAGATCTGAACATATATATCAACCTGAAAGGATAAAAGAACTGCTTGATGACCTCAAATAATCCTTTGCAAAAGAGTTGATACGTACCATTACAAAAAGCATTATATTGCCCTTCAGTATTTGAACACATCCTAATTGAGATGGGTGAAAGAATGACCTAGAGATAGGATTTATTCTAGAGGCTCATTTTCCAATTATAATGTAAAGCAAAAATGATTGCTTTGATAAACCGTCTTTTGAGATCATGGTTTACACTAGTACCCAACACCTGTAAATTTTACTAATACAAAGTGAGAAAACAGATAATTCAAAGAACTGTAGTTTGATGGACATTTCTCAGTATATACTGCCTTTTTTCCTTGGGTATACCAGTTGCCTAGAGCAGGGCTCAATGGGTGACATCCTGCATATACTCTTGGTTGTAGGTCACAGCTGAACAAACTGCTCTGGAGTGCGGAGGGTCAGTGAAATGTAAACAGAAGTCAGCAGTGACCTACAGAGTCATCTCAAGACATAATAAACACTGTCTTCATGCTCCTTCCCACCTTCTGCTGACTCAGGTATTCCCCAGCACCATGGGGCTTGTCTTTGGAGTAATATTTCAAATCCAGCAGACCATTGTGTTTGGAACAGATTTTCCTTACTGTGCTTTTAATTTTGGTAAAATAGCTTTTAGCTCCTTCTGAAAATGTCATCATACATGTGGAGCTTCATTGAGAAAGAATAAAATGCTTTTTAGAACACCCCATTAGCTTTGGCTGCCATTAGTTTTGCTCTTCTGGAAGAATTTCTCCTAGATTTAAGGGATAAAAACAGAGTTCTCTTTCCAATCCAGAATAGAATTTTGTGTTTGAGTCATTAGCTTTCCTTTCCTTGAACCCCCCACCCCTCCAAGGCCATTTCGTCCTTCCGTATTTCTTTATGGAGGGGTATAAGGGCCAGTATTAACCTCTTGCCAAAGTAGGATTGGGCCCACAGTCATCCTGTTCCCTTTCTTTGAACAGCCACAAATCGTCAGGAGAGCCTGCATTAGTTCCTGCCCATCTGGGTGAAAACATTCTTTCTGATTGTGCTTTGGTGTCAGCTAGTTTATACTTACCTATGGAAATATTTTAAGACAGAGTAGCTTATCTGGATCTGAGGTGATTGGATCTGGCAAGATTGGACCATACACAATGTTCCCTGTGCATTTCAAGGCAGAGAAGAATTAAGATTAGGAAGCTGTATGAATATACATGAGAATGCTCGCCAATTTCTATCATGTGCAAGATTCACATAGATTTGCTTGTCCAATGGGATAGCCTTGCAGAAGGCCTAATGCCCTATAATATCTGGCATTGTACTGCTAGATTAAGTTAATAAGGTCGATAGGGGGAACTTTCCCCACCCCAGCCCCAAGCCAAATCAGACAAAAAGCTCAGTCCATAACCTACAATAGCTTAACCCAGGTGGTCATATTTTCTTTAGATTGCAAATCATTTCCAGTGAATTCATTAGTTTCAGTTTCTTCTTTTCTATTCTTGTAGTTAACATTTTGGCTTGCCAAGTTCTAGCCATCCGAGAGAAGGAGAGATCAGATGCTTGCAACTAAATAGTTCAAAGTCAATGGTAATTGGTTAAAATAAGCAAATGGAATAAAAAGGACTGCAGATTCACTGGTCTAAACGTTAAAACTTGTTGACTGAGACTTATACTGTTAGGTGGTCAGTTTTACTTGGAAGTCAAGTGCTCATAAAAGATAAGGCAAATAGCAATGGCATCAAGGAGAAGATAGGAGTGTTATATAGAAGGGATGGCCCAAACTCACCAGTTGTGTTGGCATCATTTTAAATCCCAGCAAAAATTTCCCAGGGAAATAAAACAACAAAATTAACAAGAATCTGGAACTGAAATCCTAGAATATTGGTCATTAACCTCTTTAACTTGGATGATTCAGGGTAGGAAATCTGATGAGAAGGAAAAAAATTATAAGTTAAAAAGAAGGAGAACCCACAGAACTCTGACTCAGAGAATTATGTACATGCATTTATATCTTAGCAATTCTTCGTCTTGCACTAGATCCATTTAAAAAATGAAAAACAAGAGCTTGTGACTAGCTAAAAATAATTTCAAGAATTTTCATCAGTCACTTTTACCCAACACCGTCTTAATTTCCAAACTCATTACCTTGCTTGGCAAATAAAGATGTTCTTAGCTTACTTTAAATATTGTTTCTTCTTGGACCTTGAAGTCAACCCTGGATATGTGAAACTGTCCAAGCTCACTTCCCTTTACTTCTTTATAGCACTGCTTAAACCTACCACCTGCTTAACATTTTCTCAATTTAGAAGATTCGACTTGTCTATAGCCATGCCACCCTGAACAAGCCCAACCCCATCTGATCTTGGAAGCTAAGCAGGGACAAGCCTGGTTAGTACTTGGATGGGAGACCACCTAGGAAGACTAGGTGCTATAGATGTAAAAATAAATAAACAAACAAACAAATAAATGAATGATTGTAAGCTGACAAGGTCCTTGCAATCTGTGAGGTCAACCAAGGGTTGTCTAACCTAAAAAAAAAAAAAAAAGATTTTTTTATTCTTCAATACAAAACAAAACATACCTCTCCCTGGACATCTAAGTACCATACTGTTGCCTGTGTTCACATGGTCTTTGTTGGCATATGTACTTTGCAAGGGCAAGAACCAGGTCTTTTGTAAGTATGTGTAGTTTCTACTCCTGCATCATGAACCATATGGGCACTCAATAAATGTTGAATCAAAGTGAATTACTTTCTAGTGCATTTATTGGCACATGTACTTCAGTAGGTCAAGATCCATCTCTTTTTGCAGTGCTCAGTTGTTTTCTTTTTGAATTCATTCCCGACCAGGCCGGAGTTGTTGGATGTATCTGAAAATTGTTCACAGCTTGCTAAACAAGGAAGCAGCATGATTGCATTATTGTATTGTAGCCATGTCCCAGGTTTACCAATCAAGGAAATTCACTTATGTTGTACAGATGATTGTTTTTTCTCTCTTATTCTTTCCTCTCCCTCCCTCTCTCTTTTCTTCCTACTTCCTTCCTCCCTCCCTCTTCCCTCTCCTCTCACTCTCTTTTTCTCTTTTTTTACTTTCTTTTTAAGAAAACTCTCTTGTGAAGCTCAAACAGGATGAACCGCTGCAAAAGGGCTGTCTTTTTCAGCCTGGCAAAGCTGGACAAATGTAACTCCAGAAGACTGTCCTCATGCCTCAATTGAGGAAGATTACAACAAGTATGAGCTGAATCAAGGCTGGCTTCAACTCTGCCCCTGCGTGGCCTTGGCCCCACCAGCAGGAACACTGAGTTTCTAGCTTCAGGCTTTCAGTCCCCTCTACAGCTTAATGGCTCACAGCGCTTTTATGAGCAAGCTGGATAACAATGTGCCTTTATGACAGGCTGACTCTTTTTTCTCCTTTTAAATCTCAAACTGTACTGTATAAAACATTCTGTTTTCTATCGTTCCATCAACAAGGACTGAATAGCTAGGCAAGTGCCCTGCCGCACTCATTTATTTCCTTGAATTTTTTTTTTTCACAATAAAAAAATAAGGGGAAAAGAAGGTTCAGGATTTGAAAGATGGCTGGTAAAGGCCTCTGTGTGAGGTCCTTGGCGAGATAATCTCATTCTAAAGATCTGGGTGACTGGAATTTCCCTTCCTCCCACCCTTGCAGACATTCCCCCTCCCCAACATCCTTCTAATACAAATCCTTAAGCATTAAGTCAGGCGGAAAATGAGTCTACTCTACATTTATCTTCCTGAATGGCAGTCAACTCCCGCTTAATCTTTCAACATATATTTGTTCAATGGATCAACAGATTGTGTAAGCAGCATGACGGTTGGGTTTAGAAATGTGTCTGCTCATGTTTGGTTTGTGCTGAACCATTGACCATTTTGTTTGTGAATCCATCATAAATTATATCTCTGAGCTACCCAGTACTAGGGATGGACGAGGGCAGAGGACAGTGCTCATATAAGCAGAAAGAGTTTTTTAGTCACTGTCATTTTCCAGCATCGAGAATGCTGACTTGTTTTATTTTGGGATGCTTTTTATCTTTTCAAACTAGAAAGCTTCCAAGTTAATACCTCCCTCTTTTCTCAGAGCTGCGTCTCACATATTCTTCTCTTACCCTTTCCCCATTAAAACAAAGCAGGCTTTGAAGATACAGAGTAATAAAACAAACAATATTTAATATGAATAAGGTTAAGAATTAAAAACTTACGACTGTCCCAATGTCCTATATGAACATGTTGGTTCAAATTACTGCTCCTTAAAAATAAGAAGAGTTTATTTGGGTGTTAGAAGTTTAAAGCATTGTTGAGTCAATTCATGATACAACTGATTAGATATTTTTATTATTTTTTTAATGAACTGTCAGTTGTTTCACTAAATTTCCAAGTTATCATTTAACCAGTCAAACAGTATTTATTGAGCATTTACTGCATTAAGGGCAATGGAGAGACTAGAAAAATACAAGATAAATTTTTTGTACTCAATAACTTATATCAAGTTGGAGGAGTATGCATATGTATATGAGCTCATAGACAAAACAAATTTCCTGACTCATTCTCTCTCTCTCTCTCTCTCTCTCTATCTCTCTATTATCCATTAATATATTATAACATATACACAACACACACACACAACACACACTATATATGTATATATTTGGTATTATGAGGGTTTCATAAATAAAAATGAGAGGAAGAGAAAATTTGTGTTGTAGGAGTATAGTTTGTACACAAGAAGGAGTAGTTTTCAGGGAAATATTATTCATTTATTTGAAAACTGTTCAACAATATTTATTGAACACCTACTCTTTTTTTGGGCACTGAGTATATAATGCAAAGTAAGATAGATTTACTTGGCACTCTCATATGATTAAGTTTGAAATAAGTAGGGGTGTGAATGAGGAAGAAAAATTCAAGTCAGCCATCATGTCCAAGTCAGGCTTGAGGTCAGGAGCTGCCCTAAGCCATCATTTGCTGGTTCTCAGTAGATTTTGCATGCCAGAGTGGCCACTTGTTAGATTATAAGGACATTTCCATATATTTCAAATGAATGAAAGATAAGAATTCCAATTTGAAAACATCTCTTGAAATTTTTTTTTTCTACTGGGAAACATTAATCAGTATTATTATTATTATTATTATTATTATTATTTTAGTTCAAGCTATTTTTTAATAATTATAGGTGAACTCGTCTGCTGATCCCAAGTCAAATTCTTTGCAAATGGCGATATCCTGTTATAGTGATTCAATGCCAGTTGATATCTCCACACACTTTGGATGCGGAGTAATAGTAATAGAATAAGATACATACTATCTAACAAGCAAAATGCCAACAGAAAGTCCTTGAGGAACCACTGGATTGAGACTTTCAGGCTTTAGAATGTTCTAGATTCGATGGCGTTGAAAGTCACGGAAAAGCTGCAGTCCTAGGTCCAAATTTGACAGTGATGGTTCCCTTGATTACAGAAAAAGAAACCCACCCAAGCCAGCCCAAGAAAGAAGAAAGCATTCTTATGAGGTTGTAGGGGTCTATCAGGAAACAGAGCTAATAGATGGGCTTTACAAGGCCCCGTTGCGGGAAAGATAAGGGAAGCACAGCCTTTCCTTGACTAATGTAGGTTTAAGCAAACTTTGGGTTAGGCATGCACCCTGAGTCCAATTACCTGAGGACCGCAAGCTGCTTCTCATACTATGACAATTCAGATGAGGGCACGAACAGAGTGAGCAATGGCCTGTGTCTTTCATTAAGAGTATTCTACTTATGCTATTTACCTTACACCACAGCTAATGGACTCAATAGACTCAAAATGTTCTTCCAATCTGATTAGGGTTGATCTGGTTGGTTATTTATAATTGCTGAGAAGCATAACATAGTTCTGTTTGCACTGTAGTTTATTATGCAGTATTTGATTTCCTCTAAAAATAGAGGGAAATTGTAATATTCAAAATGACCATATCCGTCAATGGCAGTGACAGAAATTAGAAGCCATATTCTGCCATATGGACTTTGGTTACCCCAATGTTCCCGAATGTAAGAGGAGAATAAAATTATATATTATTTCGTTATCTCTGATAAGTATAGAATCTTTGCTAATAAGGGCCAGAAAAAAAAAAAAAAGCTAAATTTCCCCTTCCCCTCTCCCTCTCCTCCCCGTTCCTCTCCTTCTTCTCCTCCTTCTCCTTCTCAGACATGTTCCTGAAACAATGCTGCTTTGATTTGGCTTTCTCTATTTCCCCTCGCCACTTTTTTTTTTTTTTTAAATGTTTCACGGCAGGAGTTTCCATCACAGAGTGTGAAAACTCTGGAATCCTTGAAATCTTTCAAGGTAGATATTATGGGGGACTGAATTGTGTTTATCCCAAATCTGTACATGGAAGCCATAACCCTCAGTGTGACATGGCCTTTAAGTAGATAATTAAGGTTAAATGAGGTCACAAGGGTGGGATATAATCTGATAGGGCTGGTGTCTTTATAAGAAGAGGAAAAAACACCAGACAACTTTCTCTCTCCCTGTGTACATAGAGGAAAGTTCATGTGAGGACATAGTGAGGAGGGGCCATCTATAGGCCAGGAAGAGAGGTCTCACCAGAAATCAAGCCTACCAGCACCTTGATCTTAGATGTTCAGCCTGCAGAACTCTGAGAAAATAATTTACTGTTGTTTAACCCACTCAGTCCGTGTGGTATTTTGTTGTGACAGCCTGAGGAGACTTATACAGACATTTTTATATATGAGGAAGCTGAAATTCAGAGAGGTGGAGTAACATAAGGTATTAAGTGGATAAACCACTTAACTTAAAAACAAGCCCTTCCGAATCTCATGACAATGGTCTATTTCCTACCCTGTCTACCTATTTAATTCTCCAAAAGCTTTACTGTTGAAAACTCTTACTGGTGTCAAATTTATAGGTGGGTCAAAAAGTTTGGTAAGCAGTGACATGCTGGGTGAAACCAGTGGCAGAACCTGGACAATCCCCTCTAGTATTTGTGGGTTGGCTGTGATGAGCGAGCAAACTGAATGCCCTGGAAGCTCTGCCCCAGGCAGACTCAGTACTGAGTCACACAAGGGAAGTCGGTTCTTCCAAGGGAAGCAGAGAAATGGGGCCATTGTAATTACCAGCTGGAAATGGATTTGGGAAAGATGGGAGGAAGCTAGTGAATTCTCAGGCTGCCTCCTCCCTGTATCCAGGCTGGGCAGAACCGAGACCATTTGGAGCAGTCTAGGAAAGTAGATCTCAAGTAGAAATGGTGAAGATTTGAATAGAATTGGCAGCAACATTCAGTGTTAAGGAGATTTTGAAAAGCTGTCAGTTAATTTAACAGTCTGCCTTAAAAAAAAATCGCATGGATTTACATAACCTTCATTTGTGTTTGCTAAGCAAAGCATTTCATCACACTTTTCTCTTAATTTTTTATCTTCCTTATACAATGTTTAATGTTGAATTTCATCACTATTTTCTTTTTGTCCTTGGATGATGGAAGCCTCTGAATTTTCCCCCCTTTCTCTTTACTTTAGAGAGAGGAGGAACACTTAGAATTTGCCCTGGAGATACAATGTCTTCCAAATATTAGCTCAGGGAATAGAAAGGCTCTGAGTTGCCATGTGCTGTTGTTTGCTGGAATAAATAATCATACAAAGGCCTTGCTCTTTTTGCTCCTTTCTCTTTCAGCAGAGTTCAAACCAGGGTTATTTGCAGGTATCATCTTGAATCCAATTGAAAGACTCTGAATATCTTGGCTTTTCAATCTCGCCTTTTCTTTTTCTTTTCTATCACCACATTCCTTTTTATTTCTTTCTAGGTTCTTGACCTTATTTTTTTATTTCTCTCAAACAATAGGAGCTCTTCTCTGTGTGCGAGTCTGTGTATATGCGTGTGTGTCTGTGCGTATGTGTTTATGTGTGTGTATGTAGTTGTGAGTATCTGTGTGTCTGTGTGTGGGGGGTGGATGTGTAGTGTTTCTCTCCTTTAACAGCAATGTTGATTGTACCATTGTTGAATTCTCAAGGCTCTGCCATTCGTAATTATAATTGCTATCTATCAATAGGCTAAAAGGCAAATAAATGGATAAACTCTGAGATTCATATCAAATACAAATAAAGATCTTAAATATCTATTCCCCACATCTATTGCCTTTTAGAATGTTAAATGTACGAAATGCCACGAGATGCCTTGAAGAAGGGTTATGACACTCTGGGCTCAGTTTTTCCCAGTGTTCACTCATGCACCTGCTTTTAAAAATAGGTATTTTCTGTTGAAAGAGTAAACATCTTACAAGCTAAAAGTCATCAAAATTCTGCCTTTCCCTATTCATCATACATTATACTTGCCAAACACAGATTAAAGCAATTATTAACCTACTCAATTACAATGGAACTCCTATGAAAATGTCTATTACAACTGCATTAATATCTCATTAGTTCATCATGTTAATGTTATTACAATGGTTACCAAAGGAATTGGCACTGATTGGTACCTAATTTTGAAGGGTTGTTGCCCCGAGCATCATTGGAAAGGGAGGCTCAAGAGTAGAGGTGGAAATCTGCTTTTTTGTCTTCTTCTCTAAAAGAAAAGAATAAAAAAGAACAAATGAATATTCCTGGCAAAAACGTGCTGCAGAGGCTGTCTGAGACTCAAGATATAAATCTATTTTGACAGGTGTAGTCATTATTCTTACCATCTAGGATAGCATTATTCTTTTGTTTTAATGGCAGAGATAGCAAGAAGACGAAATTTGCCTTCATATGAATGCATAAAAATGTAATACCAATTAGCTGATATAATTAAATTATTACTAATGATGATAATAGCATGTCTGTGTCTTCACAATGAGTGTGTAGCTCTACTTATTTACATCTTCCCTCAAAGGAGTTCCGCTAGATTTGCGGAAGAGTTAAACCACTCCCATTTCTTCAATCATTTGCATGCGTTACAAGGAATAAAGCCTAGAGGATAATTGTGTCATTTTATAAGGAAAACAATGTCTGCAGTTTCATGCCTTTAATTTAGTTGGTAATCCGCCCTGTTTGGGCAGGTTGGTTTGTGCAGCCATAAGATGGGTGGAAATAAGACTGGCATCCAGGTTTCATGACATGGGGTGAGTGTTAATCTCCATATGCCTATGGTCTCTGGCTGAAGGATGGGGATCCCACACAGCAAGCTAGAGCTGGCTTTTAAGACCAATGTAAAGAAGATAGTCTGTTGCTGATATTGTCTTATTTTCTATAATTATCCCACCTGTCTCCCTACTTTTCTCTCAAACTCCAGAGCTCTCATGGTCTTTTCAAAGAAATTTGGGGGTAGGTTGTCATAGCAGTTAACCTTTCAGTTTGTTTCTATTTTTTTTTAGGGGGAAAAAAAAAGGCAAGCTGAAAATGACAAGGGAAGAGTTGTTGGAAGTTTGCAGAGAAAGGAGAAATTGTGAAATGGGCACTGAGGCCGCATTTGAGGTCTGCACAAACGTTGAATGGTAAGCCATCAGGGGGGCTGGGGGCTTTCTCCTGCTACGTTCAGCTGCTTGGATGCAGGCACCTGGTCTGAATGGGATCTTGCTGGGTGCTAAGGTACAAGGATATAGTCAGCATATGCAAGGAAAACATTATAATAAATGGGTTGTGAAATCTAACCAGAGATGGAGGGACCAATAAGACTGTGTGACAGCGAAATGTGATAGGGGCAATCAATGGGAAGTCCCAATGTGTTGAAGAATTATTGGATCAGTATTTTCAGGGGGATGATCACAGAAAATAGGAGGTGGTGATCTAAGTCAGATGCTTGAAAATATTGGAGGCAGCACAGTTGTTTGTAATAACAAGGTCTAGGACTTTAATATGGGAGTGAGTAGAAGGTAGATTATTGCAGCAAAGGCAGGTTAGTGTAGTGATCTAATCTAATAACACGTTTCCACATAACTGGGGAGTTTTAAGTGATTGGGGGAAACCGTAGTTATGGATATAGAGATAAGGAGCAGGGGGGAACCCAGCCCATTTTCAGGCTTTTATTCTCTATTTGAGAATAAAAGCAGCCACTGCTTGGAAGAGCTGATCTTGAAGTGGTGCCTGAAAGCTCCAGCTAGAGCAAAGAGGGGAAAGGCAACTTCTGGAGAGGAGTATGGAGGCTAGGAGGCTTTAAGTTCCAGGGAGCATAGTGCAAGGTGTTAGGAGTCACCGAGGGGTGGGAGACTGAGTCAGAATAGAGATGCAAACACACATGGGGATCGAGTCTAACTGCTGAGAAGTGAATCTGAAGTGTGGGTTCCTTGTCGTGAGTGGAGTGACAGGGATGAAACGCATGATACATGTCATCCTGATAACTTTAGAGGGATGTGGAAATCAGTTTTTTGAATAGTTTCCATCTGGGAATGGACTGTTACATAATGTGCAATGGTGAGGCAGGAGACATGTGGCAGTGCAGTGGATGTTGCCAGGAACACAAAGGGTTCTATGGATCGTTCCTAAATTATGTTCTGGGCCATTTAGGAGTGGGAGGGATAGGAAAGTTTCCCCAAGAATGAAGAGTTTAGTTTAAAAATTTTGAGGTAAATAGCCAAAGAAGAATGATAAAAAACAGCTAAAAGAGTTATTTTAAAAATTTTGTAATGAGTCTTTTGGGGCTATTTAACTAAAAACAATGTGTATTTACTAGAAGACACAAATTAATAAAAAATAAAGGCAGAGTTTCTAGAGATATAGAAATTGTTTTAAGAGAAAACCGAATAAAGGGGATACAAGGCATGTATGCCAAAGACTACTAATTGTTTATCCAAATCCCCATTTACTTATTCCTTCCTAATTAATAGAACCTGAATTTTTAGTACAGCTTATCACTGTTTAGAGAGTATTTCCCCAGCCTCCCTTGAAGTCAGATGGAACCAAATGTCTAACTTTTTACCAGTGGGATTTGGTGGAAGTGGGATGTACCAGTGGTAGATTAAAGATAGCTACAAACATTTTGACATTCCTCCCATTGAGATATGGTGTCTATGTCCCCTTGCCTTAAATCTGGTCGGGCTCTGAGGCTGCTTTCTAGCTGCTGTGCTGTGAGAAGCTCAAGTTACATGCAGAGGCCATATGTGGGTGCTCCGGTTAAGAGTTCCAGCTGAGTTTCCAGCTGACAGTCAGCATCACCTGTCAGACATGTGAGTGAATTATTTTGTATGTCCATCCCAGTTGAGCCTTCAGATGACACAGCCTCATCTCACTGTAGCTGCCCCAAAGTGAGAACTGTCCAGTTGAACCCAGTCAGTCCACAGAACTGTGAGAGGGAATAAAAAACTAAGTCACTATGTTTTGGTACAGTTTTTACACAGTAATAGAGAACCAGAATAGTATCTTTGAGGTAGATGGTATTATTATTACTTTCATTCTTTGCTGTCTGTGCTGTGAGAGGATTATATATCCATTCCCATTGCCATTGCCATGTGGCTTGCGGTGCCTTCCTCTAAGAAGAGTATACTCTGCTTCTAAATTAATGTTGAGTTTGTCTGCATAATTGACTTTGACCACTGGAATGTGATGGGAGTGACACATAGCACATCCAAGGAGAAGGTATAAAAGGAACTGCATGGTTTAGCCATTTTTCTTCGCCCTCTGCCACGAGACTGAAGGCTGCTTCTTCAGCTTGGATCGCTGTGTTAGTGCTATAAGCCACCATAACAGTATGCCACAGACCAGAAAGGTTGAACAACTGAAATTTATTTTCTCACAGTTCTGGAGGCTAGAAGTCTGAGATCAAGGGGTTAGCAGAGTTGGTTTCTTTTGAGATCTGGAAGGGAAAGATATGTTCCATGCCTTTCCTTGTCTTTTGATGGCTATCTTTCCCCTGTGTCTTCACATCGTCTTCCTTTTGTGCTTGTCTGTATCCAAATTTCCTTTCTTATAAGAGCATCGGTCATATTGGATTAGGGCCCACCCTAACGACCTGATTTTAACTCAATTTTCTCTTTAAAGATCCTGTTTCCAAGTATAGTCACATTCTAAGGTATTATGAATTAGGATTTAAACATATGGATTTTTAGGGGAACACAATTCAGCTAACAACAATCCCCAAGTGGGAGGAAATGTGGAATGGAGCTGCAGCTAACCCACAGGCACCCTGTGGAGAGAATGAGAAAGAAATGCAAGCCCCTGATATTTTGGAATTTGTTGCCAATAGCATAACCTAGAATGAGTTAATCAATACAACTCTTTAAAGGAAGGGGAATGTTCTTCTGTCCCCCTTTCTCCTTTGTTTCTATTTTATTTTTTATTTATTTTATATATTTTTATTTTTTATTATGGTGGCACCGGTTAACAAAATCCAGTAAGTTTCAAATGTGCAATTCAACAGTAAGGCATGTATATAATATATTATTGTGTGTTCACCACCATGGTCAGATTTCTTTCTGCCACCACATATTTGACTCATTTTACTCCATTTACCTCCCCACTCCCCACTCCACCCTCTGGTAACCACTAGTCTATTCTCCACCCTCTGGTAACTGCTAGTCTATTGTCCATGACCATGAGTCTCTCTTTGTTACCCTTTCTCCTTTGTGTTGCTTGGAATATGGACAAAAAAGTCGACACTTTTAACTAGCTCAGAACATGGGGTAAAAGCTAAATATTGCTGAGCCGTGAGAGAAAAGAAGATCAAGTCCTTGGTAACTATGAAGCTGCCACACCTATGGTGGGCTGGCTACCTCTGGGCTTTTTTTTTTTTTTTTTTTTTTTTTTTTTTTTTTGGTAAAAAGCAACTTCTATCAAATTTAACACAGGAGAGAAAATGATAACGATACTTCCGGAATTAGAATTATGGTCAAAGAGGAAGGAGATCCAAAATGGGCAAAAGGATTGTAAGGAGAGGTTGAAGCATCCCTTGTTGTAAATGTGTGTTTTCCTTTAAATTGTATTTCGCATATTCAAAAAAGAACTTGCAAATGTTGAGTAATCCTGGCAAACATGAGGTATGCTGGACTATCAGATATGGGCAAATGCCATTTGCCATTCCAGTTTTCAAAAAAGAGGAAGAGAGATTCTGCAAACTATTGAATTATGAGCTTTATTTTATTTCCTGGAGTTCTAAGAAGAGGAAGTGGTTGGGTCATCATTACAGTAACCTCATTTCCTTCTTTGACAGATATATTGGACTATGGTGCCAGGGGAAGTGTGGCAGAGTGTACTTTTGAACTAAAGCGAGGCATTCAAAGGGCTTTTCAAAATGACTTCATAGCTAAATTAGAAGAATATTGGTTGAATAGAGGATTGAAAGAGTGTGTGAAGACTGTAGGGGAGAGCCTGAGGATAGTTTCTATTTTTGTCTCTTGCCTTGAAGTCAGCTTCATGGTAAAGATTGGCTCCCCCTTGTGGTTAAAATATGACTGCACTGATACCTGCCGTGAATGGGGAGAGGGTGCCTTCTGTCTTCCCTGTGAGGAGTGAGGAGTTTCCTGATGCTGACAACAAAACTTTTCTCATATTTTATTGACTCCACTTGGATCAGAAGTTCATCACTGACCCAATTTCTCTTCACTGGGAAAGGGATAATCTACTTGGCTTGGGGCTGAGTGGCTAGAGGTGGAGTGGCTTCCTCCAAAACACATGGGACAGGAAGGGTGGGATTATGTAGGGACAGAGATAGCTAACGAGAAGTGAGTAGCTAACAAAAGAAGAGGGGGTGAATTATTTTGTAGGCAAACACAATAGTCACTATTTTTGGAAGATTTTGAGGATAAAATTGTTCAATTCTATAATGTAAAGTTTAAATTTTGATGAGATAGGCATTCTGATAGATTTGTCAGGATTACATTAGCCACAAAATACACTCTAGTTAATCAGATGAGTGAACCCAAGAAGCAGAAATGTTTATCATTATCCATCTCGTGACAGAGACATGCTTGCCCAAAATTATGATTTTGGTTTAATTATAATCAAGGTTAACACTTCTACTTGATTATAATTGACCAATATGTTTACCTTCTTTAAACCATTAGAGGAGGATTATGTTCTCAGAATGGATAAGAATAACAACCATTCTTTTTTTAATTACAGAAGAACATGTATCTAAAGATTTGCATCAAATTGCTCAGGTATAAATTAAGAAGGAAGTGGCTGGAATGCAATCCCTTTTTGTCTTGTTTGAAATACTTAAACTTCAGTGTGATTTTAAAGGTGATATTGCAAAAAAAAAAAAAGTCTCTCAAAGGATTCTTATGTGTCTTGGATCATTTTATTGAGCTCATAGAGACAGATTCTACTAAACAATGCTTGGATCTGTTCAATACTTGCTGTTATTTTTAACTATTCCTCTTTTAATGAAGCAAAGCATATCAATGGCCAATGGTAAAAAGTCCTCCTTGAAATTAGCTTATTCCTTATGCTGAATATTTAACTGAGAAATCAAAGCATGTAATGTATTGGAAAGAAATAGAGAGCACAGAGTTTGGGTGGATATTTGGTGAAATGATAGATCTATAAATTCGGGGAAGTGAAGAGAAGCCCTTTTTGGAGATAAATCATTCTTTAGGATGTGTTCTGCAATATATAAATCTAAGGATTTCAAAAAAATTAAATAGTTTTTAAAGATGAAATCCTGTTATTCAAAATGAGATTTAATGATGTCTCTCGGCAGGAGATTGTCTCTGAAGCCATGTTCACCCCAAAATGGTTAAATATTCTACAACTTCTTATTACTCAAACTGTGGTCCATGAAAGATTATTGTTATGGGGGAGCTTGTTAATCCTGAAGAAACTCATGTCCATCCTACACCTGTCGAATATGGATCTGCCTTTTAACAAGACCCCCAAGGGATCTCTGCGCTTATTAAAATTTTATCATAGATTACTAAAGCTCAGGGAAATTTCCACAGTCCACAGAGCAGGGGTTCGTAGGCCAAAGCATTTGTGTTTCTATGCTTTCTCTTATAAAAGTCCTTCAGATATGTCACAGAATTTCCATTTCCACTTACTGTGATGGTTATATATGCTGTTTCCTGCTAAAATCTGTATTACTTTTTTTTTTTTTTAAATGAACTATCTCTAGAACAAAGGTTTTGATGTTGAGCAACCTAGGTTTGAAATGAGGATTTACCACTTTCCAACCATCTGATTTTGGGCAAATTACTTCAACAGTTAAAACCTAGTTTTCTAGAACCTCTAGATTCTAGATTGAATTTCTAGAATATCATCTGCATATGATATTGTTCTCATACTCTTGTGAAGATGAATTGAGATGATGTGGGTAAAGAATGTAGCTCAGGGCCTTGAACATAGAAAGAACTCAGTGAATATTACTTCCCTTCCTTCTTGCTGGAACATGCAATCCATTGAAACCTTAGAGTTATCTATTACAAATGATGCAGAGACTGCAGTCTTGCACTACGTAGCAAAATTGTAATGTGGTTCCTGTAAAATCAGATTTTAAACAGCTCTACTGTTCGAGTAAGTGATTCGCAAAACGATATATAAATAATTAAATAGAATTGAATTGTTTAGTGTGGTCCATCTGGATGCCAAATTGCATTCACCAAAATGATAATTTGGATTTTAACATAATTGATACTTAGTACTGTTTCTGTGTCTGATTTATCAACAGGCTTTGCCACCTCTTAGCTGTTTAGCTTTTGCTCAATGACTGCTTTTTGGTTCTGCTAAAAAGTCTTCCTTTTCTAATTTTCCTTGACTTCCCTGAAATCTTTGTTTAATGAGGAGTCCGAGTGGTACAGTCCCTGGTGCTCAGAAGTGTGGCTGGATGGGTCCTGATGAGCTGTTGAATGATTACCTGAGCTGAGAATTGTAAACATTTTGGACCATCAGTAATTATTTACAGCTGAATTGTTACTCTGTCATAAACTCCCTTATCACATCATCCCAGGATAGGTGAACTGTGCAATGATCGCTAGATAGTATGGCAATAGTTGAGGCATGGAGGATCCTAAGGGCAATGCATAGGCAAATCCATGCGACCGATGGTGTGGTGACTGCTTCAGGATCCTCACTCTGTATGAGCTACAGGTCTCCACAATTCTTTTCTACCCAGAGAACTTCACAATGTAGATTCTCAATATATTGTCATGTATTTAATTTTTTTAAATCACAAAATATAGTAAAGTATAAAAGAGAACATAAAAATTACCCCTAGTCCCACCACCCAGAATATCTCATTTAACCATCATTTCCTATCCCATTTCCCTTCCTTCCAAAGGCAACCACCATCAACAGTTTGGTGTGTATCATACCTTTATAAAAACTCTCTCCCACCCCAGCTGTCTCTATTCCCATCTCTACTTCTATCATCTCTATCTATCTCTATCTCTCTTTGTATATTCATAACCAATATATAAGATTATTCTGTGAGTGCTTTCTAAAATGTATATAATTGTATCAAATTATATTATTATTTTTGAGCATTGCTCCTCTCCCTTCAACTTTATGCTTCTGAGATCCAGCCATGCTGATATGCCCAGTTCATTCCTTTTGATATAATGCTAGTCAAGTTCACTTAACAGTAGTAGAGCTTACAGTCTTAGAAATAGAGCACATTTTACCAACCTTTTTTCAAGATTTGCAGGTTGTGGCTGATATCTAGCAAACATCAGTGGAGCTGTGATACACTGGCATTTCTGCTTCCACCCTACTGGTTTGCTTATTTAACTAGTGGCTGCTAACTTCATTAGAGATTAGAACATTAATTGAAACAACACTCATCCTTCTTGATAAGCGGATGAATTGTACATTTTATTCTTTTGCCTCAAGATATAAAGCCTATAAAGGGAATATTTGTACACTTTGGCAAGCTCAGAAACCCTAAATAAAGGACAATTCATTTGTAAGAACAGGACTAGTCCACTTAAGTACTCTCGAATTTATTGACTATTGTTAGATATAGACCAATGAATAGATTACTTCCATGTCTAGGCAGGTCCAGGCTTACTTCAGCTTGCTTCACAGCTCTCCTCTCTCTTTGGTGGCTAGAGAAGGAAGTTTCTACGGCTTCTGCCTGTCAAGAAAAATGTGTTTACCCTCATTAGTAAAGTCAACAGAGTAATGACACTAAGGTCTTTGAGGTCATCTTCATGTCACACTGAATGGAGGAGTTATTTTAGTAGGAACACTACCCTCCACATAAACTACACTTTCTAGTTGCCTCAAGACTCTTTATCTTCTGATCCTTTTATTAAGAACTTATTTCAAATTGTCAAATAAAAATGTAGCTGTTTAAAATTGTATATTGAAGTGAAATATAGTACAAAGCAATTAATGACCCTAGATTTTGAGTTAAGTTCAAACATTAGGAGGAATGAGCCTGTAAGCAGCAACAGGAGTGTGTGGGTGTGCATGTGTGTGCACACACATGAGTATGTATGTGTAGGAGCCATACTTTTGATTGGTGTGCAAACAAACATATTATAAAGGAATTATGTTACGACTACCCTTTCTGTTCCATTCTAATCAGGTTTTTCTCCTTATTGCTCAATTGTAATCCTGGCTAAAGTCACCAGTAAACTATGCATTGCCAAATTTAGTTCATAGTTAATTTTCAATTTTCATCTTACTCTATCCCTTAGAATATTTGACATAGCTGATTACTCCCTTTTTGAAACTCTATCTTCATGTGGCTTCTAGGGACAACGCATTCTTCTCCCTTCCTTGTGCATTCTTTTTCAGTCACTTCTGTGAAATATCCTTCACCTTCTAGACCTCTACATGGCAGTATATCTTTCCATTTCTTTACTTTTTTTTCATATATGATTATATGTGATAACATCTAGTCCACACCTTTAAGTATCATTTATAAGGTAATGATTCCCAAATTATATCTCTAGTCCAGCTCTCTTCTTCGACATTCCAATCCTATGTCCAGTCTACCTCTTTGGCAACTCCTTTTGGAAAATGAACTGCAACTTCTCCTTACAAAATATAAAACTAAAATCTTGAGTTCCATACCCCTAAACCCTGTGACCCCAGTATTCCCTATTTCAAGAAATGGCACTTCTGTTTATCAAATTGCTTAGGCTACAAACCAAGGGGTCATTCCTGATTACCATCTTCCTATCTACATCCATTCTATCTGCAAATCCATTGCTTTTGTCTTGAAAATATATCATATAGTGACCATTTATCACCATGCCCACTGCTACCACTCAGTCCAAGTTGCTATAGACTCTGGAGTCCACTATGCCAACAGCCTCAAGTAGCCTCCCTCTTCCACCTGTCGCTTTACAGAGTGGTGACTGCATAGCAGCCAGAATGATTCTTTTAAAAAATACAAATCCGATTGTGTTATTTTTTTTTGCTTGAAATCTTCAGATGGTTTTCCATCACACTTGCAATGAAATACAAAGTTCTTACAGTAGCCTATCATGTCCAATGGGATCTGACCTTTCCTAGATCTTTGCACTTGCTATTTTCTCAGCCTGGAGTACTCTTTGAAGACATTCAGATTTTTGCACAAATGCTGCTTTGTTAGTGAAGCCTTTCCTTACGACCTATCTAGAGAGCGTATTCCTTTTAATTCTCTTAACCTGCTTCATTTTCTTCTTATTTATCTATGTAGTGTCTGTCTTATTCCACTAGAACATATGGTTTAAATGGGTAAGGACCCTTTTATTCACCTATGTACCCCAGGCCTGAGAATAATGCCTGGCACATGCATTTGTTCAATGGATTAATGAATGGATTCTATTTCATTCTGTCCCCTCCTCTATATTTTCATTATACTTATAATTATTGAAAAAGTAGCATTTTAGGTAAGTTTGTCAGGAAAGCATCTAATTTTCCCTTGCTCATATACTCATCCTGCCTCTGAAACATTAATATTTCTACAGATATTTTAGGAACAGTCATACTTCATTCATTTCTCAGTTCCAGTCTTTCTCTTAAGTGTTTTGTTCAGCTTCAATGAATTGTGGGTGAGAAAGATATAAAATCAACAGAAACATTATATATAGGGTACCTTTGCTTGTTTAGAATAAACACACAAACCCTAAATCACAAGAAGTTTACTGAGTGCCACAAGGCCTCCTGCTACCTCAGAACACTACCAACATAAAACACCTCCAAATAACTTGTTCATCATTCAATAATAAATGATAATATAAAAGAATTATCAAAAGATCTAGTTAAAGATACTATCTATAGTAAAACACAAAAGAAGCAAGAAAAGAACCCCACCAAAAATCATAAAAAATATTATAGTGAAGCAGATGGAAATATCAAATGCATATCCAGGATCTCAGAGAATTAAATAGAACAAATGTCATTTTAAAACAAGAACAGAAAGAAAAGATACAAACATTCAAGAGAAAAAAATGGTGAGATATTAGAAAGAATTTAAATATGAAATGTCTAGAGTTCAGAAAAGAAATGGAAGAGAAAAATGAAATCATCACAGAAATTGAGATTAGTATTTGAAGGTGATTTGTGTTGGCAGTGTTCTGGGGTAGCAGAGAGGTCTTGCTGGTACATGGAGAAACTCATTTTAATTTAGGGTTTTGAGTGATGCCTAGTTGATGCTTTCATCTCTGATGGTTTAAGATTTTCTTAAACTTCAGGGTCTCTCCTCTCCTCTCTCCTGCCTCAGCAACAAACTCTTTTCAAGGAAATAATGGGGAGTCTATGTGTTTCTTTTTCTATCCTGGCCTCTCTTGTTTTTCTCGGCTGCTAAAAAGGGGATAAGACATGGAGGAAAAAACTTTTCCCTCACCATTTTATTTCATAAACTTGTGGATCTCTGCTGGTAATATCAAGGAGTTGGGGCTTGGATGACATTTTTGGGCTTTTCGTAAATACTGCTGAAACATCCAAGGGGTTTTGAAGAAGGAAACTATGAGCACCCCTTCAGGTTTTCATATTTTGTTTCCTATTCATGGTTACCAATTTGCCATAGTCAGAGAACAAATCACTTTACTTGAATTTCTGCATGCTAGGTATCATATGAACATCCAGATCATGCATTCCCCAGTTGCGTGAATAGATTAAATTAACCCTCATCCAACTAGTTAGCTGCCTGCCTTGTTAACACACACAAAGGTCCATCCTGACATAAATGTGAGAAGGACGAAACTTTAGGGAACATCGAGCTTGTGATCTGATGCACAGTTGCGTCGCTGGCCCTACCTCCACCTTGGTCTTCTTGGCGAGGCATCATATGATAAGAATTGGCATGGCTCTAAGCCAGGTAAGCCATTCTCTGGATCTAAGTAGTCCTGGTGGCCTAACCAAGGGGTTTCACCTGAACAAGGAGAACATAATCGAATCAGCTGTTTTAACATCAAGCTACTTCAAAAATGTTGATGGAATATCGTATCTGCCGTGGTGTTCAGAAATCCCTCAGTAAGTGGTTATTAGGCCTGCTCCTCTGCCTCTCCCACTCTCTTTTCCTGTGCGTTCTCTTGGCATTGCCTGAGAGAAATATCCCCAAATCTTTGTACACTTCAGAAATATGCTGTACCCTGAATAAGTCTCACAAAGAATATGTTGACAGACTTTGCATCAAGTCCATAAAATTCAAACATAAAAAAAAAAAATTATGAGCCTGGGTCAAAGAAGCTATTTCCAAGAAAACAGTTGGACTCCGTGCAAAGGATTTTTGACACAGAACATACTCTTATTTTAGACAATCAGTGGGAGACTCGCTGGTCCCCAGCCATGCATAAATCTGTCCATGTGCAATTGGTAGCAGTTCCTAATTGGGGAAAAGGAGGGTGGGAATGGACTGGGGAGAGCAGGCTGAGACTGGCAGACCAGGCAGAGCCAGGAGGCAGAAGCACAGAGCTTGCTGCCGCCCTTCCTGAAAGCCTCCACCACGGGACTGCGCTAAAGAATAAATCACCACCTTTTCTGGAGCTCAGGAAAATAAGACCATAAATAACGAATAGATGTGCCCGAGTGTATTGTGGAACAGCTGGATGTTGAGAGAAGAGCAGGAAGAGCGTATCCAGGCCAGGAGAAGGGCAAATAGAGCTGCATTTGCTGAATACAGTGAAAAGCTGAGTGGCTCAATTAATTTTTATGAAAACTCCTCCCTGTACTCTGGCTATCCAGCCTGTACTCTTTGATAGGGGGGGAAAAAATCAATGCTCTTGACTCCCGGTGGGCAATAAATTGTAAATAGCTTGGTTAGGGCATTCATAGCTGTCTAGAAGGCTAGTTTCCAGGGACTGGGTTCACTCTCCAGACTTCTCCCCCTGAACTTCCTTCCTCTGGGTTGGATCACATAGTGCCAACACTGGAAAGCCTCTTTTGTAATTTTTTACTCCATTATGTTGCAATTTTAACATCTTATGCATTTGGCACTTACAACATTTTTAAATGGTCTTTGGTTTATTTTTGGCTCAGTTTTGCGGCTCACTGCCAGGCCCAAACTTCTGTTGTGTAGCTGACCCAAAATAGTTTCAAAGGCTCAGATGCAATTTGATATCAAAATTTTCTCCTCACGTGTTTAAGTTAGCCTTGTAAGTTTTGCTGTCCCCACAAAAGTTTTCCTGGTTACTTATTAGAGTGATAAGATGTTTTGTACATTTGTTGCATGAGGTACGAAAGGCAGGTGTTCATGTCACTTCTAGGAAAATCCAAATAAATGATGCCCCTACAGTGAGGTGCTTTTCACAAGTCAGAAGAAGTTCCAGATGTATAGAAATAGAAATTGAGCTGACATTTAAAGGAATATAAATATGCCACAAAGCCAGCTAGGCTGGTGAGGGTCCTTGTGAATCTTCATTATCCAATTTCTCATAACTGTGTATTACTGTTTCTACCACCAAAACTAATGACAATAATTACTATTCTCTGATAACTTGTAATGTGCTAAACTCTTTACCACTTACGACCTTGTTAAAGTGTCTCATTGACTCTTCATCATTGGGACTATTTTCTCCATCGTTTTATAGATGGGGGAATTGGTAGTTTAGAGCGATGGTTTCCAAATTTAGCTGTAGAATTCCCTGAAGGGCTTTCAAAAATTCCAATCACATTTTGGGCTTAAAGTGCCTTTGAGATATGTAATAAGAGTTGTCCATAGGAGGCATCTGGACTCGAGATGTATATTTTTGTACCATTAGCAGGCTGTTGAGGGAGAGTCCTGGAAAAGAGTGCCAGGATACAAGGAATATAGAGTGAAAAGAAGAAAAGACTCAGGGATAAGTTTTGAGAGACTCCAAAATTTAATTGCCAGAGGAGGATGAACCTTTGAAGAGAATAAGATGGAACAGTTGATATAAAGAAAAACATGTGTTTTGTGTCACTTGGAGCTAAGCAAAGAGTATTTTAAAAAGGAGGGAGAAGTCAACAGTGCTAAATGCTGCTCTACAGGGTCAAATGAAATGAGGACAAAAATGTCTACCTCTTTTGTGGACATGTGTGTCATTGGTGGCTCTAGAGAGAGCTGTTATGATGTATTGTTTGGAGGTAGAGGCCAGATGGAAGTAGTTTGAGGAAATAGGGAAAATAGACATCAACTTCCCATGTGATCATCCTGTCACCTTGGCCAAAGGCAAGAAGCCAAATATTCAGTTCAGAGAGGCAGTGCTGGATAGCTCTTTATAGCAACAGGAGAGCTCCCAACTTTCTCGTGGGGGTTCCAGGGCCCCTGGCTGCTCCTTCCACTCTGGAGGCTCAGATTCCTCAAGTCACCTGCAGGTTAAGTGAGTAAATTCTTCAACCCAAAATAAAAGTCACATGTGCTATCGATATAAATGTACTTCAGGGGACAGGAAGTTGAAAGTAGAGAATGGCTACAACATCTGGGACACTGAGTAATTGTGTCCATTGACACAGCTATGTTTGCAAGAAAAGCCTTTGAGCATCTCCTGGGCACCGTATCACATATCATGTGTTAAAGAAATGAAGGTGTAGAGAGATGAGGAACTTGTCATATGTGGCAAGTGTTACAGCTGGGATTTCAAGTTGAATCTACTTCTCTAAGACCTCTCTTCTCTGGTCAATAATGCCTTGTCCACCACCCAGGGGAGGGCCTATCTCTGCAGAAGATAAGTTCTCTTTGTTCTTTGTATGTCTGTAGAAGGCTTGGAATACATGGGACATTTCTAACAATAGGATTTCTTTCTAAGCATCTGCTCCTACCATCAGGACCTTCCTCAACCTCTCACAGATTAGATTACTGTTCTACCATAATGGTGGCCTATTCCTCCATAAGGAATGGATATTAAATCCATCTGATCATGAAAACAATATAAGACTAACAATAACAGGAAAAAACCAGTGGCAAACAATAGAATAGGGACATTTATTATACATTATATTATATCTCGGATATATATTGACATCTCTGGAAAGTTTTGTTCTGTCATTCCTTTCATATTATTAAGACCAAGATCTAATCTTGAGAGTTTTAAACTTTCTCTTATTCAAACAAACTCTCTCAGTAATAAAAGCTACCATTCTAGCATGCCACCTAAATGTCACATATTTTGCAAACATTTTATCTAATCTTCAAAACAGCTATGTGATATAACGTTTGCTACCTTTATTTAACAAATGAAGAAACTGAGTCTATGGTGGATTAAACATGGCTGCAAATTCTTTGCCACCCTTCCATTGAGAGGTTTGGTATTTTTCTCTCTTCCCTTGAATCTATATTGGCCCTTGAGACTGGCTTGACCAATAGCATATGGTGGAAGCAGCATTACATGCTCTGGGTCTAATCTTTAAGAGACCTGATAGCTTTTGCTTTTGCTCTAGCTGTCATGTAAGAAGTCAAAATACTCTGAGGCTGTCATGCTTTGAGTAAGTCTAAACTAACCATGAGGAGAAGCTACCTGGGAGAGAGTGAGGAACAAGGACTAATGGGGGGAGGGGGTTGTTGCGGGGGGTGGGGGGAGAGAGAGAGAGAGAGAGAGAGAGAGAGAGAGCGAGAGAGAGAGCAAGCGAGCGAGCGAGAGAGAGAGAGAGAGGGAGAGAGAGAGAGAGAGATTGAGAGATCTGAACAGTACCAGCTCTTCTAGCCGAGCAGTTATCTTAGAATTTCAAGCCTCATTAGATACTATTTGGAGATGAATCAAAAGATTCGCCAATAGCCACTATCTAGGCCCCAAGATATGTTCAGAGTAGGGTTGTCCCAGTCATTCTCAGCCCTCTGCAGTACCCTATCTGAGGCCACAGACATTGTGGAGCAGAGACAATCTGTCCCTGCTGTGCACTGCCCTAATTCTTAGGCCCACAAAATTGTAACTATGGTAAGATGGTTGTCATTTTAAACCACTGAGTTTTGAGGTGGTTTGTTATGTAGCAATAAGTAATTTAAACAGTGTTTCATTAAGGCAATTTTGCCTTATGACAGAGGAAAGAGCAGAGTCTGGATTGAAACCCATATCTGTCTGATTACAAAGCTGGGTCACTTTTGTTCCTTTGTGAGGTCCCTACTTCTGAGACTTCCAGATTGGTGTTTAACTTCCCACCAGATCTCCTGCTAAATTTCTCTTAGCTTAAATCCTGAGCACATAGGAAGAGGAAGAAAGTTTTTCTTCTACATTACAATGAAATGTTAAATAATAAGCAAACGAGATCTGAGGTCAATTTTGAGTCAACCTACTACTAATTCTTTTTCCTAGACTTTAAGATGTTATTTGGTAGGAAAAGCAAAAGAAGGTCCAGGAGATTAACTGTAGTCGAACCTTCACCCCTGCCCACTCCCACTTTTCACTTGTTCGAATGAGAAATATTTTCCCTTCCTCCTGATTTATTTTTAAGTTTTAAAATAAAACACGATGAAGATAGTTCTGCCAGAGGAAAGGCGGCGAAGGAAGAGTTGTATAAAAAGAATGCATTCGCTTCCATTACCATGAAGTAGGAGCCCATAGAGACATTTCGTGAGAACTTTAGGAAATGGCAGGGATTCAGCTTATGGGGTGAATAGGGGATGTTCCTGTACAAGAGGTTCTGTGTTTCTGTGGTAGTGAATGTACCATGTGGTGATAGCTCTGTGAATAGCTGTGTTTATCAAATTCCAAAGCAAATACTCAAGAGAAGCGCCACATAAAAGGCCAGACCACAAGCTGGAGGTTCCCCATGGCACTGGTGAGTTTGCAAAAATGTCGTGGTTTGTGAGTATGTGTGTGTGTGTGTGTGTGTGTGTGTTTAAATTACACATTATTTACACATACATCTATTTCTAGTGACTGCTACATAACAACTAGCAGAAGGGCTTAGTTCGTATCTCTTACCTAATGCTGAGTGGGCAAAGGCATTAAAATTGTGGTAGACAACTTCCCTATCCATAGAGGTACCATGTTATCTAACTTCCAACTCCGGGCAAGGAAGACATCACTATAGAGATGCAGGGAAATGTTGAGTGTATAGGGAATAAAGAGCTGGCCTCTACATAGCTGTTGCAGATTAGGTCATCATTCAGTGAACAGTCACTCTTTCTCTTGCTCCTACCTCCACAGGAGGAGTATACTTCTCCACCCTACTGATGTGGACTTGGCATTGTGACTTGCTTTGGAATACAATGGAATGCAGTAGGAAATGACAGTGCATTGAGTTCTGATTCTAGGCCTTTAAATGTGTTGTATGTGTTCACACTAACCTCTGGGAGCTTCGAAACTCCTTTCCATGTTAAGGGATGCTGCCTCCTTAGAAAGGGACCCAGGAGGAGCCCTTGCAGAATAGAATTGTCCCAGCTGACTTGCAGAAACTTATGGTGTGGTCACGAAGATCCAGTTGTGTTTTTTTTTACTGAGCATTATTGTGACAATTGCTGATTGATGCAGTAAGTGTGTCTTCACTTTGATGCAATTTTTTTCCCCTAAGTTTGTGGTTATGAACTGAGGCTGCTTTGGGGGCTGTAAGCTAGGTGAAACTCTTAAAAAATTATTAAAATCAGGCCTTTAGTGTATTCAGAGCTGTGAGATTTTGGATGTCAGCTGAGGGCAAGCCAGGGGACTCTGTGTAAGGTTATAAAATGGTTATAGACTAGACAACTGGGCAACTGAGCTTGCATCACAAGAGAGATGAGGCAGTCCTTCCTCATGACGGATTTACAGCTGCCATTCGAATTAGGTAAGTGAACTAATTAAACCTATGCAGTGAAGGAAGAATCCTATAAAGGCCATAGCGAAAGGAAAAGATAAGAAGTTGGAGTTGTTGCTGCCAAGGCAAGTCAGAGGCCTCCTGTTCTAAAATATCTTGTGTGACGGGAGGAAGCTGAATTTCCTTTAGGCTTGCTTAGGTTCACCTGCTAGCAGGCACTGTGTGGACAACTCTCTCTATAAGCTTGAATCACCAGAATGAAATATTTCCTGAGATGTCAACATTTTCCCTGGACCCCAAGAGACTACCAGAAGAAGAGTGGCCTGGGCAGGCAGTCAACTGTGACCACATAACAACTCTGCCATTTTTTTTTTTTCAGATCGTATGCTCTAAAAAGAAACAACTTTGCCATTTACTGTGGACACATCAGCCTCCTAGGAAAAACATCCAGAATTCAGTCATAGGGAAGAAATATATCTTCATGGCCTTTCTGGCTGCCACTGGTCTCCTTGCCTTAGCTGAGTACCAGTGATAGAATGCCAAGTGAGTACTGTAGTGCTTTTTGTGAGGTTGAATTAAAATTTGAAAAAAAAAAAAATCCAACCAATATTTACTGAATGACTAACATGTCCTGGGGTAGATGTTTTAAGTAGCTTACTCCATTTGCTCTTTATGCAATCTCTCGATGAGGTAAGTATTATTAGAACCATTTTACAAATGAAAAGTTAATTAACTTACTTCTGGCCACACAGCTAATTGGTAGGATTGTCTTGCAGACCAAGGATTTTTGGTCTCAACCCAATCTTCTCCTCATTGTGCCCGAGACTTTCTTGACACTTAATTTTTGGCTTTGGAGATAGAATTTGGTGGAGAGATGGTGGTCAACTTTGTTAGAAAGATTAGGATCAAGTCATTATGCTGTATACCTTAAATTTATACTATGTTATATGTCAATTATATCTCAATAAAACTGGAAGGAAAAAAAAGAAACAGATTAGGGGAGTGTAAAGGAAGGCAGCTCAGACTATCTCGTGGAGCTGGAACAAGATAGTTAGATAAAGTTGGGGCTTCTTCAGACTCAGGCTTTCTGCAGGGCCTTGAAACTGATTTAGAATGGATATGTTTAGCAGGCAGAAAGAGGACAAAGGTCTCTTTTAGCCTGTATGCCTTACTCTACACCTGGTTTATGCTGCTGAGAAGATTCCTGATATCTGGTCTATAGTGACTGCTATGTTATGCCAAAAACCCATAAAACTGTAGAGACCAATCTAGCCCTGAGTGTACATCCATTTTCCATTGGCAGCTTTGTTAGCCTCTTAGAGAGGAGAAAGGAGTTGACTGGGAATCAGAAGAACCGAATTCTCATATCAGCTCTGCTATGTGATTGTGGGTGAGTTTTTTAGCATTTTCAACTTTCTGCGTTTCTGTAAAACGAGGAGGTGCGATGATATCAATGCCTTTTCCTCCTTTTTAGCAGCAAAGTCTTTTTAAAAATAAAACATGACATGGAATCCTAATAGCTAATGTAAATTAAACTCTCTGGATGAAGCAAGGATTGAAGCCCAAATCTATGGCCTTTCTGGAAGTTCCTGAGTACTTCTGGGAAACCAGGGGCTCTGTGGACCAAGTTCAAAACTGTTGGTCTGGGTGATCTCTGGAGTCAGAATTAACAGTTTAAGATTACAGAACGTGGTGGTCAAAATTACTTTCTAACTATCCTCCCAGTGTTAGTATCTTGGATATTTCCAAATTTTCCAGGCTCGTGGAGTTGTCTTTTATTATATATTTGTATTCTCTTTTAATAGTCAAATGAACTGACTCAAACCTCTACACCTGTTTCCTCCTGCCCTCCATATCTGAAGATTCTTGAGGGACATCCGTATCCCCTGACCATGTGTTGCTCTGGTTCTACTGAACACAACATCTCTTCTGCAGTTGTCTCTTCCTTCTGCCCTTATCAATGCAACATCAACAACAGCTGACTCGCCTTTGGCTCTCCTCCGCAAACCACCCACATATAGCTGTGTGGGCACTTGCTTTTACTTATGGTTTGGCAGTAATTGTGGATTGAGGGCCACATCACCTTACAGAACAAGAGACACATCAAAACTGAAATTTAGCCATCTCTATTCTAAATAGTCCCATAGCCATAGCTAGCACTGTTATTTCTTTAAAACAATCTTTTCTTCTTGAAAAGACTTTCCTCCAGGGTGCTGTGTCCCCTTACTGTTCACACACCCCACCCCACTTCTTTTGAGGCAACTGACTTCTCAGAGGCTTCCTGTGTACTATCCAAATTCTTCTCATTAAAAAATATATTAAAAGGTATTTATTTCTCTCTTTCTTTTACTTTCTTGTAGACCACCAGTATTGTTCTAAGTAAATGGCTCATTAAGATATTTTGTTTATCAAAAGACAATTCTATTCCTATGAGAAATTCTGCCAAGAGTCTTTAAAGACTTTTTAAAATAACATTCCCCTGCTTTCCAACTCTTGGTTATGAAATTCCATGAGGTATTTATTTGTGTTAAGTGGCAGGAAGATGAAACAGGCAAAAGCTTTGCATCACTGCCCCCATGTAGGTCAGAAAATTAATGTTGTGCCACTCTGGAAAACCAGCCTTTTAAAGACATGAACTGAAATGTAAGTTCCGATGTCCTGCCTGACATTGCCAAGCTCAACCTGGCCAGCTTCTCCCTCAGTCCCGTGATGTCTCTGTGATCAGCTATAAAATAGTTTTTTTCCCTCCCCTCAAGCTTTAATATTCACCTGAAGTAAGAAGATACTCTAAAATCTTGGATGGATAGTCTGGGGATATTTGTAGATGTTCTGGAATTTTAAACTTTTTATTATTTTTATACAAATGGAAGAAGAAATGGTACTAAGAAGACCCATATTCCCATCAACTGTCTGAAACAATTTTCAACTCATGGTAAATCTTATTTCATCTAACTCCCTGCTACCACCTGCAGATAGATCATTTTGAAGCAAATCCAAAACACTGAATCATTCTATTCATAATATTTCCATATGTATCTCTAAAAGGTAAGGACTTCTTTAAGAAACATAATCACATAACCATTATTATATGTAAAAGATTAATAATAATTCCTTAATATCATCAGATAGGTAGTCTGTAGTCAAATTTTTTGGATTGTCTAAAAAAATTTTAATAATTGTTCAAATTAGACTTAAATAAGATTTGTACTTTTTAATTGGTTAATATCTCTTAACTGTCTTGTAATTTATAGGTTAGCCTCCTCTCCCTAATTTTTTTCCCCTTGCAATTTATTTATTGGAAAAGCCAGGTCATTTGTTCTGTATAGTCTTCCACATTCTTAATTTTGTAGAGTGCATCCTCAAATTGTCATCTAAGAAGAGCTTCTTTCTCCTAGGTCTATTAAGAAATTAAAAGTTAGTTTTGGAGACTTCTTGCAGGTGTTGGCATCTACTTCTGGTAGGAGGTACACATCTGGTTATCTTCTTTTGATGGGACATTAGGAGCTATTAATGATAGTTTCTTGCATTCATTAGTTTATTGGGTTTCCAGAATGATTATAATTTAACTCTGTAATTCTTTCCTAATTTACAAGCTGGAATAGTTCATAAAGAAATATTTCCTCATCAACCATTTGGTTGTATGAAGTCAAGATAAATGCTCAGTTCTTTCTGTCTACCGGTTTTTGAATATTGAATTCATCTCTAGTATTCTCCCAATTCATTCTCTAGATAGCCAATTAGTAATTATTTTAGCATCATAATCATTTAATGCATTAAACATATTATGTATTTTAATCCATTGTAGTTGTTATTAATATTAATGTTCAAATTACTTCATTTTTAGCTGTAAATTCCTTTTCTGGTTGGCTCCTGGGCCCTTTTGATGATAGTAGTCTTTATCTTAATCTTATCTTTTTCTTATCTTAATCAGGATGCTTTCCTTGCTTTCTGGTTTGACAAAATATTCCAGGTTCATCTGGCATGTTTCACACATAGGTCTAGAATAAACTGGTTCCTTTTGGTGGGAAAGTTATCAGCCCAAAATAATATGGTACTTTTTCTTTTATAACAATAAAAAATAACAAATATGTACTTATTGCAGATAATTTAGAAATACGTTTTAAAAAGTGGAAAAAGTGTTTATCATTAATAAACCTGTCGCTCTAAAACAACCTTTGTAACCATATTCAATAGCCTTCCATTCAACACTCTCTTAAAACATATTTATAAAACTTGAATTCTACCTACAGATTTTTCTGTTTCCTTTTGCTTATGCCCACTCACATGTGCATTTATGCAGTGCACTCTGCTTTCTTGAGTTCTCTGAACTGAGAACAAGGCTGTGATGAGCTGTGAATTGAAGACCTGGCTATTGTAAACCTATAGAGAACAGCCATTGAGAAAGGAAGTGAGGGCCTATCTGTATCTATAATCAGAAGATGAATTCTCTTTAGAGAGATATCTTCCTCTGCTGTTCAAGTCTTGTAGCTGACTACTTTGGAGGCCAGTAATTAGGTAGTTAGGGAATTCTCTGAATTCCCCCAGGAAATAGCTTTACTTTTTCCTGTTTCTGCATTGTAGGTGTCTAACAAGGCAGAGTAGGTGGCATAAAGGAAAAATGGGCACTTTCGTTTCTTTGCTGACTTGTATAGGCAGTGCCTGTTCAGAGGAAAATTTTCTTTGGCCTTTCGTCTGACTTGGAATCCTTTTTGATGTTGGGTTGGGTTTAAATTGCAGGGTGCTTACTACAGTCACTTCCTGTCAATCCATGAAGTTTCCAGAGAGTGGGCGAGGTTTAGTCACATAACTCTGAGTGACATTTGGAGACCAACACTGCTCAAATGTTCTTATCACTTTTCTCTATTCATCTCCTCAAGGCACAAGAGTAACTTGAGATTCTTCACTTGACCATTTTTAACTCATCACATCCACTCAGGACTGTCTGTGAATTCAACACAGAAGGTAGGCAGTGGGCTGCAGAAGGAACACCAGGCCCATGTGAAGCTCACCACTGAATGCATTTCTTCAGAGTTCCTATAGGAGGGGGCAGAATTTGAATAAAAAAAATAAGATATCTATAAAGTGCTTAAAATTGATGGTAAAATTCACATATAAAATTTACCATTTTAACTATTTTAAAGTGTACATTTTAGGATCATTAAATACATTCATCATGTTGTACAACCTTCATCACTTTATAGTTTTGAAAATCTTTCAACTCAGAAGGAAACTCTGTACCATTTGCATCATTTCTCTATATCCCTGTCCCCCTTCCCAGCCCCTTGCAATTACTAACCTGCTTTCTGCCTTTATGGATTTGACGATAATGGACATTTCATATATATAGAATCATTCAATATGTGGCCTTTTGTGTTTGACTTCTTTCACTTAACATGATGTTTTTAGGGTTCATTCATGTTGTAGTGCATCACACTTCATGCCTTTTAATGGCTGAATAATATTCCCTTGTATGAATATACTACATTTATTCATTCATTGGCTGACGGGCATTTTGGTTGTTTCCATCCTTTGGCTACTATGGATAGTGCTGGTGTGAACATTTACGTTCAGGTATTTGTTTGAACACCTGGTTTTGGAGGAGGTCACCCATGAACTGGCCCTGGGCAACTGGAGACTCCTCACCTCCTTTCCTGTTTTTAGAATGTGTGTTTTGCTTGTCTTCCCCATGCTAGAAGCTGCCCCGAGGACACAGCCCTGAGATAGTAATGCGTTGTTGAGACCGTCTTGATGGTGTACAGGACTGAACCCAGTTAAAGCCTTTATGTAAACTTTTAAGATTCCAGCAGGAAGGTGCAGAGATCTATTTGTCTTGTGGTCACTCGAGGCAAGACTCGTATGTAAGTTCCCTTGTTCATTAAATCTGCTACCTACCAGTCTGGAGCGGCCTGCCTATTTCCTTGGTTTCTCTTTGCCTTCCATGTACGGGGGCCAGTAGATTGAATTGCTTTATTATTTGATAATTAATATTTTACATTTTGAGGCACCATTAACTGTTCATCACAGTTATAAAGAACTTAGAGCTGGGAATTTCAATAATGAAGTCCATCTGAATAAACTAGGAAGTAATTTCAAAACTTCTGTTCCATTTACCTATTCCGGGTCCCCTCACTCCTTCTGCGGTCCAGTTTCTTCATGCTGTCTGTCACCTGGATTCCCAGATTTTTTTCCTAGAAGCAAAGCATCTTAGCCTACTTTTTTCTCTAACTGCTTTCTCACCATCAAGTTTACCCATTCCTTGTCTTATTCTTTAACAACACTTACAAGATGGATCCATTCTATTGTGTTTGGATTCTTAATGAGGGATTACCACAATGGACTGAAGCTAGGATGAACATCAGAGTGGCCTAGGGTGCTTTCTCAACATTCACTTACCCCTAGCCTCAGCTACTGAACCACATGTTCTAAAGGGTGAGGCTCAGTATGCATACTTTGAAAAGCTCCATCACATCAACCTGTGAGACACATCTGTTTAATAATCAATGGATTGCCGGGAGGTAGATGGGCTAAAAGGGGTCAAATATGTGGTGACAGAAAGAAATCTAACTATGGGCAGTGAATACACAATGATATATATATACATATATATATATACCTTGCTGCTAAATTGTACACCTGAAACTTACTGGATTTTGTTAACTAATATCACCATAATAAAAAAAAAAAAGGAAAAGAAAAAATAATCAATGAATTAATGTGTTGTCTTTGTAATTTACAATTTAATAGTGATAGCCAAAGTGTAATACTTTATCTCAAAGATTAGGACTGATAGTAATGTTTCTGTCATTAAAGCAGGGAGATGGGGAAGACATTTTGACATTTTGGAGTAGTAAGGGTGTTTGAGATGCCTTAATTCACATTGAATGGGGAGTTGGTGGATTATAGTACTATTCATCATGATTTCAGGGACATATTGTTGGTTGTGGTGGTAAATAAGCTGTCCTCATTAGAAAAGATTCCCTAATCTTGCTGAGTTGGAATGAAGGGACAGTGAGTTGATTAAAAACTGCTGTGCTTTGTTTAGTTTTAAACAAATTAGGGGCCCAGAAAGGACAGTTACTTGGGTGTGCTTCCAATCGAGAGAACAGAGCTGAGTGGAAATCGACTGCTTTAAGAAACAAGAACAGATGTAGTGTCAAGGCTTGAATATGTTATGGCCCTTTTACTTGAATGCTAGCTGATGTGGCATCTAAACGTGGGAATTGGCTGAGAGACTGAGAGGGCACTGTTATCAGTCAGAAGGTGAGATAGAAACCTATAATGTTTTTAATTTACAAGTTTGTGATTATTTGATATTACCTGGATTTGGTATTTATGCTAGATAAGTACATTTGATAACTGTTTTATTTGAAATATTTATCCTTATTTAAACACTAATTTGATATTTTCCATTGATTTTTCCTACCCTAAAATTAGTTATTCTTTAATTGTCATGTTTAATCACTTGCTGGAAGCATTTACTATGAGGGTTTATTCCCAAGGAGGAAACTAAGAACATGATGAGCTGAAAAATCCTAAAGCCTGAGTGCGATATCCTGACCTTTGTCCCTGAATCAGTACATTGGAGATAATGGAATAAATATCTTATGAAGATAGTTTAAAGATGACTTAGCTAACACTTTTTGAAGCTCATGAGAAATTATATATATTTTATATGATATTAGCAATGAGGAAAAAACCCCTCAATACTATCTCTTTGAACACATGTCAGGAATACTACTAAATATATTTAACATAAATCAGGATATCAGTCAGTTGTTGCTCAGTTGATATCCTGGGCTAAGAAAACAGGTGTGTTATGCTGACAGTGCTGCCAATTCACACATGGGCTGAGATATGAATAGTGGTGCTAATTGCAGTTAGCAGAACTGGTAGCCAATTAATGTAATAGAGACTCCCACTAAACTTAACTTCACATCAGGATGCTAAAAATAATATAATCCCAGTGTGACTGATATGCTGATTTTATTTGCTTATTTAGTTACCATAAGAATATATTATATTATCTTATGTTCTCTGACTCTATTTACTACTGAAATCAGGACGGAATAAAAACAAAGTGAAAAATATTGGAGAATTTCTTCTATAATATACATTTTTACAATCTAGTTTTCAGTTGCTTTATTTTATAGTCTGAAGCTATCTAGTTAAATCACATAGTAAATAAACTAGTTCAATGACACAAACAAATAGGTTCTAAACTTTTTTATCATATGTATTAACTTAGAAGTTTATAGCTTGGAAAATGGGCAGGCTTACCTCTTTGAACATAAATATGTGACTGTCTTCTTTGCCTTGACAATTTAAGCAAATAGTACTGTACTTTTATCTTAAAAATAAGCCACAAGCAAAAATGCATGTTTTCCAAACATTAGTAATGTATGGACCCACTTTAATAAAAATGTTTTCACTCATTCTACCCCCACTGGATTAACTGGTATCATTTTAAGAAAATGGTACTTACATTCATGCAATGTAGTTAAGAATAAGCTCATTATGGTTATAGATAGTAAATAATTATTAAATCATTATATATATATATATATATATATATATATGTATAAGCTAAATGTCAAGAAAATTACCAAATCAACAAAATCCCAAATTTTATACTGATTTAAGAAAACTTAGTTACTGAATACAATGGACTCTGAGTCTTTAGCTCTGCTTAGTTTTGATATCATGGTCTATATTTTACCATTTCTTTCGTTGAACCAACGAGAACTCATTGTTTATTTAGTTCACCAGAATTCCATTTGGCCTTCAACTGGCACAAATGTGTTCTTTTTATATCAATTCTTCCTGTGCTTTCTCTGTGTGAGCCCATGCAAGTAAAAGAGAACTAAGCAGTGTCAGTGCAGCAGAAAAATGCAAGCACGTGCACTAAAAGAGTGTGAAAGCACTCATTAATATGATGGTTATCCACATGACCCAAAGTGGGCTTTCACAAATTTTTTAGATTACCATTAAAAAGAAAAACACACCAAAAAACAAACAAACAAACAAAATGCAAAACTAAAAAAATTCATCTTAGGCCATCTGGTAGGACTCTCCCCCACCTTCAAATTTCTCTGAACTGACATGGTTTGTGCTCGTCCTTATTTTTCTGGTTCTAGAAATTGAGCTCTGTAACTTGACTTCAGCACCCACCTCTGACC
This sequence comes from Eonycteris spelaea, assembly GCA_003508835.1. Lineage (NCBI taxonomy): Eukaryota > Metazoa > Chordata > Mammalia > Chiroptera > Pteropodidae > Eonycteris > Eonycteris spelaea. Next base: position 4,455,401 of record PUFA01000087.1, read on the forward strand.
ACTTTAGAATCTGTAGTTCTTAGAATTCATAACTCGTATTTTGGACCGATGAACCCCTCCATGGATTTTGGCTTTTCCGACTCTTGCAACCAGAAAGGGGGAAAAAACGAGTTGCGTAAGAAACGGCACACAGAAAAATCCCTACTGCTTTTCATATTTTTCTATTCATGGCAGTCTGTTGTGAAGCCTATTAGCCATCTCGTATATAGAATACGTCAACCATCGTTCCCTACCTTCTTCTTTTCTCCCTCGATTCCACGTAACACTGCCTGATTAATTATTTTAAAATGCATTCTGATAGATGATGCCTTTTTCCTGAATTGCCCATCAGACTTTATAATCTTTTACTATGCATTCAAACCCTTCATAGTTTAACCTCAACTTACCTTTACCTCCTAAGCACCACCACCCCCTACAGTACACCATGGTCCAGCCAAATTGGATCACTGTTTGTTCCCTGTGCTTTGGGTACTTCTGTCCTTGCTGCCATTCTGTCTGCTTGCAATGCCTCATACCCCCATCTGTGCCTTCTGAAATCTGACTCATGGCTTAATGCCCAATGCAAATGCCTCCTCTTCTGTGGTGAAAGCATTCTCTGACCATCTCTGCTGGAAACGAGGCTCTCTCTGAATTCCTAGGGTACTCGGTCCTTCTTTTTATGATTCCAGTGCCTCACATTATAGCCATTTTTGTGCATGTCTCACCTTTCATTCCTTGTAGAGTGTCAGATTCCTGGAGGCAGGAGCCAGGCCTAATTCACTTTTCTATTTTCCCCACTGTCTAGCCTAGTGCTTTTGGCATAAAAGAAACTAAATACTATTTTCTGTATAAATAGAAAACCGCAAATCACAATTCTTGAAGAGATGTGAATGAATAGTTTAATACAATTCTAAGTAACACATAGTATTTTACCTTCAAAAATATCATCAACCAGTAAAGTCTGATACATTTTTTCCAGGTTTTAGGCCAGATAGTTATTTTCATGCATGATCAACAACAAATTTAACAATTTGTTCAAAGGTAAAAAATGACCATTATAAAGAATAAACAGCCAATTCACAGTTACTTAAATGAGAAGAGACATTTTATGAACATGCAGGGGATCTAATGGGAAAACAGAGCAATGGCCCAAGACTCTGTTCCAAGGACATGTTATTAACCGTCTAGAAGGTATGTTTACAGAAAACAGCTGACTTTGGGGATCTATGAGCCCCTGTACTTTCTGGCAATCATATTTTTGCTGCCAGCATTAGAACATGAATAACTAATTCACATCAGTTCATTGACTTCACTGACTTAGTTTTTACTTATTTATTTTCTCTCGGTGTAGCATATATTAATGAGAAAATGAAAACACATAGGAATACATTCTTCTACTAAACTCGGACATGAAAACTGAGGACAAACTTATCATTCGGGAAAATGCTTTGGGTTTTAAATAAATAATTTTCTTCTACTGGTCGCTATTAGTATAAACATCTCTATGAATGGGCACATTTTTCTCCTGGCGGAGTTTATTTTCAGTTGAGTCTAAATACATAGCTTTTTCTTTATTATATCACTATTGGTTGCCAAAGTTATAATAATAAATTTATCAAAAAGATGTGCCTGCCGTGCAGATGTTCTTAGTTATGAGGGGGACTGTGTGGTAGAAATGTCTTAGTTGTGAGATGGTCACATGACTAGCATTAGTTGACCGTGGAGTCAATAGGTGTGTAGGTGGCTGTCTCACTCCTGTAAATATGATCATTGTTAGTGGAAGGTTATTGCAGCTCTGAAGGTAGTGTGAGCAACAGTTTTGGGGGAGCTCTTGGGGAATATAGTGTGATACCTTGAAGTTGCAAAAATATTGAACTTTCTTTGAAAAGTTAAACTTGAATTTCATGGGCCAAGTATCGTGATATGCAGGATCCAGAGTGACAGCTTTTCCCCCAGGACCAACTAAACATAACATAGTATTTTAACACATGTAAAGAAAAAATAATTCCTGCTGGGAACAGGGGCTGTTTTATCATCCAGGGAGAATCAGTGAGACATGCATAGACTGCGCCTTTCCAAGCACTGTGTGGTAAGGGAACATCCCGGTCACTGTCTGTTTAGTTCAAAATGCTAGTCGTATTGGCAAAGATCTTGGTAAGATTAAATCTGTTATAAGAGAGGGATTCAAATAGTTGTAGCTAGAGCACTTTGGGTCGTATCTGTATAACCACTTCTACTGTCAGCTGCAGACATATAGCCACCTCAATGTGATGCCATTTGCTTGGATTCATTTGATGGGTGCCTTCTTTCTGATTATAACTTGCCTTCCCATATGATTTTGCTTACAGTCAGGGGATGTGCTCATTGTGCTGGCACAGAGAATTCTAGTTTCTGTGACGCTTATATTTCTTGAGTCAAAAGAATAAATTTGATAAGTTTGTAATTTGGGTTAAGGTAAATGGATCTTTCCCAAATGCTGACAAAGTCTCCTTTCTGAGTCTGTGAAACCAAGAATCAGACTCTGGATTGTGATCAAGGAAATTTACAAAGGAACTGCCATCTTGTGAGGCTGTTGGGGCCACTGCCCAGAAGTTTGGCCAGATGGAGGCAGGAGGCGTGATTGCTCTGAACACATTCTCTGAAAGCGGAACATGCTGGACCCATGCGTTTGGACATTCGTGCAGTTTGTTAGCTGCACAAACATATCTGCTAAGGGTTGAGTGAAACTATAATCTGGCCCCTGCTCAGTTCTCTAAGCTGTATTTCCTGAGCAGGTCTGTGTGGATGAAGGGCTCCTTTTTTTAATTTGCAGAAAGGTACAGTTTGGTCCTGAATCAGAACCTTTGCAATGTTTATAGTACTCATAAAAAGTACCAGGGCAAGTCATGTATCTGTTTAAAACATCATTTGTCATAACTTGGAATTCTGAGCAAGGGTCTCCAAATATGTGGATCATCCATTGTTATAAGGAAAAAATTATAAGTATGAAAATATACTATATATATTAATTTTTATATACTATAAATATATATATTTCTGAATTAGGTATGTGTACAACTGTTCTGATGTGCTATGTTTATCATTAAATATATCCAATAATAAAAAAGGAAGAAGTAAAAATAAATGCAAACAGGAGATTTTATATACTTCACTCTCAAGATCACAACTATAAGGTAAATGATCAAAGTGTGTCCCTTCTTGCCCTAATACCGAAAGCCTATCTCAAATTTCAGTCATACAAGCTTACCATTCCAACTCTAGAAATTCTTTACAAGAATGAAGTCTAGCAATTGGTATTTAGGTAGGATCTTACTCTTGACAATCCTTAAGTAAGCAGTTAAATCAATTAAACACTTCAACATTTAAAAAACTGAACAAGTAGAAAAGTTTTACTTATAATATTTTGATTTTTATGTTTCTGAAAAGTATCTCGAATGTACAAAAGATAAAGATGAGTAAGTTTCTGAAAAATGTCACTATTTTACCAACGATAGATGTAATAATACATTTAGTCTTTTAACTAGTTTTAAAAAGGAGTCCAATTGACCACATCTAGTGCAGAAATTGGTCGTTGAGATAGATAAACATTTCCTGCTGCCCCCTGACAGACTTCCAAAAGTTTACTTCATTATCATTGATCACTTTATCTGGTTGTCAGTTTAGGGTATTCGGTGATAAAACAACAGTACTTTTCTTGTCTCTGTGTATACATACTTTTAGCTTTGGCACCAGACTCTGTCTGCCAGAGTAATTCCACGGAGAGAATTAATTAGCCTTGTTAGGAGTCCAGAAGGTCTGTTCAGAGAAAGGGCCTTATATAAATAGGGTTAACCCATCAGAAGTTACTGGAATGTGAACACTCACCTTATATCTTACTGGAAGTGTGTTCTTCAGAGGCCAAGGGAGCGTTCTTTATATCTGCAGAAACTTCAAACAGGAAAGAAACTTCTTGTTTCTACTTGGAGAAAATTATTCCTTAGGTTAGTAAGATAAGGAAAGTGAAGGATAAGAAAGAGTATCTATCTATAGTCTCTGTTATCTATTGAAGAAGCCCTATCCTTTGAATACTTAATATTTACTAATATTTGATATACACCAATAAGCTTTGTTTAGCAACTATTTTGATTACTCTCTCTTAATGTTCAGCCTACTTTTATATATACCTCTTAGGTCTTCTCAGAAACATCAGGTTTCTGGTGGGAACAGGCATGTACAAATTACAATCTAGAGCCAATAACACATTTTAGACTCACAAGGAAAGAATTCTCATTGATTTAACTGTTAGGGATTGGTACCATGAACATAATCTGTGAGAACCATGTATGAGTATTGCTGATAGGGAGCTGCATGTAAAGAATTGATTTTCTATTGAAATACTAAATATATTTATATATACATATCTATACATCTAATGTGTGTGTTTGCAAAGTGCTTACCCATATACTATTTCATTCTGATTTGTACAATTCTATGAATTAGGAAGGTTGATATTATCACTCCCATTTAATTTATGAAAAACTGAGTCTTTAAGAGGTTAAGTGCCTTGACTAATGGTGATGACAGTGTTGATGATGATGATGATGGTGAAGGTGACGATAAATGGACAAAATCTTTCCAATGATCTCTAGACATATTTATTTTTTTTAATTGTAATTTAATTTAATTTTTTAACGCCCACAGCACCTGGTATTCCTAGGTGGTCTCCCATCCAAATACTAACCAGGCCTTACCCTACTTAGCTTCCGAGATTAGATGAGATCGGGCACCTTCAGCGTGGAATGGCTGTAGACTAGATGTATTTTTTAACTGCTCATTTGACATATTGTCTTGGAGGTGTCTTGAGCAGTTTAATGTGTCCAAAATTAATTCTTATGTGATCCAAAAGCTTTCTATCCATTCACTGGTCTTCAAAACTAAATGGTATCACCATCATTTTGTTGTGTATGTTAGCATTATTCTTGATTTTTCTTCCTTATTTTTAGCAATCATTCACATCCAAGCCATAATCAATATATTGAATATATGTCATCACTTCCAAAATACATCTTCTCTTTACTTCTCTCCATTGCCACTGCCAGTACCTAACTAATCTACCACCATCTCCTGCTAGGCTACAACACTTCCTCCTACAGATCTGCATTTTACTCTTACCTATAATCAGTTCTCTGTGCCACGAGTGTGATTCAGTATGTAAAGTGGATAATGTTCTGCTGATGTTTAAAAACCTGCCATGGCTTTCCATTGTTCTTGGGTATAAAATCTGTACTTTTAATCCAGACTTACATTATCCAGTTCTTGTCTAACCTCATTTACTCCTTGCTCTTTAACTCTTGCTCATTACACTCATTATGTTTATTATACTCTATCTGTTCTAATCTTTCTTAAAGTTTCTTAAGTATGCTAAGTTCACTCCAGATTTTTTCATGGTTGACTCCTTACTATCTTTATATCACAGCTTCAATATAACTTCTTATAGAGGCTTTCCATAAAAATATCACTTAAAATAGCTCCTTTCCATTATTTTATTTCCTTTATAGTGTTTATTACAATTCACGTTTTTGAACTATTAGTGTTGTTTATCTTCCTTTCTGGATCATGAGCTCCATCAGGGCACTGGCTCTGTCTTTCTTGTTTGCCGTTCTATCCCAGGTTCTTCACATACTGTCTGGCACATAGTAGGTACTCTATAGATGTTTATTGAATAAATGAACCACTTAGTTCAAATCCCTCATACTAACAATGAGAAATTAAGGTATTTGAGGTGAGTGTTTTGCCCAGTGCAAACATGAAGACAGTGATTAGATCCATCCCTTCTATACCTGGTGTTGGAATCAATTGGACAATGATGTAAAAATATTAGACATAGTTTGCTGGGCTATTGATTCATGTATTGGGTGAGACTAACTCCATTTCAAGCTAAACATTTAATTTAGGAAAATAAAATGTTATAACTCTGCAGTTGGAATTTAATCAAGATCATTTAGCTTATTTCTGAATTTTGGGACTCTGGCTTACCTAATCACACATTCCTGATGGCTTGACGAATAAGAATACTATAAACCAAGAAGAAACTTAACTATTAATGGTCACAATTTTTTAAAAATTAAATTTATTGAAGTGACATTGCTTAATAACATTATATAAGTTTCAAGTGTGCAATTCTGTAATACACCATTTGTATATTACATTGCGTGCTCACCCCAAAGTCTAGTCTCCCTGCATCACCATATATTTGACACCCTTTACCCCCTTTACCATCCTTCCCCCACCCCCTTCTCCTCTGGTAACCACCATTCTGTTGTCTACGTCTGTCTATGAGTTTGTTTCTTTGCTTTGTTTGTTTGTTGCTTTCTGTTTTATACTGCACATATGAGCAAAATCATATATGGTTCTTGACCTTTTCCATCAGACCTATTTTGCTTAGCATGATTCTCTCGAGATACATTCATATTGTTGCAAATGGCAGTATTTCATTCTTTCTTATGGATGAGTAGTAATTAATTGTATATATACCACATCTTTTTAAATCTCATTATCCACTGAAGGACATTTATTTCCTTGTCTTGGCTACCGTGAATAATGCTGTAATGAACATCAGGGTACATTTACCTTTACGAATAAATGTTTTGAAAAATTTCAGGTAGTTACCCAAAAGAGGGGTTGTTGGGTTATATGGTAATTCTATTCTTAATTTTTTGAGGATACTCCATACTGTTTTCCATAGTGGCTGAACTAGTTTACATTCCCATCAAGCAGTGTATAAGGGTTCCTTTTTTTTGCCACATTAAAGGTTATAATTTTTAAAAGGAACATTCTACATGATCAGTTTATAAAAACAGTTCTTGCCAAATGACTGAGTGAACACTACCCTTTATTTTTCATTTTCCCTTCTGGATTCTCCTCCTTTGGAGGCTGTAGAAATCTCTGCAGGGGTCCTTCCTGGTGGGAACAGGAATTATTCTCAAGGGATATTTTATGACAGGGCCAAACCCTTATGGCTAGCCTAGAACAGATGTGGAGATCTAGTAGGACACTGAGGCATTGCTTGTTGTGTGATCCAGTCATACATTTATATTTCTTCCTTGCATAGCATGTGGTACATGGGATTTGCTCTGTGTATTAGATGCTGTTGGTCCTACTTCCACATTCCATTATAGGAAGAGTGTGCCTGTCTGTCTCTGCTATGCAGGTAGCTGCAGACAACTCAGATCTATACTTGTTCTTGGCCTAGAAAGCTGAGCTACTTGGAAGTTACACTCCACACTCCTCCCAACCAAGGGCAGCCCACAGTCAAAGACTGACAAATACAGGATGAAAGAGCTGGGCTCCTTGCTCAAGGTGGACACCTCTGTGGTGATATTCATGCTCTAGAGTTTCCTGTGGGAGCAGACAAAAGGTAGACTTTGGTTGAGCCTGCATCTTGGCTTCTCTTTTCCCATTCTGTTACTCTCTTCCAGATTTTACTTGCGAGCATGCCCTCGATGTATCGCTTAATAATCCTTGCTTCAGACTCCGCTTCAAGGGAACCTGACCTAGAGCACTTAGAGCTTGGGAGAAGTTGTAAATAATATAGTTGAGGAATTCTCTTTGCGCTCATAATACAAACATCTCCATTATCATGCCCCAAGGTACACATGACAGTCCCAGAAATGGGGTGCACCATAAAGCAGCAGTTCCCAACTTTTTGACACAGGGACCGGTGCTTCTATGAGAATCTAATGCCTGATGATCTGAGGTGGAGCTAAGGCAATGATGTCAGCGCTGGGGAGGGGCTGCAAATAACAAATGAAGCTTTGCTCGCTTGCCTGCTGCTCACCTCCTCTTATGTGGCCCAGTCCCTAACAGGCTACTGACTGGTACCAGTCAGAGGCCTGGGGTTTGGGGACCCCTGCCATAAAGTTTTTTTGTTTTTTTTTTTAAATATCAATCTGCTTCATCTCAGCTGTTAAGAGTATTGGCTCTATGTATTTGACATCTTAATATCCAGGGCTAAAGTAGAAGCTTTGCCTACCTGCTAATTAATCTTAGTTTAAGGGCTCTTGGCATTTTTGTTTTATCTATCCCTAAGTCCAACTTGTAAGAAAAGAATATGTTCATTGCACATTTACATATTACCTCTTTAATTCTTTCCTCTTCTTCTGGGACTAGATTCATTTCTCCTTATCTTTTGGTATACTATTCTGGGCAAATTTAGTTCTAAAGAAAATCCCGATTTAATCCAGAAGAACTGGAAGAGGCAGGTATACTCCTGGACCAAGAATATTCTTAGGAAGTATAGTGATTAAACATCTTCACAGGTCGAGCTTTTCAGGAAGCAGACTCAATAGATACAAATAAGCCTGAGGTTTATTAGGCAGTGCTTTGGACTTCAGAAGCTGTGGAAAGGAAGAAGAAGCAGCAGGACTGGACAGAGAGAAGTTAAACTGCAGTGCATTCCCAACCCATGAGGAGCACTGAAGCTGATGATCCTTCAGAATAGTCTTGGCTTGGGCCAAGAAGCAGGGCCTTCATAACCATTATACTGACTGTTCGCTGCATGTGGGCTGCTTTGGAAAGAGGGGTGCTCTTCAGTATGGAGGCTCTCTTCAGCTGAGACAACCCTTGAGCTGACAGGTGAAGACTGTCTGCCTGCCTTACTTCCATAGTGGCAGACTAGGTCCCTCGTTCCTAGAGAGGAATCTGGGTATACAGGTACATGTACAGTCCCTTCTGCACTTAAGAAATCCTGGTACAAATAGACACCTGATCCACCACTCTAAGATTTATTGTATGTGTCCTGAAACCTCTTAGCACACATTTGACCCAAAAACCTGTCACCAGGAAAATTCATGCAAGTGGACGAGGTGCTGGCTCTTACTACTTCTAAGTTATCATGTTGGTTGGGGCCAGATTTGAGCAAAGGCTAATTTTTCTGGTGCCTTCTAGTTGCTTGTCCAAGAAGATAGAGTTGTTTAAAGTCCTGCAAGCTCTATTAGAGGATGGTGTTTTTGTAACATAAGATTATGAATTCTAATCCTAGTATCATATGATTTAAATTTAGCTGGGAGTTGGACTGGCTATGTGTCTTGAGTATATATCTATTAAAAGAAAGCCCTAGGCTGCAAGAGAAAGGATTATTACAGTTTCCCCCAGTGTTTTGGAAACCTTGAAAGAAGGAAGAGTATTTGGGAAGTGAGAAACAATAAAAATTTGAGTAGACATGGGGCATCTGGACCCAAGAAAGTGATAATAAAGTTAAAAATGTAAATATTTGATTTAATCAAATGTAAGACTTGCAATACTTTGCATTTTTATTTCCATTTTTTAAAATCATATATTTTTCCTTATAGGCCTTGTGTTTTTTTCTGATAAAAATAGGTTTAGAGTTAATACTTCTTTCTGTAAAATGGAAATGATAGATGAATTAGCCATAATCATGGGTTATAAGGCATTTTACAAATTAGTACTCACAAAGAGTGGTTGGGTAAATGATACATGCTTTGAGTAGCACATCAAATTCAGTGGGATTTAATCTAATCTCCAGGCCTCTTTAATCATCTAACCAAATGTCTGATAGACCAACACAATACAAAATATGAAAATGGGCCAATATGTTTTCAAAACGATAAAAGGGGGTGTCTTTTCAATGTAATTGGGTAGCACGTTTAGCATTAAGAGTTTTACAATCTTTTCAGCAATCCATTCAGGAGAAATGAAGCCTCTTCACTTTAGATGGTACCTCTAACAGTAAGTGACTCTGACAGAATTTTAATCTTATCATGGCATAGAACCCTGCTACTGAAACCAGGTAAGAAGCCCTCAAGCTCAAGAACAGAGTTCTGAAAGGGACTTGGAAAATTCCGGGTGTGTGAACGTGCATCAAAACACTAAATAAAAGATTATTTCTTTCTTAGTTGATTTTTTTTCTTATGTTGGAAAATGCAGTAAAGAAAAGATGGTTTTGCCCTTTTGCATATCCATACTGGAGAACCAAATAAAACACTGAAGATCTAATAAGATTTAGCTTTCCAGCAATATAAATAATTTAATCAGATTAATGACATTGTTCTACCTGAGGGGTTCCATAATTAGTGGATTATTGAAGCCACGTGAAAGTTATCTGCCATTAGCACCTGGAGGAATTCCCGTTGTCTTAGACTGTGGGATCCAGCGATATGAATATTCCTGTCATGCAAACTGTAAAGATAATAAGCCCCTGGCATTTTGTAAGCTATATAAATCCACAGATTTCACATTAAATATTTAAGGCACAGGAGGTGTTATTTGTTAGGATATAGATAAAGGCAGTTCAACTGCTTCAGCCCTGATTTTCCTTTTCAGGAGGTCTCTTTCTTTGCTGAAGGTACTTTAATGCCTTTATCATTGTGTCCCCTCACCTCCACCCCTTTTGTTTGCCTATTTTTTCCCATTCCTCTGGAAGTATTCTTTGGATTTTGTATGAGAAACATTTAAAATATTTTTACAGGAGGTTTGTCCTTTTTCTATAAAAAGGACATTCTTAGCAGGGGTGCAAATAGCTATGGAATCAAATGGTATCTTAATATATGGCAAATAGTAGGATTCTGTGAAAAGATCATCTCATTACTCTGTCCCTAAAATATTTGAAAGCCAAGGTTTTTTTTTTAGCACGATGTGTTCATTCCTCTTGTTTATGTGTTAATTAGCTATGGGGAAAAAGACTGGCTTTTGAATGTGTACCTATTATTTTGCTTTCTAAGACCCTTCAGACAGGCAAAATTCATAGATCATAAATTAAAAATACCGTGAGACCATTTCTTTAAATGGTTGGCGTAGAAAACACTGTCACATGGTTGCCAGAATCAGGAGTGGGTAGTGGGTGATGAGTGAAATGGGTGAATGGGCGAAAAGATAAAAAAACTAGTTATAAAACAAGTAAGTCCTGGGAATATAAGGTGACAGCTATGGTTAACAACACTGTATTGCACAGTTGTTAAGAGAGATCTTAAAAGTTCTCATCGCAAGAAAAGAATTTTAATAACAGTGTATGGTGACAGAGTTAACTAGACCTATTGTGGTGATCATTTCCCAATGTATACAAATATCGAATCACGAAGTTATACACCTGAAACTAATACAATATGTAGTTTATACCTCAACAAAGAAAAGAGAAAATAAAATGCTATCACTATAGTTTATAGAGAGACAACCCAGCCAGTTTGGTTACAGTGTGACATGCTGCTGATGTGACATGTTTCCAGATTAGAGCACTTCTCATTGAGTAAAGTTGCTGCTTTCTGAATTAGGTTCCATTCACTTAAGGTAACATATCTTTCCGGTTACATCTTATCCAATGGGTAAGTTGAGGAGAGATCAAAGAAGGAAATATTTGTAGAGACAGAGGCTGCGTTAAGGGAGCTAGCAAGCAATGGTGACACACCCAAGGTAGCAACAGTAGAGCCCTTACCACTCGTAGGCCGCAAGGAGAAAGGAGAAAGTGGTTACCAGTCTCCTACAGCTGTAGAAGAGCAGTGCCCAATAAGAATTAAGGTGAACCATCACCGTCCGCAGTGGGCCCCAGCTGCTGCCAACCCAAGGCCTGGGAGGGAAGTAGCTAGTGGAAACCTCTGTTCTCCCACCCTCCATGCTCTTACCTTCCACCCACCGAACCTAACTGGAAGCCAGAGGACAAGAGAGCCTGCTGTTGCTAACCATGGAGGACAGGCTCCCAGGTTGCAAAGTAGGGTGGGAATGGGTGGACTATAGATCAGGAATATTCAACATGGTCATATTTTAAACATTTTAAAATTTGGCAGAGTTCTGATATAAGGCTTTATGGAGACCATGAAAGTATTGTGAGGAGAATGATCGAACTTAAATAATGGCATGTGCTGTATGAATTATAACACCGTTAGCTTAAGTGTGAATGTATATACTATATATTTATGTATATACATATATATAATGTATTTGCATATACCATAAAACATCACTCGTGTTTCCCTAGAGAATTTATAAAGCTATTAGTTATGACATAGTGGAACATATGTTGGAGTGAAAATGGCCTTATATCAGGGTTTTTATATTTATTAACAACAACAACAACAACAATAACAAATCACTGTATTTCTGCAATGTTCAAAGTTCATAGGTCAAATATAGTTTTCAGAATGTTTCTAAAACCCTGGCTATCTTTTCAAAATATATTACTGTACAGATCACTGCAATGCTAATATTCAGTGAAATTTGCTTTCTAACATAAGTTTTGAAATTATTAGTTAATTAAAGGCATTCCCTTTTATGTTCTGTATTTTCTGCTGTGGCAATAGAAGAGATTTTATATAGAGCCCAGTTTTTTGGGGAGGCGGGGAAGGGAAGGTGTTAAAAATTTTTCTTAGGCAAAGTACTACCTTAAAAATTTCCCTGCTTTGCTAAAGCAATTGACTCCATACCTCCTCATACACATCTCCCGATATCCTTCACACTTCTTATTTCTTAACCATAACTTGTCCTAGGTGTGGCACCTTTTACTTTGCCCTTTGTCTTTTTCAAGCCCTCTTTCGCATGGGCTATGCATCGATACGGATTTTTTTTTCTTTCTTTCTTTCTTTCTTTCTTTCTTTCTTTCTTTCTTTCTTTCTTTCTTTCTTTCTTTCTTTCTTTCTTTCTTTCTTTTTTAAGAGAAGGCAGAAGGTACTTATTTGCACAGTAGTAAAGGAGTGCAGTAATTTATACTGTCATCCCTCGGTTTCGCAGTATGAGGAAATATAAGTATATAAAACCGAGTGTTAGAATTTGAGCTGTAGCTTCTTCTATGCAATTAAATTCGTATTTAAAAAAAAAATTCGTTTCAAATATACAGTACATTGGTTAGACATTATACAGTTTATAAAACAACCCCCCTAATTGCTCTTTCTCTCCTCTGGTTCTCCACCTTGCCAATACATTAATGCTAATCTCATTCCCTATACTGTGCTCCCCAACCCGGTGTAAATTCATATCTTTGATATCATTTTCAAATTGTTCCATGGAGTTAGCCAACATGTGAGACATAGAGACATAAAATGTCCGTGGAAGATTAGTGAACTCTATATAGTTCACAAAAACAACAGAAGATCTTTTGAAACTCCTAAACTTGCTGAGATGTCTTAACTGAAAAATTTTAAGATTGTCATGTCATGTTAAAACTTTAGTGGAGATAATCAATGACCTTGACATACTTAAGATGAGTTGTGCAATTAAAAATATTTATGTAATTGCTCTTTCAGAGAGCATTGGATATTAGCATGAGGTTATAAATTAACAAAAGTTTCCAAAAAGCAGAGAGGGGGTAAATTCTCAGTCGGGTGGTTGTGGAATTTATCTATAGAATTGTTGCATGTTTAGCAAGTATGAAGTCACCATGAGGACACTCCAGGCAACTGTGAAATTACTGGCAGGCTGATAAAGCAATTTAGTTATAATATGGATCTAATACTTCCCTCAGCAGCAGTTGTAAGATATATATCAGAAATTTATCACCGTATTTTTCTACAGACCTCTAAATAAGTAACTAGTCAATGTTTTCTTTAATCTTTTTGGCATCATTGGTGGTCTAAATAAATCATTTCTAAACAAATATGTTTAAGACCTTTTCCCCTATTTAAAATGATAGACTTGACTAAATAAGTTCTTATTAAATTAGAGTGGTGCCTTTTGCCCTGTCACCATCTCCATTAGAACTTATTTTTTGGATATTTGTGACTCAGATTTCCTTGAGGGAGGAACCTTGGCCCTCAAGCTAGTGAGAGAGAGTGACAGTTATTCATTGTTATTGCTTGTCCCTGTTTCTCTCTCTCTCTCTCTTTCTTTTTTTTTAAGTGCTTTATTTCCAAACTGAATTATGAAAAAATAAACAAAAGCCTGAAGTAAGGTTAGGGCATTTTTTTATTATTATTTTTTAACCAGAAGTTTGAGCTTTAATTATACAACTGAAGGATCAAAATTATATACCACTGAGAAAATGTCTCAGTCTGTGCTGGTCATGGGAATATTTTTTGACCCCTTCTCCTTGTCATCTTCCCCTCACTACCTGAAGTTGTAATTCTCTTTGACTTAAATCCTCTCTAAATTCCCTCTGTTATCTATACTCTTTAATATAAGGTGGACAAAATGTTTCTATTTAAAACATCTTAGAGAATTTGTAGCAAATGGTAATTTTTTAGTTAAACATTGATTTGTTTGAACACTAAATAACTTGGAAGTTGTATTAAAATGTTTTATCTTCTATTCCTTAGGAAGCATTGTATGGGGGTCATGGACTTGGTAAGCCTATCTAATGGAGCCAGCTAGAATTTTAACTGTGAGTGATTCTTATCCAAGACCATAGAATTGGGTCAGAGGGAAAATGCCAGAAGTTTTGTACTGGGAAAGGTGCTGATGTGAAATTTGATCCAAGGGGAATTGGGAACCAAAGAGATTGGTTGAGAAGCTGGAGCCAAGAAACAGATACAAATAGATGAACTTGAGGGTACAGACAGCGTGAAAAAAGGAAACCATGTGAGGATAGGCAAATGTTGATGTCTGGATGAATTTTGGAGTCTGGGCCAATGTCTTTGGCTTCTTTTTATGTGTTCCAGTTGTATTTGCATACAGGTGAGCTAGATTCAGTTAGAAGAATGTCTCTCGGCTGAACACTCTTTATTTTATCCAAAACCTAAAAATATTCTGGTTTTATTAGTACTACTACTTTCTTTAGATAGTGAGTTGCTATGCTATAATGTGGCTTGTTAGGGTGTGTATCTGTTGTTTTTTTTTTAAATAGGTTTTTGGGAAAAGGAACCTATAATACATCATTAGTTTTTGACTGAGTCTGTTCGGTGGTATCTCAAGCTTGTGGCCTGACCAATGACATAAAGGAAGTGATTTGGAAGGCAGTCACAAATGCAAGGGTTAGGACAAAACTGAGTTACTGGACCAATTCTTCCAATTAGGACAATTGGAAAAACTGGACAGCATATTAAAAAACATCTCGTAGACAAAGGAAGAGACAAAAGAGTGAAGACTAACTGAATGCAGATCTAAGGGAGTACAGAGGCCTAGGGAAGAATGCTTGGCTGATTTACCCCTGGGGCCATTTGCTCATTCTGGACAGTGTGGCTGAGAGACTTCACAGTGTCAAGTGACAGGGGTAAGAACTAGGGGTGAAGTGGGGGACTAGTGAGCTCTCAACATTTTTGGTTAGGAATACAAAGAACTGAACCTAAGACTAAAGGGAACTTGGAGAAGTCATGCCTTTTTGGGACTGCAACCCAGCTGTAAATCATTTTAATTTCTGAAATTGAAATGAAGTAAACCCTATTGCTAATTCCCCTAAGTGCATGCCAAAGTTGAATTTAGATCCTTTCTGGTAGAAGATAACATTATTCTATACTTCAAGTTATTTCTACAAACAAAATGCTTGAAAAACAATAAAAGTAAACAGATAAAGAGAAAAGAAAACATTAGCAAAAACAGCAGAAAAAAACAAACAATAAAACAAACTCACTGAGGCTCAGATTCTGAAATTGCCAGAGATATTAAAATAACTATTCTTCTTATATTTAAGAAGGTAAAAAACAAGGTTGAGAATTTATGCAGGAAGCAGGAAACTATAAAAAAAAGATGGAAATTTTAGAACTTAAAATTATAAAGCCAAATTTATGCATGCAATGGGTGGCATACTAAACATATTAGACCCAGATGAAGAGAGAATTCAGAAATTGGAAAGTAATCAGAAGAAAAAATCAGAAGGAAGTACTAAGTGTCAAAAAGATGGAAGAGGCAGGAGATAGATAAAAACTGCAAGACAGAGCTTATGTGTTTATAGTTGAAGTCTTGAATGCAAGGAGACAACAAACTGGAAAAGCCATATTTAAAGAGATAATGGTTGACAAATTTCCAAATCTAGTAAAGACATCAAGTCACACATTCAAGAATTGCTATTTTAGCATGATAAATAAAAGAAATCCATCTCTAGGTACAAAGAGAAAAATCTTATAAATAGGTAGGGAAAAAGAAAATAGAGCCAAAGGGAAATAATTAAACTGAAAACTGTTCAACAAAACCAGATATGAAATTGGAAAACAAGGAATCAAATCAGGAAACAGCATTACATTTAATGTCCAGGGAGCTGGAGCCAAGGGGTAGCCGAAGAAATATGAGGATAGAAGAAACATTGGAGAAAATTATGAAATAAATTTGATGAGAAATAGCTCAGTGGTACATATTATGGGGTTGTATATGTACATGTGACTGTATTTGTGCTTTCCCAAATCTTCAGCAATTAAGCATGTATATGTTAGTCATGGATTTCTAGAAATTGGCTTTTTATTCTTGGTCTTCAGTGCTTTTTATTATTCAAGGAAAAGAGAGATGTTACATGACATTTTTTCCTGAAGTTTTCACAGGTTATAGTGGCTTACATGGGACTTTTGATAGTTACTGATGGAGAAGTTAGCATAAAACTAGACCTTGCCTTGCTTGTTGCAAAAGAACATGGCTAGTCACTATCTGATATAAAGCTAGTCCAAAGTAGTCACTATCATGATATTCAGAACTGCAGGATAGTAACACATGACTATGAAATAATACTCTCTACATAAAAAGCAGAAAGGAAACTTACTCCAAAGACCCGGGTCAAAAATATTTGGCATAAACAAATATTTTAGAAAATATTGGGATTTGTATGTTATCACCAAGAAACATATTCTTGGGTTCAACAATCCTCAAAGTCAAGAATTGGTCCTGTGTTAATATTTGCCTACATAAGTGGAAATGTTCCCCTCCCTCTTATAAAACCAATGACTTACAACCATATTCTAAAGAAAGTCTTCCCAGCTGTCAGGTGCTAAGAGCAATCTCTCAATATTTCCAACAAGTCATTATAAGAACTAGTGTGTTATATTTTAAAAATGTATACAAATAATGTCTTCTTCAAAGCTTTTAACTTTCAACTGCATCAGTTCTCATCATATCACCTACACAATCTACATGATTTAGCCTTATCTGTTTGATATTAGGATAAAGAAAGCAGCTAAAGAAAAGATTTTGGCAGATGCAAGCCATAATTAATGGAGGTGTTTATGGCAAGATCTCGGACAACATGACTGCCAAAAGTTGTGTCTGAAATTTGAGATGCCCTGAAATAAAGATAGACTCTGTGAACATTTTCCAAATAGATCCAGTTCAGACAAGGACACATGAGTAATATGGTTGTGGAAAAAAAAAAAAGTTCAAGGATTAGTATGACTATGTGACACTGACCCAGTCGTGAGGAAATGTATGATTGAGGCAATGAACAGATTCAGGACCCAGTGTCTTTTTTGGATCTTGCTTCCCAAGACCTATATAACGTAAGAGGAATACTTTTCTACACTTTGGATGGAAAACTTGGCCAGAAATAAAGACGAGCACATATGAGTGTCTTAATTCTATTATGTAGTTAATTGATTAAGAAAAAATGAGGAATTATTGAAGCAGATGATCATTTAACATAGTATCCTGTGTTCAATGTTTTCTTTCTGTAAATCCTTAATGCTAAAGGGATCAATGATAGAAACTCTTTTACGTTGATTATTAAACTAAGTGATAATCTTTATAATCCCTTGGAATATAAATTCTGTGAGATGTAAGGTGATGAGAAGCAGAGAGAAAAAGAAGTTCAAGTACTGTTTGTAGGCCTTGGCTTTTTACCATCTGCTTGTTGATTCATTGGTCCCATTTCTTCCTCATCTGTTTATTTGCATAGCAGCACCAGCTGCCCCCTCAAATTTGAATTGCCTGACTTAATCAGACAGTCCCCTGATTGAGAACTGAGTTACAAATTGGCAGATGAATACCAAATTGTTTTTAATAAGACACAGAGTTCTGGGTGCTTTGTGCCCATGCTATAACTGTTTGCTGGCAGCTACAATAACCAGCAGTGTTCCTTTCATCTTGAAGAGAAAGGCAAAAGGCATTCAGAGGAAGCCTTTGAATTTTGTACTCACGATTTCCACTCATCTGCCTAATGTTCTTTTTTTTTTTTTTAATTAGAAGGATACACATATGACTTAATTAATCAAGCCTGTCTTAGGGAATTATGCATTTATTAATGGTTTCTGCACTCAAGCACATTATTAGGGGATTTGTGCTAAGCACCTGACATAAAGCAGACTAATTTTGCTTGCTTTGCTTAATGTATTGAGAAACGGCATGTTGATCAGATTTCAAAACATTCAAGCTATGAACTAATGTCCTATTTAGGGGGTTTAAAAATTCAGTGTGTTGGCAATCCAGCCTTATAATGCTTTCTTTACAAGGCACGTCACAACTGGAAAGAAAAACCCGATGGGAAGAAAAAGCACTAAAAGGTAAAAGAAAGGAAAGAGTAGAAGGGAGAGCACCTGAAAGCAAGGCAAGGCCTTTAGAAATTGAATTTGTGGTTCCTTGCTTTGGTGTTTCCATAGTTTGGTGACTAGAACTGAATCATGCAAAGCCCCCCACAGGGTATATAAATGGCTGAAATGACTGGGTTGCACCTACTATATCACACAGACCTTGTCAGAGTACTAAGTAGGTGAATCCATGTTCAAATTGCTCATCTAATTGTTTTCTGAGCTCCTTAGATTACCGATCATTTTGATCATTTCTACTCATGACAGTAATAAAAATCTATTATTTGATATAGTCAATACCACTATTAGCAAGACATTATATGTTGGACCAGGAATTCCTCCACATAGACCATTAACATTTAAGACATCAAGGTTCACATTCCTATGGTTTATTCACTGAAAAATAACATGAGAAGCACATCACAGAATTCTCTCTGTACATCTACAGTGGAAAGGAATCTGGTTCGACCAAATAGAGAACAAGATTTATGAATCCAGTGAAGTTTTCAAGTGGTTCTTTGTACCAAACAGTGGCTAGATGATATCATGGACTAGTAGTTCCCCATGAGCTTCAAATATTAAAATCCTACTATTCAGTATTGTCCTAGGAAAGCAGAGATGCAGAGAGCCTGAGTTCAGTGCAACATGGTAGGAAAGAAAAAGGCCTCTTGAGCCAATGTCTGGCCTGGATTGGAATCTTGGCTCTACCACTTAGCAGTTTAGCAAACATGCACAGGCCATGTAGCCCCTCTAAACCTGACCTCTAAAATGAGGATAATAATAATATCTACTATATAGATTTTTGTGATGATTGAATGAAATGAGCAAGCATTCAAAGTACGTTCACATTATTATTATTAATCACTCATCAGCCATATATTATAGAATTTATTAGCTTTAAACTATCCATTTTTAAAACAAAAGCAAAAGCCACTATCACTACCACTCTTGCTTCACCCTGTCTTTCAAGGTATCACACCTCATTATGAAAAGACTTCTTGAAAGAAGAATTTACGTTCATTGTCTCTTCTTAATTTTCAGTGATTCCTTAAATAATGTAGTTTGGCTTATGACATATCACTGCACGATTTAAGGTCCTCTCAGGAGGATGACTGATACCTGGTCTAGAACTTGTTTTCCAAATCTCTATCTCTAGACAGACGAGCCTTTCACCTCAATTCCAGAGTGGTATATCTGAGAGCCTCATATATTTGTCATCATGACAGAAGCAGTGTGGAGAAATAGATAGACAGCCTGGCATGGAATCTGGGCAGCCCCACTTAATGTGAATTCAAAAATAGTAGACAATATTCTCCCTTCCTGCTGAAAATCTTCTGTAGGGTGCCTCAGTACCTCAAGTTCCCTTTGTCATTAATTTGGGTTCTGGCAAGAAAATATGCACTATGAAAGAAATCAATTTATGGCATTGTCAGCTATTATTAGCTCCTAAAAGAGATAAGTGATGGCACTGATAGAATGGGACATAAAAAAGATAAATTTTGAATAATTAAGGATAAAGGGGTATTGGAATGACTGGAGCATATTTCCGGTAGCGGGATGTCAATATGAAGTAAGGATACTGGGCAGCATGATAGAAGTGAATTATTTCATGTATTTCACACTGCTATCTAATAATTAGAAAAATAGAAACCACCACTGCTTATTAAAATCTTTCTATATATGTCAGACACTTTACCAAATGTGTTATACATGCAACCTAATTTAATCATCACAACAACCCTGTAAATTAGATAAAATTAACCCCCTTTCAAATAAAAAGAAAAATATGAGATTAAGCAATTGACTAAAGTTCATAGAACAGATAAATGACTAAACTTAGGTTTGATTGATTGATTGATTGATTCATTCATTCATTCAAAAAATACTTTTTGAGTAATGTTCTATGACAATTCTACCATTCTGCACAGTTCTACCTTTGGAATATAACAGTGAACAAAATGTATGCTCTTATTGGGCTTGTACTCAGTGGGTGAGATAAAAAAAGTTTTCACAGCTTTAGACCAGTTTTAAACCAGTTCATTTGACTAACAACTTGTATCAGTAAACATACTTTTGTAAGCCAGCCTGATACAGCTTCTAATTTTTGAAAATCAGCCAGTTATAAACAGACTTAACACTATTGAACACACCTAAGTATTGAACACACCTAAGTACCAACTAAATACTGTCTCATATGAGTACCTATGCTTTTATAGATGATGTCAACCCTTTAAACATCTGAGAATCTACCAGTTCCTGAACTGCACACTTCTCACAAATCCTATCTAAAATCAGCAGTTTGATTTGCTGAAGGAGATTGGGCCTGTTACTATAGCTATCTTGTTTTCAGGAAGGGAATAAATGCATTGCTAAACAAGAAGGCAGATATATAGAAGTTGGACTAAAATACTAGTTTTGATCTGCATGAAGAGCTATAATGAAAGATTTTTTTTCTAGACATCAAGAATACAGACAAGTATTTACTGCAGAATTTAAAATTTTATAGATACTTCTAAATATCAGATTCGCAATAATAGATTTGTTTCAACTAGTTAATTTATTGTTAGATTCTCAATAGTGGGTAGGGGAATGGTTAGAATGGTTAAATGGTTAAATGGTTAAAAGAAAGGGTTAAAATGGTTAAATGGTTAAAAGAAGGTCTCTAACTCATGGTAAACATTTTCAAAAATAGCAACAAAGCAAACAAGCTAGAAATAAAGATAAAGTTTGGGCTCTTTAGATAAAACCATTAGCTCCTGAAATGAATAAAGAACTAAAAGCCAAAGAATCAAGAACTCTAAAGACACCTACCAGGCATTGCAAGGAAAAGGGTCATTGGAAAAGCCAATGTCTCATATTATTTAAGAACAAAATATATCCAATGATGTTACTTCAAGGGAAACATTAATATCCTAAAATTCCCTATAATTCTACTGATCTCCTAAGTAGTATATCTAGAAATATAAATGAACATCACCATAATTTCTTGCTGATTTGGAACCACTCTAGTTATCATTATTCCCACCATGTGGACTATTGGTACCCTTAAAATATTGAAATCACTCAAGCAGTGGGAATTTATAATGATCCTAAGCCTTTCCCATGTCTGAATTTTTAAATATTGCTTTGGGACCATTATCAGAAGAACACTCCTTTCTTCTCTGTGACTCACCACTACACATGTAATAGAGGTTCACTTTGCAAATGGAACTGGTAAATAAAATAGAAGAATTTTCGTGGAAGTTCCAGACAATTCCATCTCACATAATCAAATTATAGCTTATCTGGATTTGCAGATAACATATATATTATGTGTGATCAAGAAATAGCTAAAGAATTAGCTATGGTTCTAGAATAGCTATGGAAAAAAGACTCTATGAACATAGGCAAAATAATTAGAGTAGAACCCAAAAGAGTTCAGATTGATTCTTCTAACCCTTTACTTAAAATTCTTCAATATCCCCTTGAAACTGAAGCCATTTATGAGCAGCTTGACAGAGAAAGGACTAATATTACTTGCATCAGTTCTTATCACTCTCAAAACTGTGGAAAAGTGGAAAGGACAAATGGAATATTAAAAATGAAAGTATCTAAACTATTGGATACCCTTAAACTCCTGTGGCCTAAAGTAATATCTTTAACTCTTAGTCTTGTGCTCTTTCCCTTCAGGAACTCATAGATTGTATTTCTATGAACTAGTCACTGGTAGGCTCATGTGAGTAGAAATATCTCCATCCATATATATATTTTTATGGTGGTAAATATTCATGACATCATATTTACATTTAACCATTTAAAAGTGTATAATTCAACAAGGTGAAAGGATTATAAGAGACTAATATAAACAATTTTATGCTAACAAATTAGATAACCTAGATGAAATGAACAGATTCATAGAAGACATAAATGACTGAAACTGACTCAAGAAGAAATAGAAAATCTAGATAAGGTTATACCAAGTTAAGAGGTTGAGACCTAGGGAAAGACATTGCAGTTAGAAGGAACAGCAAAGCCCTAAATTATAAGAGTACACAGTGTGTCCAGAGAATGGCAAAGAGATTGGCATGGTAATACAGAGTGAATTAATAAAATCATATTGGACACAAGGTTAGAGTAGATAATGAGGTGAAGTATAGGCTAAGTTTCTAGAGCATCTTTAACTTCAAATCCTAGTTGATTAACAAAAAATAGTTTATTTCACACTATGTTTTTGTCTTGGGTTGGCCAGGACTCTACACCATATAGTTTCTTAGGACCTAAGCTAATGGACCTTTGCTATCTTGTAGTGGTACTATTTGGAACACATGGATTCCTTGATTGTTATAGAAGAGAAGTAGAGAGAGTATTGTGGTGTATCTCTTGTAGTGTATACTTTGGCCCCATGTAATTCCAAGGAGACTGGGAAATGTGGTAGAACAGTAGACTTTTTTGGTGAGCCCCATTTTCTTTGCCATAGGAGAGTAGGGATCAGGATCTTTGAAGGCCATTGTAAAGAGTGTGGTCACTGTGTGATTTTAACTAATAATAGGATCACTCTGGCTGCTATGTTTTTTGGAGAATAATAGAAGGAACTTAAGGGTGGAAGAGAGAGAGAGAGAGAAAGAGAGAGAGAGAGAGAGAGAGATTCAGAGCCTATTTCAACTACCTGGGCATAAGATGATGGCCCCTGGGACCAGCATGGTAATGGTGGAGGTAATCAGAATGGGTCAGATTTTAGTGCAAGGCTAATGTATTCTATTCATTAGCTAAATGTTATATATAAGAAAAGGAGAGGATTTGGATAATTTTTTCTGTTTAGGTTTTTGGGTTTTTGGCCACTGTAAGGTTAGAGGTGCTATATACAAAGATGGGGCAGACTGTGGGAGGAACAGGTTTTGGGGGAAAATACCAGGAGTTTGGTTTTTGACATATAAACTTAGATGCTTAATAGATATTCAAGTTAATATTGAATAGATAGTTGGATAAGAATTTGGAGTTTGGAGGAGCTTTTAGTTCAAATAAATTATTTGCATCATTAATTTTTAGAATTTGAAACTATGTCCTTTCAGTTCTAAAGCCCAGTCTCTTAACCATCTTTATAACTGCTTGGCAAACGAAGAAGAAAACGTTTTCAAAATCTTGTTTAAAAAGTATCATTTATATTATTCTATAACTAGCCCAAATGCACACCAATTTCATCTAAAATAATTATATTACAGTATCACCTAACCAGCATTAAGTTCTCTTTTGTGATAAGTTTTGGTTTGTCAATGATATTTCACATTTAACAGCCTACATTTTTAATTTTTTAATCTTTTAAGATTAGATAATTGATCAAAGCACATTTGTCCTATTATTCCTGAAGGCAAAATTTTTGGGAGCATTAAATATGTATGTTATTGGCCAATCACTTATAAAAGAAGAAACTTCATTATCAGGTATTACAATCATATTTGTTTTTTAAAATAATATTTTCATTTAAAAAAAAATTTCTCTTAATAGTTAAGGTTCAGAATTCCTCTTAGATATGAAATGAATTCCTGTATAGTGTGCTATAATTATTTAAATAGTTATTATGTGCTTTTTTTTTTATCAATAGCACATACTCTTAAGGGAAACAAATGAAAAGAAGTCCATTGATGACAAGTAAATATTAGACATTGATGTACCTGTTATAGAAAAGTGTATTCATTTGGAAGCAATTTCAAGAGATGCCTGTCAGTGGCTGTCAAACATTTGGGCAGTAGACATGACGTTTAAAATCCATAGCAGTAGAATTATTATGTCAAGGCCAACCAAAAATATGGCTATAATTCCTTTAGTTTGTATCATCAGAAACCTTTTTCAAGACATATGATAAGGTGATTAGAATTTTGAATCATGAAACAAAATCGATGATTCACAAATTATACATGTGTCTGCATTGTTAACATTGTTACACTTTCTATATGCTTAATGTATCTCCAAGTCCATAACCTACATTTCATTTTCAAAAGGGGCCAATGTTTCAGAAAGAAGGCATGCGTACCCAATCTTTATAGAGCGTTCATATGCATCCATTTGTCTGCATTAAAGGAGATGAGGACAAATGAAAACAAATGGTTTAAAAAGCTGCAGTTTTCTTATTTCTTTCAGGCCCTAAGTATTTACCCAGGTAAGGACTTTTTGCATAGCAGCAAGAATGAATTCAATAGCCCTAAGTACTGTGAATTTAGGAAGACATATGCTTTCAAGAAAATCTCTTTCCTTAATTGTCCTAAACAGACAGGTGTTTTTTTTTTTTTCCTTTCTTTTTCCTGGCAGCATGTCCACCCAGTTTTTCCCCTGAAGACATACTTATTCTTCCTTCATG
Source organism: Eonycteris spelaea (assembly GCA_003508835.1). NCBI lineage: Eukaryota > Metazoa > Chordata > Mammalia > Chiroptera > Pteropodidae > Eonycteris > Eonycteris spelaea. Next base: position 4,480,064 of record PUFA01000087.1, read on the forward strand.
GTGAAAAGGAGAGTGCATCACCAATTCTTAATCTATTTAACATTCTTTACTATTTTGAGAATCTGCTAAAAAATGTGGTCACTTTCCCTAAAAAATGTACATAATTAAAGATGTAATTATTTATAAGCAATATCAAGGTTCACATATATGAATCTTAAGGTTCAACCTCAGGTAAATCACATTTGTTTTTAGATTATGACTTGCTGTTCCATTATTTATATTATTTAGAAGGTGTAAATGTATCTAAAAGAAATTATTTGAAGCAAAAGTACAAGAAAATTGAACTTCGTGATATATAGGTATATAATTTCATTATATAGAACATTTCACTATACATATTAACCCTTATTTTATGTACTTAATTTCATTGCACTGGAGGTTTCAGTGAGGTCAAAGAATTGTAGCTGGAAGGTCCTTGAGCATGTCAGGTGGAAGTAGGGATTATGGTGGATATAGTGTGCGTGTTTGACATGGATGCTTTCAAGGCAGTGAGGAAAGGTCTAGGGTTTGTTTATGAAATGGTTGGCTAAAGAGGAGTGGAGGATAATATTGTTTTAGGTGAAAAATTCAAGAAACTAAGATGAGGATATTATTTGATTTATCCACATGGATTTTGAAGTGACTGAGAGTGATAACAGGAATAGTGGTTGAGAGCCAGAGGAATGACAAGATTTTGCTAATGACCACTTCAAGGGGTGGTATGGGGCACAACCAGATGGTACAGGCTTCAAAGAGTTGTTTTTTGTTCTTTGTTTTTATGGAGGGAAAAAGAGAAATAGTTTAAGTGGCAATAGGGAACACAAAGAACAGCTACTAAATTTCTTATTGCCAAGAGGTATTGGTTATGAAAGTAAGACATTTTTACTTAAGATTGATGTATTTAGGGGATAGTCAGACTTCAGTTAACAACGCAACAACTAACATTATCTAGTTAAGATGTGTCAAACATTGTTCTAAATGTTTTATTAGAAGATTAAAGGCTTGCTAGGTGAGGAGTTAGAGGGAATTTGTAGTTCTCATATTAGGACTCACAAATGACTCAGCTAAAGTGCTTGAGAGGGATGGAAGGGTGATTAGATGATATCAGAGGTATATGCCTACATGGGGGATATAAACCCTGAGGGCCAGTACTTGCTACTCAAAGTGAGATTCGTGAAACTACAGAAAACATCACCTGTGAGATTATTAGAAATGCAGAATTTCATATGGGGCTGGACTGACTGAATCAGAAGCTACATTTGCAAAATATAACCCCAAATGATGGATATGCACATTAAAATTTGAGAGGTACTGCTTTAGGTGACTGTTGGGACCTTTCAATTAAGATGAATAACCTAATAAGAATTAGGAACATAGATGATGAAATTTTAGGGAGAATAGAGAAAAAGTGTCCAAGTTTAAGAGATTAGTAAGTAAATCTTTGTCTATATGATGTCAATATGTGCTGAGCATGAAAGGCATAATAGAAATATTCTGTAGTGAATTGAATTGAACATAGCCACCACTCTAATGAAATTGCTGATTCATAGGTAAGGCATTGTATGGACATTTTCTCCCCAGACACAACAATATCCCTTGTTTTGTGTTTGAGTGAGTGATTATGTTCACTTGAGTAGAAATTCCCAGGATAAGAAAATTGCCAAGAAGCTGTGACAAATTAAAGGCTTGAAATATTATGATAATCACATTGTCTCTTTTCTCTTATCATTTAGATGCGTTGTAGAAAGGGCCTCTCCAAATGCAGAGAACAGAATAAGGATTTGCCTTAGATTAACTTTTATTTTTAGGGTAGCTAATATTTGGTTATTATGAATACTTGATGATATTTGTTTAGAAAAATAGATAAAAAGAAATTTGGAAAGTTTTTCTATCTATGCCAAAAGTATCCTCAAAAGCTTTACATATAATCTGATAGTAAACTGATAAAAATGAAATAATTTTGGCTTCATTGCAAGAAATTAGAACTAATGAAATATTATGGGAAGTTTTTAAGATGAAGATGGCAGATAAGCCCACTACTATATTAGAAAATACTTTCAGACCTTAGGATAATGCCAAATTGACTTTTTATTACTTGGACAATTACTGAAAAGCATATAATCTTTGATTATTTTGGATTATCAATGATCCTCTCAGGTTTCCTAGGGGCAAGACAATTTAAGTTTTGGAAAAGTGGCATATTTATCAAGGCTATCCATTTTATCTGGATTGAGTGGAATGTAAAAACGGATATCTTTCAGTTATTAACAGACTAAAATTTAAATGTTTTAAAATAGGTCCATGTGATGCAACGGCACAAATATACTGCATTTCAAGAAATATTCATGAAATTAAAATCCATAGCAATTATGAGACAATGAAAAATAGTGAGTTTAGTCCCCCCAAAAAGTGCTAAAATTTATGAAACAGAGTGTGAGAGACTTGGAGCATCAATGGCCCCAATGAATGACTTTCCTACATTGTGCCATTTGTCCTGTATCTTTGTGGTCCCCCTTACTCTGACTCCGGGCTTGGCTAAATGACTTGCTTTGGTCAATAGGCTGCTACACACACAATACAAAGAAATTTGTATGCTTGGCCTAGCTCTCTCTTGCTCTTTTACCTTCACTATAAGAAAATGTCTGGGATAGCCTGATGGATCATAAGCCATATGGACTAGAGTTGAGTCAGCCCAGTTGTCCCAGCTAAAAGCCTAGACATATGAGAGAGCCCAGCCAAGTTCAGCAAAGCTACCTGGTCAACCCAAAGCTGACCACTGACCACAGCTGTTCTCTGACAAGCACAGCTCACATGAGCAGAATACCTAGCCAATTAAAAGAGTCATAAGCAAAAATAAATATTTGTTTTTATATGCTCCTGAGGTTTTGTGGTTGTTTGTTATGCAGTATTATTGAGGCAATAGAGAACTGATAGAAAGAAAGGATAAGCATCCTACAGTTTATTTGCAATATAATACACTTTTCCTTTTGCTTCAGTTTCTGTTCATAAATGATGTATATATATATAAATGCAAGCACATGGATTCAGAATGAGTCAAATTCCATTAGAGTATTTTCAAATATGTGCAAAATAAAAACTAATATGATAAAAGTAGGAGAGTAGCTTCAATGCATGCATAAAAGAGATGCCTATTTTTAATAATACTTTAGGCTTTAACATTACTTATATTTGTGTTGTTCTACAATTTCTATATGAAAAACTCTCACAATAATGTAATTCTTACTATACAAGAAAAAGTCTAGTTTATGAGTCTAAGGTGTCTAATTTGTAATAAGATTATTTGGAAATTAATGTTGTGGATACTATAAAATTTTGACTTAATGGTGATACAATGAAAAAAATACTAGCTAACACATATAGTATTTATTACATTCCAGGTACTATTTTAAGATTTTTACATATATTATATTACCTTCACAGGAATCCAATGTAATAGTTGCAACTATTGGTAGTTGATAGATGATGAAACTGAGGCCCAGAGAGGTTGAGTGACTTGTTTACGTTCACACAGAATAATAATTGGTAGAATAGGGATTCAAACCTAGGTATTAGTCTGGCTGCAGATTCCATACTCTGAACATGCTATATGTTGAAATTTGTATTAGGCTGGGATATCTTTTCACTTATTAAGAGGCACACCCAAGTGAGGAGAGAGCTCCAAGTGAAGAAGAATAGTATCTGCCATATTTGTTCAGTATAGCACAGACTTTTTCTTTCCTCCTAAATAATTTAACTTAGAAAATGAGAGAATTTTACATGCATTTTGTATAAGAGGTCACTGTTCAGGTTTCTTCAGGGTAATAATTCTTTCTTCTGTTTGTCTCATTACTGTTGTAAGATGTGCTAATTTGTATGGTATAATCGTAATATGTGACATAGCAGATTGGGTGGGAATAATGGGCAGGACTACAAGGGGAATAATCAAAAGGCATAAAGTAGTTAGAATTAAATCCTTTAAACTATGATGAGACTATGTAAAGAACTTTATTCTTTAACTCAGCAGTCCTCTATATTTAGTACACATATGACTCACCCTGCAGAAATCTGGATTTCACTTTCAGAGAGAGTCTAATTCAACATGTCCAGATAAGTAAAGAAATCTCTATGTGCATAGAGAAATCTGCATTTACAAAGCATATCTCTTTGTAAATGCAGAATTTCTTGATCTAATTCTTGGTGTAATTACTTGGTGTAATGCCTGTCCACATAGTCTCTAGAGCAGCATTGTCCAATATGACACTGTGATGACGGACATGTGTGCTGTCCACATGTGTTCAGTGTTCAGTTTGCCATGTGTTCAGTTGAAAAACTGAAGTTTTAATTTTAGTTAATTAAATTTTAATTTTAAGTAATTTGAATTTTAATTGATATAACCCATGTGGCTAGTGGCTAGTGGCTTTTTAAAACTGAAGCATAATTTGCATATAACATCCTATTAGTTTCAGGTATACATTATAATGATTTGATATTTATATACATTACAAAATGATTACTATGAGTCTAGTTATCTGTTATCATACAAAGTTATTATAATAGTATTGACTGTATTCTCCATGCTGTATATTACATGCCCATGACTTATTTATTTTATAACTGGAAGTTTGTACCTCCTAATGCCCTTCACCTATTTGCCTGCCCTTCCTATTTCTCTGTCTGTAGTAACCACCTGTTAATTTATGAATCTGTTTTGTTTTGTTTGTTCATTTGTTTTGTTTTTTAGATTCCACACACAAGTAAAATCATATGGCACTTGTCTTTTTTTGTCTGACTTATTTCACTTAGTATGATACCCTCTAGGTTTATCCATGTGGTTGCAAATGGCAAAATTCTATTCTTTTTTATGACTGAGTAATATTCCTTTGTATATGTATACCATATCTTTACCCATTTATCTATTGATGGATAATGTAGTCAATTAATCTATGACAAAGGAGGCAAGAATATACAATGGTGAAAAGATAGTCTTTTCAGTAAATGGTGCTGGGAAAACTGAACAGCTACATGCAAAAGAGTACAATTAGACCACTATCTTACCCCACATATAAAAATAAATTCAAAATAGCTTAAATATTTGAACATTTAGGTTGTTTCTATATATTGACTATTATAAATAATGCTGCAGTGAACATTGGGTGCCTACAGTTCTTTGAGTTACTGTTTTTTGTTTTTGTTTTTGTTTTTGTTTGATCAATACCCAGAAATGAAATTGCTAGGTCTTGTGGTAGTTCTATTTTTAATTTTTTGAGGAAACTTCATGCTGTTTTCCATAGTGGCTACACCAATTTGCATTCCTACCAACAGTGTATGAGAGTTTTCTTTTCTCTATATCCTCACTAAAACTTATTTTTTGTCTTTTTGATGATAGCCATTCTGACAGGTATGAGGTTATACCTCATTGTGGTTTTATTTCCATTTTCCTGATGATTGGTGATGTTAAGCACTTTTTCATGTGCCTGTTGATACTGGTATGTCTTCTTTGGAAGAATGTCTATTGAAGTTTTCTGCCCATTTTAACGTTTTTTTTTTGTTTTTTTTGTTTTTTTTTTTTTTTTTTTTTTTTTTTTTTTTTTTTTTTTAGTATTAATTTGTGTAATTTACTTACACATTTTGGATATCAGCCCCTTACCAGATGTATGATTTGCAAATATCTTCTCCCATTCAGTAGATTGACTTTTTATTTCACTGAAGGCTTTCTTTGCTGAGCTAAAGATTTTAAGTTTGATGTAATCCTATTTGTTTATTTTTGATTTTGTTACCTTTGCCTAAGGCAGCTGGTCCAAGAAAATATTGCTAAGACTGATGTCAAAGAGCTTACTGTCCATGTTAATTCAGTCCCCATCAAAATACTAATGAAATTTTTCACGGAAGTAAAACAAAAAAATCTAAAATTTATATGAAACCACAAAGAAATCTGAATAGCCAAAGCAATTTTGAGAAAGAAAACAAAGCTGGAGGCATCACACACCCTAATTTCAAACTATATTACAAAGCTATAATAATCCAAACAGTATAGTACAGACACAAAAATTGACACACAGATCAATGGAATAGAGAGCCCAGAAATAAACCCACACATATGTAGTCAATTAATCTACGACAAAAGAGGCAAGAATATACAATGGGAAAAAGATAGTATTTTTAGTAAATGGTGTTGGGAAAACTGAACAGCTACATGCAAAAGACTACAATTAGACCACTATCTTACCCCATATATAAAAATAAATTCAAAATATGTTAAATACTTGAATGTAAGGCCTGAATCCATAAAACTCCTAGAAGAAAACATTGGCTAGTGGCTATCGTATTATACACCTCTAGAGCAGAGGTCAATGAATGATAGCCTGATAGCCAAATCTAGCCATTCCCATATATTCACATATCGTTTATGGTTACTTTCACTACACACAAGAACATTACTCGAATAGCGGCAACAGATATCATACAGCTTGCAAAGCCAAAAATATTTACTATCTGGTTCTTTATAGAAAAGTTTTGCTGACTTCCGGTCTAGAGCATTCTTTGGGAAAAAATGCCCTGTGATTTGAATTTTCTTTTGAAGGCAATGAAGAACCAAAGACATGTTTGTTTGTTTGTTTTTAATAATAATTTTTTATTTTTCAGTTATAATTGGCATACAATACTATATTTGTTTCAGGTGTACAATGCAGTGATTAGACATCTATATAACTCACAAAGTGACCATCCCAATAAATCTAGTGCCCCTCTGATACTATACATAATTATTACAATATTATTGGCTACATTCCTTATACTACACTTTCTATCTCCATAACAATTTATAACTACCAATTTGTATTCTTAATCTCATTGCCCCTTTTCACTGACACCCCCAACCCTCCTTCTGTTAGGTAACCTTCAAAATATTCTCTGTATCTATGAGTTTGTTTCTGTTTGTCTGTTTATTTTGTTCTTTAGATTCCACATATATGTGCAATCATATGGCATTTGTCTTCCTCTATCTGACTTACTCCATTCAGCACACTACCCTCTAGGTCCATTACAAAATATCTTTTTCCATCCCCTTACTTTTAGTTTGTATGTGTCTTTTAATCTGAAATGAGTCTCTTGTAGGCAGCATATGTAAGGATTTTGTTTTCTTATTCATTCAACCACCTTATCTTTTGATTGGAGCATTTAATTATTTTTCATTTGAAGTACTTGTTGATAGGTAGGCAGTTATTGCCATTTTTTATTTAGACTTTTGATACATATTTTTTTTTTTTTTGTTTGGGAAGCTTTTTATCTGTCCTTTGATTCTAAATAACACTGCTAGGTAGAGTAACCTTGGTTGTAGATCCTGGGTTTTCATCACTTTGAATATTTTGTGCTAAGCCCTTCTGGCCTGTAAAGTTTCTGTTGAGAAATCGGCTAACAGTCCCTTGTATGTAACTAATTGCTTTTATCTTGCTGCTTTTAAGATTCTCTTTGAATTTAACCTTTGGCATTTTAACTATGTTGTGTTTTGCTGTGGGCCTCTTTGGATTCATATCGTTTGGAATTCTCTGAGCCTCCTGGGGTTGTATGTCTATTTCCTTCACCAGGTTTGGAAGTTTTCCATCATTATTTCTTCAAATAGGTTTTCCATTCCTTGCTCTCTCTCTTCTCCTGTTACCTCTATGATGTGAATGTTGTTACGCTTGACGTTATTCCAGAGGCTTCTTAAATTATCTTAATTGTTTTGGATTCTTTTTTCATATTGCTGTTCTGATTGGGTATCCTCTACTACCCCATCCTTTATGGTGCTGATTTGATCCTCCATTTCATCCACTGTGTGGATTCCCACCAATGTACTCTTCATCTCATTTATTGTATTTTTCATTTCTGACTGGCTCCCTATTACATTTTCCATCTCCATTTGTGTTTTTTATCTCCGTGTTAAAGTTCTCACTGAGTTTATCTACTCTTCCTCTAAGTTCCTCGAGTATCCTTATAATCAGTGTTTAGAACTCTGCATCTCGTATATTGCTTGTCTCCATTTTGGTGCATTCTTTTTCTGGAGCTTTGTTCTGTTCTTTCAAGTGGGACATGTTTCTTTGTCTCCCTATTTTCCTGCCTTCCTATGTCTGTTTCTGTGTATTGGGTAGGGCTCCTAAGTCTTTTGATCTTAGTAGAGTGACTTTATGTAGTAGGTGTGCTGTGGGACCCCTCGGCACAAACCTGAGAGGTGTCCAGGTGCAGGCCAAGTTCAGCTGCAGCCTGTGAGACTCCGAGACCACCTGGTAAGAATCATTAAGCAATCTACATATGGCTGCCACCCATGCTGGGTTTATAGGTGCCTTGAAGGGTTAAGTCCAAAACCAAGGCCAGCTGCCACTAGTGTAGGGCTTGGGGCTGCTTAGTAAGAGGTACAGGGCACACCAAGGCCAGATACTGCTTCTTTGGGTTTTGTGAGCCTTTGAGAGATTTTATGAAAATTCACAGCAGAAGCCAAGATAGCCTGTTTGTACAGAAAAAAATCACTGAAAGGGGCTTGTGTGGGCCCACAAGTTGGGAAAAGCAGAGGCTCAGGGAATTCCCTGGTTAGAGTGACTTGTGTTATTAAGGCTGATGGCACCTGCGCCTGCAGGCTGGGATGGGGAGGGCTCAACGAAGGAACAATGGCTTCTGCCTGCACCTTTGTCTAGGAGCCAGCCACTGCTCCAACCCTCACCCTGAGGCCCAACAGCTCAATGCCTCTCCATATATCCCTGGCGCTCCTCAAGCAGTTGCTCCAGTGCTGGAGTTCAGAGTGAATGAATCCATCAGCAAGTAAGGCCAGGCATGGGCCCTTTAAGAGGAAGTTCTCCGCTTCCCACAGCCCTCTGTCTCACTCAGCCACAGCTTCCACCGGTTTTCACAGCTAGAGGTTTGGGGACTTCTCTTTCCAGCACTGGAACCCTGAGCTGGGGGAGCCCAGTGTGTGACCAGGATCCCTCGCTCCTCAGGTAGGGTGGAGGGCTCTGCAGCCTAGATAGCCCTCCATATTCTTAATTGCCACTCGTGGTTGTAGGACCAGGCTTTTGTGTCTCCACCACTGCTACCATTTGGAGGTGACCTAGTTGTAAGGTTTCTGTTCAGCCAGACCTCTGGTGACTCCGCATCCTGGTTGCTTTGTACTTTCATTATCATTTTGGTGTGGTCGCTAGAGGAGGTGTGTACAGCCTTTACCTTCTATGACGTCTTGAATTTCCGCATGTGTGCATTTTGGAGGGATCTCTCTGGCTATGGTGCAGAGCATGGTGTGAGACCAGCAAGGAGATTATGGCACAGGCCAGGTAAGAGATGACCAGTTTCCTCAAAGACATGTTTTTATAGGAGAACGTGGATGGATTCAATAATGGTATATAATTTGCAAGGCTACCATGAACATTTTTGATATATTCTGCAAGAATTACAGTAATCAAACTCTAAATAACTGATATTTCAGATACCGCTTTTTTTTTTTAATATCTTGACATCTTGGGCATATTTATAAGATTTTAAAATTCAGTTTTAAGGACTTTGCGCATTCTGTCATTCATGTGTTTATTTCTGTTGGTTAATTTGTCTCCTGGATAGATATTGTATTTTCCTACATTTTTGTAAGCTTAGTAATTTTTCACTAGGTGCCGACAACTGTGACTTTTGCCATGTTTAGTGCTTGATTGTGTTGGATTACTTTAAAGAGTGTTGGACTTTGTTCTTTTGTATAACTTGAAGTCAGTTCTATCCTTTCAAGGCTTACTTTGAAGTTTTACAATGACAATTCCTGAGTAGCCTTTGTTCAAGGGCCAATTTAGCCCCACCCGTAAGGTGAGACCCTTCTGAGAATTCTACTTAAGCCCACATGATATGAGGTCTCTCTACTCTGGCTGGTGAGATGCCAACAATTCCCTGCCTTGATTCAGCCTTGGGAATTGTTTGGCCTGCTAATTTTCAGTGTTTCCCCCCCCCCCCCCGAGGCGTCATTAAGTTTTACTCAAGACATGCGTGGATCACTACATCGGCAAAGGACTGGAAACCACCTTTCTTCAGGTCTTCACAGCTTTTTTCTCTGTGTAGTTTCTTCCTCTCCAGTACTCTGTACCACAAATTATAGCTGCTTCAACTTTTCTGAACTCTTATCTGTTTCCTTAACTCAGGATGACTTGCTGGGCTCTGAGTTTCCCATCTCTGCACTGCAGCCGGGAGAATGCCTCTAGGCAGTAACCTGGGGGCAATCATGGAGCTTATTTGTTTCCCTTTACTCAGAAGTCAATTTCCTGTGCTGCCCATTGTTAATGTCTGAAAACAGTTGTTTGAAATATTTCATGTGTGTTTCCAAATGTTTGCAGTTGGGACAGAAATTCCAGAAGTTAATTCTTCATGGGTGGAAAAAAAAGTAAAATAATTAATACTTAAATGGCTTAAAATGTCTCAATAACAAAATACAATTATTTTAAAACAGGAACATGTATTTTTAAGTGTTTAATTGTGTTAGTTAAAATGTTAATATAAATTTAAAAATTTATAAACCTTTCAACCAAGTCAATAAGAAATTTTACATGTACATTTGTTTCTCACTTTCCTTCATATATATTCATGATCTGGAGGAGGAATACATTCTTTATTAATTCAAACTGTTTCTCAGCCTGAATGAATTTGTCAAAGGAAAAAAAATCTTTCTATGGTTGTAGAAGAAAGTATTCTTATAAAATTAGATGGTTCTATGGCTGTATTGTAATGGTCCTCAAATCTCTGATAATGTAGACGCTTTAGTAACTTCCTTCTTTTTAATAGTGAACCTCTTTAAAATCTCATCAGCAAATCTATATTTCCTGAATGACTCACCTTTAACCCTTAAATCAATCCTAGTTATCATAATGGATAAATTGTTATTGGAGTTTTATGTCTTAGACAGTCTGCTTAGTTGTTAAAGTTTGACCCTAGCAGCAAGTGTGAGAATTTTGGCAAGACAAAGAGGTGTAGCTTGTACTGTTCTTGCCAATTTGTCAAAATTTCCAGTATATCTTCTGATATACAATTTAATATCATTAGCAGTTATAAGCATAATTGTATAATACCATTTTGATTTTTAACATATCTTAAAAATCTTTTTAATATAAGGTTCAATGTTTTAATAAAGTACTTTAAGCACAATTAACATATGTTCTAGATGGAAAAAAGTTCAATCCTTATATTTCAGCCACTCTGATTTATTTTCTCCTCAGCATTTTGAAGAAGAAAAAATTATGAATAATAAAAACAAATTTATATTTTGTGGATTGTTGGAGGTTTGCCAGTTTAAGGCCTGTCTCTAAGGACAGAATCTCTTGTGAAATGGATACTGCAGCTGAAGTTGATCAATAAATTGGAGACTAATGGTTCAATCAAGTCTGAGATTAGACACCAGTGTGAGGTTATAAATCCCATAGCTACTATATTATTGCATCAGGAGAGTGGGATTAAGGGAAGGGGGGAAATAAATTACAGCCCAGGCAGAGAACAGATCATGAAATGGTCATCAAGAGTTTGTTAAGGGCCAAGAAGAATGGCAGAAACCCAGTTCAATCTGATTTAATTCACTGCAAAGGCTCAGCTGACCTGTAAAGATTATTGACCCATTTGAGACAATGTATTTCCAAGGGATGAACTAGCATGGGGTGGACATCTGTAGAATGCTTTGTTGAAAGTTACTTGTAAAACTAATCTTGATAATATGATAACAATATATATTATCAGTTTTATAATTTTATATCTGTCTAGTAGGAGAAAAGGGATCAGGGGCAAATTTGTGTTCACTAGAGATCCTCTTTTATCCATGTGCTTTTTATTTCTCAGACATTTCATGGAATCATTATTTAACATATTCTGATGTGTGAAACCTTAAAAGAGGAATTTACTTTTGCAACAAAGCCTACATATATAAAATATACTTGGTTGAATGTACGAAATTGCTGATATTCAACCAGTTTTGACCTATAGTAATGAAGATTTCATGTAATTTAACCTGGTATTAAGTTCACATCTGAAAATGTTTAAAAACAAGGGCATTTGTTAAAATGGTAAATCTATTTGAATCTGAGATGGTGCTATCTGTAGATGAAGGGCCAAATACTTAACTTCTGGTTTTTGCTTTACACTTTGGACTACACTGAGGGCTAAAAAACACCTCGGACAAAACCCCTCCCCCAAAAATGCAGTTTCACAAATCACTTCCACCTTGGAGTTTCTGTGGGACTGCTGTTACTTGCTTTCTAAAGAACTATTTATATGTCCATCTGAGAATCTTTTTCTAGCTACAAGTCAGATAAAAAACAGTCAACTTTCCACTCCTCCCTCATTTTTCTGTTTTATTGTGCGTGTGTGTGTGTGTGTGTGTGTGTGTGTTTGGAGGCATAAATAGACCAATGTTGGGGGAGGGACATATATTTTAAAATTTGTAGTTATAATTATAAATTTTTAAACTTTTTTCTTTATTATATTAATGTTTACTTCATGTATATTAAAATTATATTATTAGGTATACACATATTTAGTATTTCTATATTTTACTATTTAATTAATCCTTTTATTATTATTTTCATTTCTGGTAACATGTCTTGCCTTAGAGTCTATTTTGTCTAATACTTATGTAACTATACCGGTTTTCTTATGTAGTGTTTACATGGTATATCTTTTTCTTTCACTTTCATCTATCTTTGTCCTTATATATAAAGTAAATAGCATATAGTTGGTTTTCTTTTTTAGTTAGATTTATTTTATAAAACTGTGGTTCAACAATCACTATAATTTCATTAGAGGATTTGTTCCATTTATGTTTAAGATAGTAACATGATTGGTTTTATATCTACTTTCTCGCTCTTTGTTTTTATTTGAAGCATCAGTCCTTTTTTCCTTTTGTCCTGCTCTGACTTTTAGTAGACTTAAAGAGGGAGTTGTGTAAACATATTTATGTAACAGAAAGATCACATAGCAGTTTTGGAGGGAGCCAATATGTGGGTAAAGAGACTAGTCAGCACACTATGGTAGAGAAGTGATGGTGGCCTGAATGAAGGCATTGGTAGTAGGAAGAGAGAATGGAACACGTTTGTGACATATTTTAGATAGAAAATCTATAGGATTTGGGTATTGACTAGAGATGGAGACTGAAACAGAAGTCCGGAATAATTTATTTCCTTCCTTCTTCCCTCAGAGGTTGGTCTTCATGTCCAGTGATCTCAAACTGAACATGTTGTGGCCTTTCTACTTTTCAGCTGGATTTTATCCAGTAGTGTGGAAGCCCCTCCCAACAGTCTAGAGCCCTGGCAGTGACGTATTCCCGCACGGATCCACCATGATTAGAGGACTATTTCTGAGCTATCTCCAATGTTTTCCTTCTTGAGCGTAGAGAGCAGTGCTAAGGACACAGATTCCCCCAATATCTTTAACAATCAAATTTACTTTCTTAAGGGTCTTTCTCCGCCAGAATTTGCTAAATAAGGTATCAACATATTACATCAGAGGTGATTAAATGAGACAACTCCAAATTGCCTCAAGTAGGTGTTGGAATGCCCTATATAGGCCTTCATGCTCTCAGCATGAGTATCCCAAGTAGATAAAAGCCTTATCTGTCAGCAGTAGCTACACATTTATTTGTCTCAGAGACTCACATAAATCCAGTGGCTGCCTTTGGGCCTGGCTTCTGATTTTAGAAAAAGTCTTGGTGGGAGTTTTAAATATATTTGCTTACATGAAAGCATTAACAAACAGTTGTGTAAGGCTGGAGCCGTAAAAATGCTTTTTCAATTTCAATTAGAGATTTTATTTTAAATTCATTCCTCAGTTTCTTAGAGCTTTCTGCCTTCGTATACTTTTCTTACATTTAGGCTAATAATACAATTTCTAATTTTTCTTTAAAGGATGTCTCTGGAGTTTTGGATGCACTTGGATTGTTTTGTAACATAGACTAAACTTGCTGCCAAGAGGCTACTGTTCTGATTTATATCTATGATTCCAAAGGAATTGATAACTCCTGGGGAGGAATGAATGGTGGAATGAGCCCACCTTCACTCTTGGGAATGTTACAGACTTTGTTTTCAGAACAGCAATGGTGCTGGTTCAGTGAAATAAGAATCAAATATGTCCCTTAAATAACCTCAAGTGGATGTAGCTTTTTTGCCCTTCTATGCAAAGTATCTGCTTTCTTGCTTCAGAGCAAGAAAGAAAATAGTGGCTTAAGGTGTACGATTGAAGACCCCTTGGTTGCAAGGAACTGAAATTTGCTAACTTAATTTGCTCTAGTAAAATAGAGGCTTACTTGGAAGGGTAAAAGAAACTCACATTAATTAAAGAACTGGAGACATAATTGAAGTGGGCTAGAATTCACTGGGCTGGAACTGCCTTCTTGGAGGCTATGGTGCTCAGCTTCTACAGGTCATGGGCTTCATGCTGGTGTGTGGCTGTTTAGTATGACTTTGCATCCCTTCTCTATAGGTGTACATTTTGTTTCTTTCAGGCCTGGTGTAATCATGGATGGGTTTGGAGGTAAGCAGGAGAGAAAAATTGTGATGAGGATTTGGTGAAGGGCTAAATGCAGAACAATTGAAGGAAGATTATATGATTGATTCTAATTGAGGTATATTACTTTTGATTAGTTTTTATAATAATGCTAGGCTCTACTATGAATGTGGCATATTGCTAAAAATTCTACCCAGTTTGTCTTATTTAATCTTGAAACAATGATTTAAAGTTGAAAAGACTATACCTGTTTTAAAGATGAGGAAAGCGAATCTCAGAGAGAGAAGACAAATGACTGACCCATCATGAATAGATTAAAAACATTTACGAAAACATTTCCTCCTGCATTTTTAAGTTGTTTTAAATAAGAGGGGTTTTATTTTATGGGATAAGTTAAATTCATGTGTTGAAATCCTAGCTCCCAATACCTCAGAAGGTGACTGTATTTGGTGATAAGGCCTTTACAGAGGTAATTAATGAGGTCATAGGGGTGGGCCCTAATCCGATATGACTGGTGTCGTTATAAGAAGAGATTAGACCATGGGCACACACAGAAGAAAGATCACGTGGAGGCACGAGAAGAAAATGGCTATCTATAAACCAAGAGAGGCCCTCAGAAGAAGCTAATTCCATTGACACCTTGAAATTAGACTTTTAGCCTTCAGAACTGTGAAGAGGCTTAAACAAATTTCTGTTGTTTAAGTCACCCAACTTTATACTTTGTTATGGCAGCCCTAGGAAATTAATACAGGACCCATTCAGAATATCTAAAATGGTGCTCTTTTTGCCTTTCGTTAAGAGTCTCTAGACTGAAAGTTAATCACCACACATCCCTGGAACCAAAAGAGATAAAGAATCCAGACAATTCTATTCTTTGTAACATTTTAAAAGATCATTTAAAGTAAATGAGAAGGCCATAAGTATTATATTTATCTTCTGCTCCCTTTTCACGACTTGAATATATCCCCTCTATGGAGCCTCGCCAAGTTGTGGTAGTTACTTACTTGTACAGCAGGAATTTCAGAAATTCTCACTTCTGTTCACTGATGTTCAAAAGTTTATTAAAGAACCAAACCCGTTTGACTGTTATTTGTGTACATTTCTCTGTCATTTGCAAAAATTTGTATGAAGGAATAATCTGAATTGAAAAGGAGTATGATGGTTTCAAACATACTTTCTGCCCAGGGGAGCTTTTAGCTAGCTCCCATTTCAGCTTAAACAGGAGACTAAGTAAATATCCACAAAGATTTCATGTATGTAATTTGAAATTTTGAATGTAAGGCTAGTACCTAACCCCCAAACAGCGTGAAAGTCATAAAATAAATCTTTAGGCAAGGATCTCTCTTTCTCTCCCTCCCTCCTTTCTCTCCCTTTCCCCCTCTCTCCCTTCTCTTCTTGATGCACGCAAAGGTAGATGAAGGCTTAACCTGCTTGCTCTGTCAGTGTCTTGTAATGTGCATCTTTGTATATATTGTGTTTTATTGTTCAAGGTGCACATTCTCCGCCCTGACCTTTGTGTGTGTGTGTTTGTATGAGGTTCCTGAATCTTTTGACACTTTTAATCTTTCTCAATACTGGAAAATTTTGCCTGGGGTATGCTTTTAAGCTGAAAGGCATCTGCTAGAAATCATTTTCTCACTTAATTACCGAAATGGCCCTTCAAATGTAATTTGATATTAAATTCCTATACTATATTGTAGGTTTCACTTTTTAAGAACACCAACACAATGGACAAATGTTTTCCATCAAATATGTTTGATGACTGATATTTTAGTTTACCAGTGTAATAAAATGAGATTAGTGATGCCAGATTTGCTTCTCTTTTTTTCCCCTCTTCACTTTTGTTTAAAGAAATGACTGTTTAAATTACTAGGGTTGGAGAAATGCAGCTGCTTTCTTTATGTGCTGCATAATTTTGCTCTCTTGATTTCCTGGTTTACTTGGCAAGGTTTCTAAATCAATGTTTAAATAGGAAAATGTCCGGACCAACTGAAAAACCCTTGTGGTTCCTAAATACATTTATGAAGCAACACTTGATAATTTCCCAAATAAAAGAGCATTGCCATTGCTTGAAATGTGTAACTTATGCTTCTCTGGGGAGCAGGCTATTTTTTATTTTTAATTGTTTTCTTGGTGGGGGCTAATTACTTGTGCTGCCTTTCAAAATTTAAAATCTAAATAATATCAGCTTAAGAAAAAGAAATACCAATTTCTAAAATAAGTAGTTATTCAAGAGGGCTTTCTGGCGATTGGTTAGCAAAAAAGAAGTAGGACTTGGGTAGAGAAGGGTTCTTAGAGGAATTAAAGCTGACAATCTTTGACAGTGTAAACCAGGCTAACATTTGTGAACTTTGCTTATTTCTGCCTCCTCTGAATCCACAATAATAAACTTTCAACCAACATACCAGCCAAGACATTTCTGTTTTGACAGCCAGATCAATTGGTTGTGCTGATAGAGTTACTTTTTAGATGGAAGTTAGCCAAAATGTTCTTTTTTGACTGTTGAACCAGACAATCCCAACTAGCTGAAGAAAAAGAAAGTTGTAACTACAAACCACTTGTTTTTCTCTGCTGGCTCAGGAGGGGCCGACTAAACCACTCATTATGCCCCTTACCAGGCTCCCTTTGGCAACTGGATATTTGAGTCATCCCCTCTCTTGGCCCCTTCTGCTGTCACTGTCCCGATTAACTTGTGTCAAGGGGGAAATATGATCAGGTAATCTTGACTGTAGTTATGTGACTCATCTGCTGGTTGGACAGAATCAGAAGCAAGTGAAAATGTCTATCACTTTACTAGAGGTCCTTGCCAGGCTACTTTAAGAGTGCTAGAAGGCTGTAAATAACCCTTGGCTCATACTTGAGTTCTCCTTCTTTTAGGTCAGATTCTTGGCTGATGGGTAAGCCTTGCTGTCAACATAGAATCATGAGCCTACCTCTAAACCCCTTGATACAAGAAGAGCTCTGCCTGATGGTTTCAGTTTCAGTGAAGGTGACATGACCGCCTGCTTAGGCCACAGGATGTTCTGCACTGGTGAGAGTGTAGGCTTGTTATGTGTGTCAGCTGTGGGCTTAGATAGAGCTTAGCAATTAAATTCCAGGAGAGGATCACTGTGGAAACTATGTCGAGCATGAATACTCTTGAAAGCCCTTAAGTCAGGGTTTTATTATATGACACTGTGTCCGTGTGGAAGAGTCTGTGTTAGAGAAAGAAAAGAGGGGAGAGTTGTACAGTGAAAGGTAAAATGTATGTGTGTTTAAAATTAAAACAAGTTCTGATGAGTCCTGGCTCCTAACTGTGTTTAGAGACTTTCAGGCTTTGTGGACGAGGGTAGATCTCAGACCACAGACACTGCCTCCTGCTTTTTACAGACAATTGAATAAGCACTGGATAATTGTGTGGCTTGTGGTAAGCTATTATTATAGACTATGATTCCTTTTGCAAGAGAAAAGTATTTGGACCTGATTGGATGCTAAAGCATCCAACAAGTCGCTAAAATATGAAAGTGACTTCAACAGATAACTATTAAAACTTTAGCCCAGGTTACAATAAAGACTAAAATTGACAGTCAAGTTTTTATAAGTTTTGCTTGTTCTCACATCCTCCTTATTTACCTTTCTGATTAAAGATTAGGATTTGAATATGAGAATTAAATGCCAAGTGAAGACAGTCCATACTATGGCTACATGATATTTTTCATGTTCATCAGATAGTTCTTGATTTACAAAACTTGTCGTGTTGTGATTCTTACGAGCTTATTTAGTCTTCCCTTTCCCCTATACCAAGTCTATCTCATCTCACTCTGCTGCTCTAGACCTTTGTCCCAATTATAACCTCTCATCCCTCCACCCCTCCACCACCATCTGTATGGGAATCTCTGCTTCTGGTCACAAAAATTCCTACCAGTTGTTGGAATTAGGAAGAGTCTGGGCCAGGACCACTATGTTGCAAACTCTAGGAGGCAGCACTCACATAAAATCCCGTGCAAGTGGCTTTCCCTGGAGTCGTATAAAAACATCTGGCGCTGCTCTCACTTCTAGTTTCCTTGCTGGTAGGGGTGTGTGGAATGGGCCTACCTGTGACCGTTGGCACTGCTACAACTGGAGCAGGTGACCCTGGCTTTCCTAGATGGAACTGGAATTTCCTGTTAAATAGGTTCTGCAGAATTCATTGTAGTATGTGGCCAGGAGACATTATGAAAGGGTTGTGAGGTCAGAAAAAAGAGTGGTGTGGGAATCTGTGTGTGTGTGTGTGTGTGTGTGTGTGTGTGTGTGTGTGTGTGTGTGGGTATATGGGGTCTGAGTTTCAAGCAACAAACTTAGGAGGAAGCCTTTGGAATACCTCTGTTTGGTAACATGACAAGGTGGTTGTATTCTGTGTTAAATTAATATGGTTCCTCTTGCTTTTTTTCTTTAATTACATTTTTATTACTACCCATATACATATCATATTTTACAGAAATGCATGAATGTGACATCATCATATATAGTGAAGTTCTTTTTTTTTTTTTTTTGCAGCATTTTCTTTTCTTTTTTTGGCTTGGCTTCCTCTCCTTTTACTCTCCCCCATCCCAACTTTACTCAGATCACTCTCTACATCCCCTAAGAGCTCAAGCTGACAACTTTGCATGGATCCTTCTGTGTGTTTCTCTGTGCTTATGGGATTACAGAGAAATACATGATGCATTCTATTCATACATATGCTTATGTGACCATGTAGAAATAAATATAACACATACACAATTTTTGGTCAATATTTCTCTTTCTTTCAAAAAGATTGCATTATATACCCTTTCCTGCATTTTGCTACATAAGTCACCAGGTATTTTTTAAACAGCTGTAATAGTTTGGTGGTGTGGATATGCCAGAGCTATCTGATCACTCCCCCGTGGTTGAGCATTCACTTTTGTTTCCAATGTTTTGATAGTACAGTGTTGCAGCAAACACTCTTGCTCATATTTCCTCCTATTTTCTGTGGTTAATCGTACTCAGATAATGGTACTTTTCATTTACATGGATATTTCCCTAGGAGTGACTTGGCTCTGTTGAAATACATGAGGATTCTTAATTTAAATATAGATATTGCCAGGTTGTTTTCCCCTAAGTCTTTAATATTTCATTCATATTCTCACCAGCCACGTGGGGAAGTACTTTCCCCCATATTCCTGGCAGCAATATGCATTATCAGACTTTTTCATTTATGCCTGTCTAATATCTCCTTGTTATTTTAATTTGAATTTTCCAGACTGCTAGTTTAATATATTTCTTGGTTTTGCTTTTCTCTGAATTGCTGATGCTTCTCATCTTGCCCATATTTTGATTGGGTTGTTTTCCATATTATAAATTTGTAAGACGATAACTATATTAAAGGTACAAATGCCCTGTTTCCTCCATTGCATGTGGATTTTTTTCCACATTGATTGTTTATTTAATAGATGTTTCGTTCTCTTTTCCTACCCATTTGAAAAAAATGGAGCCAAATAGTTTTTTTTGGTTGTTTTTATACTTGGCTATTTTCTGGGATTTATTTCTTCATGGAAATTTTATGATAATTTTATCCAATAACAAAAAAAGTCCTTAAATTATGTGTTTATATATGTATGTATATGTATATACATGTGTGTGCATGTTTGCATGTGCATGCACGTATGTGTATATGATATTTTCTGTTGGCTTTTGATAGTAGTTTATTATTTATAAATGGTGTCCTTTCCTTTCCATTTTAAAGTTTTTAATAACAGACTTTGAATTTTTAAAAATCTGGATTCTCTTTGATAATACTTTATTTGAAAATTTTGCATTTATATTTGGAAGAAAGTTCTTTATGTGCTATCGTTACCAGGTTTTGAAGTGAAAGTTATACAGATTCATAAAACGAATTAGAAGACTTTCTATATTTTTCCATGGCCTGGATTAGTTGAATTAACATTGTTTTATTTTGAAAACTTAACATGCAGTGAACTTGATTTTTGGTGAACAGTTCTATGAATTTTAACACATATAATTCATGTAACTACAACTACTACCAGGGTACAAACCAGGTATATCACCCTAAAAAACTCCCTTGCCCCAGCTATTAGCCCTTGGCAAACACTGATTTGTTCTCCATCAACATAAATGGAGTCTTTTCAAGAATGTCAGGAATCAGAATATATAACCTTTGAGACTAGCTTCTCTGAGACTGGCTTCTTTTACTCAGCATAATATCTTTGAAATTTATCCATGTTGTTGTGTGAATCAATAGTTTGCTTGTTTATTCATTCAGCTGTTGAAGGACTTTTGGGTTGTTTCCAATTGTTGGTGATTATGAATAGAGCTGCTATGAACTTTCATATACAGGTTTTGTATAAACTTAAGTTTTAATTTCTCTTGGGTAAATATCTAAGTATGGGATGGCAGGGTTGTAAGGTAAGTGTATGTTTAACTCTAAAGTTAAACACTGCAAAACTGTTTTCTAGAGGGGCTGTGACATTTTGCATTTTCATTAGTAATTTATGAGAGTTTCAGTTGTCAGCATCCTCATGAGGACTCGGTATTCTCAGCATCTTTAATTTGCCATTCTAATAGGTGTGCAGTGGCGTCTCATTGTAATTTTAGTTGCATAACCCTAATGGCTAATGACGGAAAGCACCCATTCATGGCTTATTTGTCATCCGCCTACACTCTTTGGTGAAGTGTTTGTTCAAGTCTTTTGCCCATTTTTAAACTGGGTTGTTTTCTTAGTGTTGAGTTTTGAGAGCTCTTTGTATATTTTGGTTAAAAGTTATTTTTGGTAAGCAATCTACAAATATTTTCTCCCAAACTGTGGCTTGTCTTTTCAGTTTCTGGCATTGTCCTTCAAAGAGCAAAAGTTTTAATTTTGATAAAGTCTTTTATCAACTCATAATTTTATGCTTTTGGTGTCTTACCCGTGAACTCTTCTTAACTCCAGGTCATGAAGATTTTCTGTTATGTTTCATTTTAAAAGTTTTGTAGTTTAATGTTTTACATTTAGATCTATTAGCTAATGGATCTATAATCCATTTTGAATATATTTTGTATAATGTATAATAAAATTTTGTTTTAGGCTGAGGTTTACATTTTTGTATATAGATGTCCAATTGTTCCAACATCATTTGATGAGATGATTATACTTTCTCAATTATGTTGGCTTTATACCTCAACAAAAATCAATTGGCATAGTTCTTTGGGTCTATCAATACACTCACAATTCCAGTCATCGATCTATATGTCTATCCCTTTTTTAGAACGCAGTATTGATTAATGCAGTTTAATAGCATGTCTTAAAAGTAGAGAGTGATATTCTTCTAATTTTGTTCTTTTAAAACAGTCTTTGGTTCTTCCAGTTTCTTTGCCTTTCTGTATATAATTTAGGATCAACTTATCTATATCTACAAAAAACTGGCTGAGGTTTTGGTTAGATATGTCATATCTATAGATCATTTTGGGGGGAATTGACATCTTGACTATGTTGAGCCTTTCAACCTATGAATGTAGCATGTCTTTACATTTACTTAGGTCTTTAATTTTTTCAACAAGATTTTGCAGTTTCATCATACAAATAAAATTATAATATATTTAAAGCATGTTATGTGATGATTTGACATACATGAACATTGTGAAGGAATTTCCCCCATCAAGTTAATTAACACAACCATAGCTTCACATATTTCTTTTTTCATTTTGTTTTTGGTTAGAACACTTAAGTTTAATTGTTTAGCAAATTTTAATTATTCACTACAGTATTATCAACTATAGTCACCATGTTATGCATTAAATCCTCAGATTTTATTCTTCTTGTAACTGAAAATTTATACCCTTTTACCAGTTTCTCCTTATTTCCGCCACCTCTCAAGTCCCTGGAAACTACCATTTTCTATGAGTTTTACTCTTTTTAGATTCTACATATAAGTGACAGTATTTTTCTTTTCTTTATCTGTATTAATTTACTCAACATAATGCCCTCCAGACCCATCCATGCTGCTGCAAATGCCAGGCTTTATTTCTTTTTTAAGGCTAGATAATATTCCATTATCACATTTATATGTGTAGGTATGGTGTATCATATTAGATATGTCACATTTAATTTGTCCATTCTTCTGTTGATGGACACTTAGGTTGTTTCCATGTCTTGGCTTTGTGAAAAAATCTTCAGTGAACATGGGAAAGTAGATTTCAAGATAGTGATTTAATTTCCATTAGATATATAATTAGGAAGTGCGATTGCTGGATCATATGGGAATTCTATTTTTAATTTCTTGAGGAACCTCCATACTGTTTTTTTACAGTAGCTATAACAATTTATATTTCCACCAACAGTGTATAAGGGTTCTCTTTTCTCCACATCCTCACCAGCATTTGTTATATTTTTTCTTTGGATAATAGACATCCTAACAGGTCTGATGTGGTATCTCATTATGGTTTTGATTAACATTTCCCTGATGATTGGTGATGTTGAGCACCTTTTCATATACTTGTGGCTTTTGTATGTCTTCTTTAGAAGAATGTCTACTTAGGTCCTTTGACCACTTTTTAAATTATTTTTTTTATTTTTCAGTTATGGCTGATATACTATATTATATTAGTTTCAGGTATATAGCACAGAGATTAGACATTTATGTAACTTACAAAGTGATTACCCAGATATATCTAGCACCCATCTGACACCATATAGTTATTACAATACTACTGACTGTATTTCCCATGCTTTACTATTTTGTAATTACCAGTTTGTACTCTTAATTCCCTCACCCCCTTCACCTATCCACCACTTCTGCCCTATCAGCAACCATCAACATGTTCTCTATATCTCTGAGCTTGTTTCTGTTTTGTTTGTTCCCTTATTCTGTTCTTTATATTCCAACTATAAGTGAAATTATATGACATTTTTCTTTTTCTTTCTGACTTATTCTACTCAGCACAATACCTTCTAGGTCCGTCCATGTTGTTGCAGATGGCAAGATTTCATTCTTTCTCATTGCTGAATAACATTCCATTGTATATACGTATCATCTCTTTATCTGTTCATCCATTGAGGGACACCCAGGTTGCCTCCTTATTGTGGCTATTGTAAATAATGCTGCAATAAATATATAGATGCAAATGTCCCTTCAAAGTAGTGTTTTGGGTTTGTTTGGATAAATACCCAGAAGTAGGATTACTGGGTCCTTCTTTGTCTCTTGTTTTAGCCTTTGCTTTAAAGTCTATTTTGTATGGCATGAATATTGCCACCACAGCTTTTTGTTTGTTTTCAGTTTCATGAAATATCTTTTTTCATCCCCGTATCTTCAGTTTGTGTGAGTCTTTTGATCCGAAATGAGTCTCTTGTAGGCAGGTCATATAAAGGTTTTGCTTTCTTATCCATTCAGCCAACCTGTGTCTTTTGATTGGAATATTTAATGTGTTTATATTTAAAGTAATTTTTGATAGATATGTAGTTATTGCCATTTTATTATTCATATTTTTAAATCTTTCTTTTTTTTACTTCTTAAAGAAGTCTCTTTAACATTTCTTTGTAATATGGTGATGATGAACTCCTTTAGCTTTTCTTGTCTGGGAAGGCTTTATCTGTCCTTCAATTCTAAATGATAGCTCTGCTGGGTAGAGTAATCTAGGTTGTAGGTCCTTCCTTTTCATCACTTTGAATATTTCCTACCAACTCTTCTGGCCAGCAAAGTTTCTGTTGAGAAATAAGCTGACAGTCTTATGGGAATTCCCTTGTAGGTAACTAATGGCTTTTCTCTTATCATTTTAAACTTCTCTCTTTGTCTTTAACCTTTGGAATTTTAATTATGATGAGCCTTGGCGCGGGCCTCTTTGGGTTCATCTTGTTTGGGACTCTCTGTGCTTCCTGAGCTTGTATGTCTATTTCCTTCAGTAGATCAGGGAAGTTACAATTATTTCTTCAAATAGGTTTTCAATTCCTTGCTCTCTCTCTTCTTCTAGTACACCTATGATGTAAATGTTGGTATGCTTGATGTTGTTTAATAAACTATCCTCATTTTTTGGATTATTTTTTCTTGTTGCTGTTCTGATTGGGTATTTTCTGCTACCTTATCTTCCAAATCACTGATTTGATCCTCTGCTTCATCGAATCTGTTTATTCCCTGTAATGTATTCTTTCAGTTATTGTATTATTCTTTTCTGACTGGTCCTTTTAAAAAATTTCTGTCTCTATTTCTATGTTTCTTATCTCTTTGTTAAAGTTCTCATTGAGATCATTGAGTATCCTTATACTCAGTGTTTTGCACTCTGCATCTGGTAGATTGCTTGTCTCTATTTTGTTGAGTTCTTTTTCTGAAACTTTATTCTGTTTTTTCATTAGGGACTTTTTTTTTTTTGTCTTCCCATTTTGGATGTCTCCCTGTATGTCCCTCAGTCTTAATAGAGTGGCCATATGTAGCAGGTATCCTGTGGGGCCCAGTGACGTGATCTCCTTAGTCATCTGAGCTGGGTGCTGCAGGTGTATCCATCGTGTGGGTTGTGTGCGCTCTCCTGTTGTATTTGAGCCTTGGTTGCAGTTTACATATCAGCAGGAGGGATTGACCTTCCCTTGCTGTGACTATAGTGGAGGAGTTGTCATCCTATGGAGCAGAGTTTGTTTTAGCATGGCTCTGGTTCTTTCCTGGTCTGCCCTTTGGATGTGTCTTTCGTGGAGGTGATCAGATGGTGCTCTGGTGTGGTCTGAAGCTGGCCACTAGGGGTAATGGTTCTGTGGCCTCTTGGGAGGGCCTCTGTTGCTGGTCAAGATCAGCTACTGATTATTTCCTGCTCAGGACCACTTGGTATGAGTTAACAAAATGATCTGCAGATGAATGTCACTTGTGCTGGGAGAAGCTAAGCTCTGAACTGAGGCCAACTGCCACTAATTCCAGGCTTGGGGCTACTTACCAAGATATGGGCACTGAAGCCAGATGTCCTTGTTTGGGGTTTTTGAAACTTTGAGAGGTTTTAGGAAAATCTGCAGTATGAGCCAAGACAGACCTTTTTAAATAAAAAAGCCACTGGAAATGTCTTGGGTGAGCTGGCAAGTTAGGAGGGACAGGGTCTCAGAGAATCATCAGAGCAATGTGTGTGAATGGAGTTAGCTAGGTTGATGGAGACTCAGATATGGCACCCACCTGTGTCTGCACGCTTAGTCGGGGAAGAGCTCAAAAGGAGGAAGGTTTTCTGATAGCACTTTGATGTGGGAGAAAGCAACCCCTTCAGCCCTCACCCTGAAACCAGAAAATTTTGTTCCTTTCCATATGTCCCTCTTGTCTTTCATACTGCTGCCCCAGTGTTGGAGCTCAGAGCAAGCAAGTTTGTCAGTAAGTGGGGCCCTTTAAGAGGAGAGCCTGGAACTCCAGCTGCCCCACCTCCCACTCAGCCTCCATCTCTGCTGGTTTTCACAGCCAGAAGTTATGGGGACTTCTCTTCCTGGCACTGGACTCCTGGACTGGAGAGCCAGTGGTGATGCTGGGACCTCTCGTTCCTTAGTGGGGATCTCTGCAGCCATGATATCCCTCTCAGTTCTCAACTACCACATGTGGGTGTGGGACCAGCCTGTTCTGTACCTCTGCCCCTCCTACCAGTCTTGATGTGGCTTCTTCTACATAGCTTTCATTATAGAACTTCTGTTAAGCTAGACTTTAGGCAATTCTCACTGATGGTTGTTTTGTAGGTTAGTTGTAATTATGATGTGGATGTGAGGGGAGGCAAGCACAGTGTTTACCTGCTCCACTGTCTTGATCAGAACTTTCTTGCCAATTTTTAATTGGGTTATTTATGTTTTTTTTCCTATCGAGGTGTGTTCTATTCATTCATTCATTCATGTTTGTTTGTTTGTTTGTTTATTTATTTATTTAGTATCGACCCTTATTGCATATGTGGTTTGCAAATATTTCTTCCCATTCCATAGGTTTCCATTTCATTTTGTTAATAGTTCCTTTTGCTTGCAGAAGCTTTTTAGTCTGACATAGTCTCACTTGTTACTTTTTGCTTTTTTGGCTTTGCTTTTGGTGTCACATCCAAAAAATGACTGCCAAGACCAATATTAAGGAGATTACGCTCTATGTTTTCTTCTAGTAGTTTTACAGTTTAAGGTTTTATATTCAAGTCTGCAATCCATTTTGTGTTGATTTTAGTTAACTCTTACTTTCAACTTTTCTTTATCCTAGTGGAGTGTGCATTTTTTATAAATAGAATATAGCTTGTCTAAAGCCAATTAGGTGGTCTTTCTTTTATTGGAAGAATTTAGTTCATATAATGACCAGTTTACTTGATTTTTTTCTTCCACTTTACCTTATGATTATTAGTTTTTACTGGATTTTCCTTTTTTTCTTATTTTCTTACTGTTTTGATCAAGCTAATATTCACTCAATTCCTATGTTAATCTGGTAGTTTGCTATATTTTTGCAATTCATTATCATTTAACTAAGATTTCTCTAAACTATGATAAACACATATTTTTCATATATGTAAAAACAAGATATTATCCCAACTGAGAGGTATACCTCACTTACTCCCCAATAAAATGAGATCTTTAGAATATTTTCACTTTCCTTTCCTTTTTATTCTTCTGTTCATTATTCCAGGTTTAGAATTTCCCTTGAGTATATCCTTACTGTTATAAGGGCTTTTGACACTTAAGTTTCATATTTTCAGGGAATCTATTATTAATTAATATTTAAAGACATGTATGTGGTTGCACTATAGATAATACAAATATATATAATGTGTAAGTATTAATTTTTGTGTGCAAATATATATCACATATAAATTATAAAGTATATGTATGTATATGTTTGTGTGTACATAAAAATTATAAGGTCCTTTTGTCAACATACTCTCTTCTATTATTTCCAAATTGTAAGATCAAATTTAGGTTTATTTATTGTGTATTTATAGTCCTTTGTCTATTTTTTTTCTCAGATGGTATATCTAGGTGATAGCCCTTATGAATTCTTGCATATTTTTTTCACCTTGATAGGTGAATATCTTGGCTGTGCTTATGATTATTGGGAATCAAATGATTTCTGTTAGTAGTAGTTGTTATTTCTCTATCTTCTAATTTTAAGTGTAAAAGAGTTACCTGTTTTCTTATGTAGACAATTTATTCCTTTGTGTCGGTGCTTATAATATTTCCTGTGTAGCCTCAGAGTTTCAAAATAGTACAAGGCTGCCCCGAGTGTATGTTTTTTTGCTCAACAATGTGGCCTGGAATTCAGTGAACTCCAGACTGATCTTTCTTTACCTTAAAGAAAGTAACTGCTATCTGTTAAATAATTTCTTTATTTTTGTCTTGTGTCCTTACACTCTTTTGCACTACTTATCTTTTCCTCATAATTGTCATAATTTCCTCATAATTTCTACCTATTTATATTCTGAAACTTTTTTTTTTCATTTTATTCCTCACACCACTAATTTTGGTCTCAATAATGTTTGGATTGTTAATGGAAGTATCTTTTTTTCTTTTTCAAACATCTTTTTTAATGCTGTACTTGAATTGTCTTTTGTGTTTTTATTCAATTTTATTTGACTATTCTAGCAGCTCTGTTCACTGTGTCTAAATTCTTTCCGTAGACTGGTCTTTGTCTCTGCCAGATGGTCTCTGTTTTTGTTGGAATTCTGGGACTCAGGTATGATTGGGGTATACTGAGCGTTGAGACATTCCTAAAATAAATTTATGGGAAAGCAGTCTCTCTGAGCACTGTCGGCATAGAAACAAGCAGGTAGTGAGTTTACTGTTGAGGCACCTGGAATGAAACAAGCCTTTGGATACTTGTGTTTCTTGTGTTTGGCCAGGGTCGAAGAAAGGAAGGACTGAGTTCATCCATATGCTCCTTCTTGGTTTTTTAGGGATAAAAGTCATGTTATTCCTGAGAGTTGATCTTGACATTTTTTGGGAATATACAGATCTCTACAGTCAAATGGTCTCCCTAGAGTTTACCAGTTTATGACTCTCACTCACAGTTCTAGTCTCAGATGTTTGACCACTGTGAAAGGGAGACAATCTTGTACATATTATCTCCACTAGGACTTCTAGAAAAACCAAGGGTTTATGTGCTTCTTGTACCTAATAGGCCTAAACAGCTATTTAGGACAGGGAGATAGAGTGAAGTTGATACTGGGGAGAAGAGAGTTATAATCAAGCCACATCTTCCCAGAATCACTTGCTAGTTTCTTCTCTATGATAGCTGTGCAAATATTCTTTAGGTTTGGACGATTTAGCTGTGTCCTGACAAGATTTGATTTTTTTCATGTTGCCTAGTAATTTTCATTTAAATAGAAGCATTTTAAACATCAGAACTGGTATTTGACCTGTTGAAACAGAAAAAAGTCTAAACAAAGATGGTAATATTTATCTGAAACCAAACTTAAGAGGTTTAAGTAAAGAAAATTATTATAAATTAAACCAACTATTATGTATAGACTCATTTTGGCTTTTCTTGTGATTTATTATTTTTTTAAAGAAAATTCCTCAAATGTGTAATGTTCCTGAAACAGAATATTCATATATTCTGAGTACATAATACATGAATATTAATAGTGTTAATAGTAAAAAAAATCTCATTGTAGTTAAAGGTAACTGTGTGTGGATGTGTGTAAATAATAGTGATTAAAAGGTCATATTAGAACTTTTCTCTACCTCAGAAAGTAAACAGCCTTGTTTTGTATGGAATTAATCTGAGCTAAAAGGACTGCTTTGATTTTTTTTTTTTCTTTGTGACCTTTAATGACCTTTGGATGCCAACGATAGCTAAACAATATTCCAAAGGTTAAAGAGAGAAATTCCTTGGGGGGATTTTTCAGATATGTTTTTGTTATGAGTTTAACATCACTGAATTCTCAGATCTTACATATTTCCATGACATAAAACACATACTCTAAACGCAGGTGCATTCCTTTAACTGAAAGTATTTATTTAACGAATTTTCTCTCAAGTCTTCTGGTGTCAGACACAGCATGACAGTAGTTAAGGATCTGTCACTGGTCCCATTAAAAACCTTATTGTTTAGGCTTTCCTTCCTTGACTGTTTCAAATTACATCTAGCTGAAACTTGCCAAAGAAGTTGTCAGCTTAGATATGACTTTGATTTTGAAAAACTGTTGAAAATAGGAAAGTCATTTATAGTGACAGAAAAAAAGAGAATTTGGCTGGCATCAAATGTCTTCTGGCTGAAATATACTTGCTCATGAAGTTTTCCAAACAATTGCAATGTGAATTAGTACATTTTGACACTTTAAAAATAAGCATGCTTTAAAACAGGATAGATAATTAACTGGAAAATATATATGTCTGCGTGTATATTAGAAATGTTTCTTGGCTTCATTTTACAATGAGTGTCCAATATGTCACTATGATAAGACTGAAATGGCAAGATTCTATTTATGTAGAAAATGAATCAAGAACCTCTCCAGGAGCATCTACCACAAAAAAAACATTTGCATAAGAATATATATTTTCATCTCTTTGGTATAATCAGAGAATTAGGTTAAAACTATAGTTTATTTTGTGTAATGCTTATATGCAGAATAATGAAAAAGTTCAATAAATAGGTTAATCAGTAATTAGATCTCCCTAAAACAGATTTTTCTGAATTGTAAAAACCTAACAGTATCAGTCAGAATATAGTTTAGAGAAATAAGGAGATGGGAAAAATAGAAGAGAAATTTAGAGGCATAGAAGAAAGAATTAAAAGCATCAATGTTTATCTAACAAAAGTACTAGAAGAGAATAGATAGGTTTATTTTTTAATTTTTTTGAATTATTTATTATTTATTACTATTTATGTCAATAGCACCTGATCTTCCTAGGTGGTCTCCCATCCAAGTACTAACCAGGTCCAACCCTGCTTAGCTTCTGAGATCAGACATCGGGCTTGTTCAGGGTGGCACAGTCACAGACCATGAATGATGGCTCCACTGGGGCACAAACCAGGACCTTCTGTGTGTAAAGCAGATGTGCTAACCGCTATACTATGCAATCATATTCAAGAAGGGTTTATAGTCTGAGATTATGGCTGAATTTGTTTTTAG
This sequence comes from Eonycteris spelaea, assembly GCA_003508835.1. NCBI lineage: Eukaryota > Metazoa > Chordata > Mammalia > Chiroptera > Pteropodidae > Eonycteris > Eonycteris spelaea. The sequence continues at coordinate 4,510,538 of PUFA01000087.1, forward strand.
AGTTGAAGAAAGACATGGTTCCTCAAATATAGCAAGCAACATTAAGTTGCCATCAGGATTTTATAAACAAATCCATACCTAGAGAATAATAATAAGAAGAACCAGAAAAAAGAAGCTGGGTTGTTATTCTTTTCTCAGTAATTTTATTGATGATTGAATTCTCACAACAGAGGTAGATATGAGATGTCAACTAAATAATTTTTTCAAAGTCCTATGGGAAAACATGCTGGGATTCTACTTCTAGCTAAAATTGTCAAGAAAGGGTGTTAAAATATAGACAAATGTAGTTAGACAAAGACTGAGAGTTTATTATTTCTAGAGATTATTATTTATTTATTATTCTTTTTGCTGAAAGACCTGCTGATATATTTACTTCAGTAAGAAGCAAATTAAATCAAAATGAAGAAAGTGGGAGGCAAATAAAAGAGGAAAGCATGTTGCTAAATGCAAACTAGTATTGACTGTATGCTCCTCAATTTTCCTCAATAACCCAATGAGGGGAGGAGACTGTTTGAGTTAAAGCATGCTAAGATGCTTTTCTGTTTGGAGGAAATCAAGAGTTAGATTGAAAATAGCATTTGCTAAAAACATATGTTAAATATTTAAGAGCAATCATAGAAAGAACAGAAATAAAATTAAGAAGTGGAGTCAACTCTGAACTATGTGATAATCTCTGTTTTAAGGATATGCATTTTAGTCTTGACCACCATGTCCAGGTCAATATGGAGGCTGGTGTGACTCCAGTTCCCTCATTAAACAGAAGGCCACCTGATTGATTCTTTATTTAAACCCACCTTGTTGCCACAAAAACACTAGTGTCCTTCAGAAATAGTCAAGAGAGTAGACACTCTCATCAGTTATCTGTGGATACATGATAAGGGTTAGAAAGATATTTTATTAAACTCCATTTGACTGAGGGGATGTGGAATTTCTTTGGTGAATTGAAAGGGAATGCTCAAAAGAAATGAGAGTATGTCTAAAATGATAGCAATGATGATAGCTGCTATTTATTGAGTATCTATATATGCCAGGGTCATTATATTAATGTACAGTTATGCACTGCAAAATCATCCAAAAATGGATTACATATATGAGGGTGGTCTCATAAGGTTATAATAGAGCTGAAAAATTCCTATCACCTAGTGACACAGGAACCATCATAACATCATAGTAAACTTTCCTCCTGTGTTTTTGCTGACATTGGTGTAAACAAACCTACTGCATTTCCATTTGTATAGAAGTATAGTAGATATAATTATGTATAGTATATAATACTTCATAATGAGAATAAGTGACTATGTTACTGGTTTATGTATTTACTATACTAAACTTTTTATTATTATTTTACAGTGTACTCTTTCTTCTTATAAAAATTAAAGTTTGCTGTAAAACAGTTTGCTCTATTACACTGGCAACAGCCTCCTACATCTCATGTTTATGGCATCTCTTGATTGCATCATTTTCTCTTGTGAGTAATTTAATCTTGTGTCGTTTTGTTCATTATGGCCTATAAGCATACTAAATTCACTACTAATGTTTCCAGTAAAAGGCCATGTCAAGTGATTGACCTGGAAACAAAATTAAAAGTGATTAAGAGCTATGAAGGTGGAAAATCAGTGATGGTTATTGCTCACCAGTCAGGCATGTCCCATTGCACCATAGCTACAATCTTAAATAATAAGAACAAAGTGACAGAAGATGTTAAAGGATCTGCTTCATTGAAGATAATAAGACTAACAGAAATTCAAAAAGAGCCTGTATCAGACATGGAGAAACTTCTAATAACCTGGATTGAAGACCAGACACAGAAGCATATCCTTCTCAGAACTATAATGATTATGGCCAAAGCAAAATGTTTGTTTGTGATTTTGGAAGAAAAAGCTGGACCTGATTATGAAGTTGAATGTACTGCTAGTTAGTTCTGGGTGGTTTAAATGATTCAAGAATCATTATTCATTACATAATGTGAAAACGAGTGGTGAGTCTGAGTGCTGTTGTGAAGATAGCCGAGGATTTTTGGAAACTAGATAAGCCGATTGTGGAGGAAAATTACTTGCCAGAGCAAATCTTCAATATAGATGAAACATCCCTATTCTGGAAACAGATGACTGAAAGTTCTTTCATTCATAAGGATGCCAAGTCAATGCCTGATTTCAAGGCCTACTACTTGCAGGGACCTTTGCCCAGGCTACTGTGACATCTGAAGAAGACACTAAAAAGACACTGATGCAATTCTGGAAGAATTGCAACACCTAAGACTTCATCAAGAACCTTGCTTGGGCTTGCGGTGATGTCATCAAGGCGTGTATGAATGGCATTTGGAAAAAGATACTCAAGAGGTTTGTCCAGGACTCCAAAGGATTTGCCAAGATGGAAATCAACTGTGCTATGGTTGGGATAGCAATCAACTTTAACCTGGGGGGGGGGTCACTGGGGAGCTCCTAGAGGTGGTTCCTGAGGACTTGACTAATGAGTTGTTGGAACTGGAACAGGAATGCATAGCTGAAGAGGCAAGTGAAAAGAAAACTGCAGAATAAAAAGAAGAACCCTCCAAGACAATTCACACTGAAGGGTTTTGCAGAAGCTTTTGCAGACTTCAACAAACTCATTAAAATGTTTGATAACATGGACCCCAACGCTGTAATGTCTTCATTAATAGAGAGTAATGATCATGGTTTGCTTACAAGCAAATCTATTCAAAAAAGAAACTAGCCAAGCAAACCACTACAATCATATTTCTGAAAAGAGTGACAGCTCCTCAAGAAGAGTCTGAGGCAGGTCCTTCAGGAGATATTCCAGAAGAAGGCATTGTTGTCATAGAAGCTGACAGTTCCATGTGTGTTATTACCCCTGAAGACCTTCCAGTGGAACAAGTTGTGGAGATGGAAGGCCTAGGCTAACATGTGTTTGGGTTTTAGTTTTAACAAAAAAGTTTAAAAAGTAAAAATTTTTTAAAATAGGAAAAGCTCATAGAATAAGGATAAAAAGAAGAAAATATTTTTGTATGGCTGTACAATGTATTTGTGTTTTAAGCTAAACATTATTACAAAAAATCAGAAAGTTAAAGAAATTAAAAAATTTATAAAGTAAAAAAGTGACAGTAAGTGAAGCTGAATTTGTTATTAAAGAAAGAAAAATATTTTAAAATTAAATTCAGTGTAGCCTAAGTGTACAGTGTTTATAAAGTATACAGCAGTGTACAATAATGTCCTAGACCTTTACATTCATTCACTGCTCACTCACTGACTCAACCCGAGCAACTTCCGGTCTTGCAAGCTCCATTCAGGGTAAGTGCCCAATACAGGTGTACTAATTTTTATCTTTATACCATACTTTTACTGTACATTTTCTATGATTAGTATGTTTAGAAACACAAATATTTACTATCATGTTATAATTCCCTACAGTATTCAGTACAGTAACATGCTAGGAGCAAGAGGCTGTAGCCTAGTGTGTAGTAGACTATACTATCTAAGTTTGCATACATGTACTCTATGATGTTTGCATGCTGAAATTGCCTGACACAATTCTCAGAGTGCATCCACATTTTTAAGTGATGCACAACTGTATTTAACTCAAAAAATGACCTTGTAATTCAAATATTATCAACCCCTTTTAAAAATGGAACAATGTAACAGCTTGTTAATGGGCATCCTGAATTTGAGCTCAGGTACCTTTGATTGCATTTCATCCTTTCTATTCCATTATGTGGTATCTTAAATAACATTCTCACATATAAGTATCTTGTTCTAATGTTTGATATATCTTGATCTTTTGAAACTGAGGGAGAATCAGTGTACACTCAGGATACATAGTTTTGCATTTTTTAATAGTAGTTTTCACTTTAGTATTTGACATGCTATGTAACATGTAGAATGAAAAGAATATAAAATAGGGCTTGTCCATAGTTGGCTAAATCTTTACTTTTAAGAATATTAGTGGATTTTAAAAGGCATTCTATACCATTTGATATATACATTATTTTATTTTTTTTTGTTAAGGGCATGATTGGTGGTTAGTAAGTTCTTTAAGAGGGTAGATAGAACTAAAGTGATTTTAAGAAAAAGAATTATGGTAAACCAAATCGTAAAGAGGCAATAGCTTATTAATGTCTAAAAGAAACATTTTTTCTATTTAAGAGGGGTGTGTTATGTGTCATCTGGCTTTATGAATGCTAGAGGTTAGCAGATGATTTTTGCTAGTGTGTCTTCATGTTTGATTCTAACCAGTACAGAAATAGATTGAATTGTTTAGCTATATTAATGTTCCTTAAGTTGTCGTTGAGAGAAATGTACAAATTGGGAGAAAATTTTGTCCATGTGAATTCGTTGCTACCTAAGAGAAAGGCTTCGAGGCCTTCTAGATGCATAGGCCACATTCTGATGTCAGACACCTGTGAGTTGTTCAAGCCCCTCCTCCAGTTCAACTTCAGGCCCTTTGAGCAGTCTCCTGATCAGAGTTTATCTTTCCATATAGATTTCACCACAGGGAAAAATACACTGAGAGACATTCTAGTTGTTACATTAGTCTCTTATGAATTTGAATTATGTTCTTTTATTTTTGAGAAACTAATCTCGCCTAGTATATTCAGAGTCCAATTTCTGAACCTTTAAAACTGAAGACCTATTTTGAGGTTGGAATGCCATGGCTTCTGGGCAGCTAGCATTTTAGACCATTCTCAGCTCATACCCTTCAATCTACACAATTCCTCCGGCTCATCTCTGTTATATTGTTATTTCATTGTGTGTGTGTGTGTGTGTGTGTGTGTTCACATTTCTCCAGTATTGAAATCGTTATTTTTAGCCTTACTGATTTTTTTTTTGTGGGGGGATTTTCCTGAAGCAAAATTTATGGATAAGCTAAAAAGAGTATGATGTGGAAACAACACACACACACACACACACACACACCCTTATATGGCAACCTAAAACAAAACAAGATTAATTTATTGATATAACATAAACCGTAAACCTAAACTCTACAGTTCAAGTATGTGTGACAGCACTTATTTCTAATCCTTGTGTGGTATATTTGGGTTCCTTTTGCTTTCAGAGTGCTAGGGGTTGTGTATTTACTTTAAAGTTTGATCCTTGAAGGTATGTATCTCTTTTAGGATCCTTAGAGTCAGAAAAATTTAGAATCTAACATTTGGGTTTATGTGTGTGAAAATGATATATTTTCTGTTGCTCAACACCAGTCAACTGGAACTGACTGATAATGGAGTAGAAAAATAAAGTAACAGAATCACGTGGCATTTATTTCGTAAACAAAATTGTATGTAAAAACAATCAAGAAACACATAATATGAACACTGAAATATTGACTTCCTATGACTTCTTCATGTACTTCGGGTTGATTACCACTGAAAGAATTAATGTTCAGGTCTGAATTAACACACAAAGTTCAAACAGATCTAGAGGTAGGGGTTAGAAGACATAAAAAGTTAGACAAAATGTTGTGATTCAAGTTCTTAAGAGTGAAATATGGGTTACATTGGTTTCGCTCAGAAGATCTCTCTTTTTTTTTTCTTTTCCTTTTTTTTTTTTTTTTTTTTTTTTTTTGCAGCGGGGAGCTTTCTTGGGGGCAAATTTTCACTCCTATTTACTTGGAGATATATTCACACAATGCAAATAATGGATAATAGTAACACCAACCAAATAATGATAGTGACAGAGCTCACTACCATGAAGAGCCAAAACCAAGAAGAGGCATGGACTCAGGTGTGAATTCTACTTCTCTTTTTGGTTTTTCATCTTATACTTCCTCCCTAGATCTCACAGATCAGTGATTTCATGTTCCCATACATCATACTGGTGTTGGTCATCTTAGCCTCCTTCTGGGGTAACAGCATCTACTTACTCTCTGAAGGTCAAATGGGTCAATATATACAAGGCATTTAGAGTATCCCCTGGCAGGTGGAAAGCATTAACAATTTCCTCTACTGCCTCCTCATCCCATCAGCTCCTCATCAAATTGCAATTTCTCCGGGGAAAAGGAAACTTAGTTTCTTTCTTTAGTCTAGAAGACAGGCTGCGTTAACTTTAATTATTTTTCTTCTGTTCAAATACCCTACATATTAGTTTACTAGGAGATGCCATCACCAAATACCACATACTGGGTGGCTTAAACAAAAGTTAACTTTCTCACAGTTCTGAAGGCTGGAATTCCAAAATCAAGGTGTTGGCAGGTTTGTTTTTTTTCTGAGGCCTCTCTCCTTGGCTTGTAGATGACCACCTCCTTAGTGTGTCTTTATGTGACCTTTTCTCTGTGCATGCCCATCCCTGGTTTCTCTTCCTCTTCTTATAAGTACACCAGACCTACTGGAGTAGGGCCCCACCCTCATGACCTCACTTAAGCTTAATTAATTCTTCAAAGGCCCTCTTTCCAAATACAGTCACATTGGGGGTGATGTCTTCAACATACAAATTTTAGGAGATACATTTCAGTCTATACATTCTATAAGACATTTTAAGGCTTGCGTTTAGGTGAAACTTTGGCCACAGTTACCAAGCATGGACTTTAACCTTCTTGAAAATGTTCACAGATTAGCTTTTGGCTTCAATGAAGGTAAATACAGTGCTCTGAAAGTTGAGATTCGTCTCCCCTCCCCCACTACACCTGCTCCTGAATACACATGTGTTGAAGGGAGCTTCACTTTCTTGGTCATAAAGTAAAAGATAGTGCCATCAGGGTGCCAGGCTGAGTGTCAGAGGGTAATCAGACACCCATTCAGGGCCTGGAAGAGTCATGGGAATTTACTATCCTACAAAGGCATATAATGGGGTTCACTTTAGGAAGTAAGCCAGTTGAGTGGACATTCATTAAGTTCCAGGTCCTTTGACAGCCACTCTAGTGTATTGGCAAGTTGGAAGTTTATTTACTTCTGCCAAGAAACCTGTTGGCAGGTGAAGCTAGCAGTTTACATGGAAATGGTAAGCCAATTAGCCTAAGTAGTTTGTGAGTCCACAAGATACATAGCTAGGTTCAAAATTATGGTTTTCCAGTTAGTTGCAAACTGAGATGACTCAGACTGAGGCCCATTAGACCCTGGATGAAGTCACTAAGAGTGTATAAGGAGGCAACCTGATAGGATGGCTCCCGCTCTAAGTTAGGTCATCAAGAGAAAATGGTGACTTTGTGTCTGTGATGCAGCAGGCCCAGGGCTCATTTGAGCAGGTTCCTTGGGTGGAAGGTTGGGATTTGGAGAGTAGCTGTTGAGGGAGTCTGAGTCATGTCCCTAGGAGCCAGACCAGAATAAGTCTGGGGCACCGTTACCTGAGGTAGCATCAAGTGGAGTACTGTCATTCCTTCCTTATTCAGGCCCTTGTGACAACCATGTTTTCTTCAGATGCCAAGTTATTTGTTGTGTGTGGAAGCTCTTATACTGAGTGAGCAGCCACACCAGGTCTCTAGTTGACAATGTGGAGCGCATTCAGAAGCAACAGCTTTTGACAGGTAGTGGAGGGCAGTGCCTGAAGTCTGGATTTAATAAGGGGGCAGGTAGGGGATGGGAGATAAGACTGACTCAATGAACACCAAACACTTCTTGAAAGTTTTAGAGGAATTCTGTAATCTAGACACATGTGATTGTGCTGAGACACTCTGATATGATTACTCAAATCATATAGAGGTAGGTATAAACTTTGAATTAGAAGTGTGCCTTGTCCGGTTTCTCCACTGCTCTCAGTGGTCTTTCTAAAATATGACTCTGATCATATGACTCCAAATCTTTCATTGGTTCCCAATTCCTGTATTCCAGGATGAAATCATCATGCCCTTGCCTGGCACGCAGGCCCCCACATAATCTGTCCCTTGTCTACTACCTTTTGTCCAGCCTCACTTGTTGTCATTGGCTCCTTTTATAGTCCTGTGAAAAGCACCTCTGTACTGTTACTCGTGTTTTTTCCTCTGGCATGGTAAACTATTCCAACCTCCTAACTAAATTCCTACTCATCCCACCTGATCCAAGTCAAAGGATTTTTCTGGAGACATGTTGGAACCACTCAGAGGATTAATCATTCTCACCTTTGTTTGACTTCAGTATTTCACACTTCAATGATAATATTTACATTGTCATTTTGCATTCTTTTTCTTTCTTTGCTTTTCTTTTCCTTTTTTGCTAAATCTGGCTTCCATAGATTTCAGGCTTTATAAAATCTAGACCCACCCCAGGACATAAAAATCAGGCCTGAGATTTAATCACAAAGGTGACAGAGCTACAAAGGAGACTGAATGTGCATCCTTGATATGTCTTCTAGGCTAAAGTCAAGGCCCTGACTGGGAATTAGTGAGTATCATGTAGATTCTAATTATTACTTTATACACACCCTTTCACTTCTAAAATGTTAAATCCTTAAAAATAAGAACTATATTCATTTCCAATTCCTTTCATCAAATAAATTTAGTAATATATTTTATTTAACTCAAGGTACTCGAACTATTTTCAATGTTAGTCAATGTAAAATAATTAATATTTTACATTCTTTCTTCATATTAATATTTGCAACCCATTGTGTATTTCACATTTATGGCACGTCTCAGTTTGAACTAGCTTCTTTCAAGTGCTCACTGATCACTTGTAACTAGTGGCTATCACATCGAACAGAGCAGATATGGAGTATGGTTTTAAAAATAGTGACAAGAAAAAGAAAATGCTTTTGATCCAGCAATTTAATGATTGGTATATTAGTGACTTTTAAGTTCTAATAATATTTCCAGCCTCCTAAAATTACATTAATTTTATGTCAAAATGCCCTCTTCACCAAAATGTTGCAGTAGATTGAGAGTGAAAAATGCACAAGTATCTGTATTTGAATGTAAATGTAGAGGTCATAGTATTTTTAAATTTGTAGTAGAATAAACACAGCTCCCGAGTCAGGTGCTTTAAACATGCAAATAACATTGTGAAATCCTGAAAGAGATAGAGTTCTCATTTATGAAGCATTTTAATGACTCCAGACCCTTCATTTCACAGCAGAATTTCCTGAGCTCATTATGTGAAAAGGAGCATATTGTCTAGTATATCCTGTCTTGCTTGGGAAGCTCATCTACTTCAACTCTAGTAGATGTGAAAGCTATATGTTTGCATGAGAAAAAAATTCATTAGACATCCTTGATGGTAAATTCTGTAGACAGGGAGTCTTGCGTAAATCACTGGTGTGGATTCGCCTACTTCCTAGTCAAACTCGGGCTGCTTGCAGCAAATTAAATTTTGATGAGCTTGGGAAAGTAATTGGGCTGTGAATGTAACCCATTACTCAGAGAATTATAGATGTCCGGAAATGAAACCAAATGATGTAAAATCCAATTAATTTTTGGGGGCAACCAGGACTATGGAGATATAGAGCAGTCAGGGACATAAGTCTAATCCCTAATATTTCACATTAAAAAACCCAAAGCTCTAAGGAGTTTGAGCAGCTCAACCAAGGTCAGATAAGTAATCTTGGCTGCAAGTGGGATTAGGATCCAGTTCTATAGACGCCTCAGCTCCAATTTGATTCCTTTTTATCACGCCCGCTGCCCACGTTTCCCTGCACCTCTTCCTTTCTGCAGCTTCAGCCATTTCTCTGAACTTTGTTACCTTCAGGAAGAAGGAGAGGAAGGAAAGCCAAAAGCTGTCAGCATCAGCTCCTTCCATTATTATGTAACATATGATAATTGCTCCTATTTCCTGCCATAGAAGAATAGTAACATATGATATTGTATGTAAATGTCAGTTTGGGGGAAAATACTAATTTTCTGAGCCAGAAGCTGATGGTAGTAAAATAAAAAATATATAAATGAGTCAGACAAACTGAAGAGATCTTGAATAGGAAGGACAATTCTGCTTGAAACTCAGTTGTTGGAAGAGGTAAATAGATGCTTGATCAACATTAATTTGATTGATCAATTGAAAGAGATGACAAGGAGAGGAAGTGCTGGTGGTCTTCTACCAAGTCTTGGAGCCTTTTGAATTAAGAAGAGTTTGGGGTTCTTGGGGGTAGGATACAGGGGTGACTTAAACAAGGTGACATGATGGCAGGCAGATTGTCTCCTATAGATAGACATGGCATAGGCATCTTTGGGTCTCAATTCCAGATCCGCTGCTTCCCAGCTGTGTCCTTAAAAGAGCTTCTTGCTCTCTTTAGAAAAGAGGGCAGACCAAAGTGACCTCTTTTGCTGGAGTTTCTATACCAGTCCTATCGTTCTAGGGTCTGTGGAGGTGGTGGGAAACTGGTGTGACTATTCATGAAAAATAGAAGATTCGAAGATTGAACACATCTACAGAAAATAGGCACATCAATGCCATCTTTCCCTTTGATATAACGACTTGTGACCTTTCCTGTCTTTCTCGGTGGCTCAGAGTAATAGGCTGAGGGGGCCAACCCAACCCCACCTAACCAACAGAAAGAGGTTTTCTTCCCATTCTCTAAGAAGCTCTAACATGGCTTCTCCTCTCCTCTCTCATTATGTTCTACTTTGGAAACAAAATCATCCCTCTGCCTCTGCACATGGGTCTTGCAGCACTCATTTAGCAGTATGTTTATTTTCAGGCTCTGACTGGGCACTGAGGAGAGATTGAAAACTGCCAGCCTCGGGCACTCTTGATCTCCTGCTCCTCATGAATGCTGTATTCATCACTTAAATGTAATATATTTATAATCAGGGCCAAGGCAGCATGACCTTGTTTTATTCTAAATAGATCATAGGCAGCTAGACATGGGGGCTTCCTGCTTTAAATCAGATGCGAGAGTATTAGCTGTCAAGGACTTTGTTCTAATTCATTTGGTCTCTTTAGGTTTGATCTCTGTCTTTGTTTTTACACACACACACACACACACGCACACACACACACACACACCACACACGCACGCACACACACGCACGCACCAGGAAATGGGTGGTGGGTGAAGGGAATGTGGTACAGGCTCCCCATAAAATCAAACTTCAGGGGAATGAAAGGTTACCCAGCGTGGCCTTTCTATTAGAAGGGTGGGGGCAGGAAGACGACATGTCCAGGACTTAGACCTTCCACCCCAAGGTAATTAATTTCTAAGCCACAATTTTCCCCCTCTCTGGAAACATTAATCATGAAAATTAAAAAAAAAAAAAACTGAGTCAATTGTTATTTATTGCTTCTCTGTGCAGCGGTGCTTAAAGAGCACTCACCAGGAATGTTCAAACGCAATTTTTTTTTCCTCCCAGGACTGAGTGTGGAGCCAGCCCTGTATATAAATGTCATTATAGGGTGACAACTCCAATAGTCTTTGGTCTCATATGCTGTTCCGCCTTACTTTGCTTTAACCATCTCTACTAGATAAAGGTGCAATCCCTTTCGGTGATTTGAATTGTCTTTAAAAGTCAGAATGGGCAAGTACTGCTTATTTTAGTCATTGTAGCAAGTGGGAATCAAAGAGCCAGAACGGAACATTTACATAGAAGGAAATCCACTGGGGCGTTGTTGCTTTAAGGCATCTGATTATTTATCTGCCTACAACTGGTTCCTTCAGTCTCTCACTCCACCCACATACCCACCCACCCACTGTTTCCCCTTGTTACAAGGTGTTCTACCTTGGAGATGAAACAAGTGAGGGCTAAACTAATTAACTAACCAGCAGTGATCTACAGCCTCAGCACCTTGCATTACTGAAGATTTATCCCATTTCGAATTCATTGCCATTTCCCTCCAGGGAAATAAAGATTGCTGCCTATTAAAGATGGGGACAGAAAAAGGCACCTTCACTGGAGACAGCCTGTACAAGAAAATAATACTAATCATTCCCTCCAATCAGCTGAAAAGGATTAAATCTTCTGCTTCTAAAGTAATGTTCCAATTGAGCCTTGGGGAAGAATAATTCATGATTAGGGAGAAGGCTGGTCTAGCAAATGTGAACATTATGTCCATTACTTAAACACACTTCCTGGGCTGACTGCTAATGTACCCAAGGGACTCGCAGCCCCAGCAACTGATAGGCGCAATGAAACAGGCAGACAAGGACAAGAACTATTATCATCTGCATTCAACAGCACTACATAGACTCTACCACTGCTAAATCACTGCCTTTGGTAAATAGCCCAGATAACTCATTTTAATAGAAGAATTCTTCTCTTCTTTATGTTGTATTTAAAACAAACAGACTCTTATGAGCGGTGGCAGTGTATTGATTCCTGGGAAAGGCCCTGTGAATACCAATTCTGTAATTTATGCTGTTCTGTGGCTCTGGCTGTATTTGTTATGCATAGTGTATTAAACATTCAATAGCTCAATTTAATCTTTGCAGCCAAATTGCACAGCACATCATGCCAGATAGTGGTTGTTTCATATACACAGCCCATCTGCTTCCTGTTCTATAATTCATTCAGCAGGCAAAGTTTCTGGCAGCCTCAGGCTACCAAAATATATATATATCCTTAGGGTACCAGAAGTGCTTGGCACTCAATTAGTTTTCCGGGTTTCGAGTGCTCTGTGTGCATGAGCATGGGTATGTGTTTCCACTTTTATGAGAATTAAAGATGGGAATAGTTTGCTAAGTTTCATGTCCTCATCTGGACAACTTTTCATAAACTTGTGGGTTTTCACAAAACCCAAAGAGAATAAAAAGTTAGAAATGAAACACAATGATCCTTCTTCCCTAGAGAAATTATCCATTGCAATAAAATGTGTTCTTTCGACCATCCCTATCTAAATAGATTGATTTATATCTTGTGGGGGGAAAAATAAATAAAACAAACCCCAAAGTACTATAAACTCTTGGCTCCTTTCTCTGGACAAACCACTTGGGATTCACTCTTTGTTGGCGAATGTTTATTTTCCTTAAAACCCCTCCTCTCTTGGAGGCCTGCCCCTCTCTCTTAATGTTGATGGTGACTTAGTTCTTTCCTCATCTCCACTTTCTATTTGCTTTTAGAGAAGTCAGTGCCTAAATGTGGCCCAGTGGAAAACTACACTTGCAGTTTATTGAAGTCTTTCTGCAACTCACAGTACAAATGCCTGATTTTCAGAGCACGTTATGGCCTTTATACCACACACAGGGGACATGGACCACCCTGGGTTTTGCGTGATCGTTTTACACCTTTTAGGGAAAAGTGACTAAAAAACCCATCTTATAGACTGGAATTATAGCCTCTCAGAGCGGAAGTATATCATCCATTCCAGTGACCTCATTTTACAGGTAATAACAGCCAACACTTGTGTAATGCTTTAGGGCAAGGTCAAACAGGCAGATGCCAGCGGGGCCCAGCGAGGCCTCCCAGAAGACTGAAGGCTGAAGCCTGGCTGGTGGAGAACGTCTGTGCCAGAGTCTGAGGAGGGCAGCCGATGGAGAACCACAGACAATTGTCACCATGCACAGGCAGCCTTGGTGTTTCCAAATCCTTTGGTTTTTCAAGAGAAGCTGGAAATCTGGAATTTTTAAAAAATGGGATATCTTTTTTTTTTTTTAATGTTGGCATTAAATGACATGATATATTTTTTAAAACACTGCATGGGCCAAACAAAACACATCTGTGGGCCTGCCAGAGCATATGGGCCTCCAGTTTGCACACGCTGTTTCAGAGTTTATGCCACCCAATTCCATACATTCTTGCTATATTTTCCTGGTAGGACCCTGAGGTCTAGGAAGTTAGGATCTTGCTCAGGTTTATCCTACAACTGAGAGGGTAGAACTGGGACCAGGATTAAGCCTCTTGTCTTATCCTCCAGGGCTCCCTTGACATAACTCTTTTCCCTTGAGGTGCATACAGATTTACCTGACATTCCTTTTTCTAGTAATTGGGATCTTCTCTGTAGTAGGGAATTCCACTTTACTTCTGCTTTTAGTATCCTTCTCTGGTATCACCATCATCAGCACACATGATTTTGGTTTGATTCATCCCTACTTTTCTCTAGGACTATGATCTCTGGGTAAGCTGTATGTTCAACAAGTACAACACATGATGCAAACAAACCCTTAATACTTTATCCCACTGTCCTTAACAGTTATTCATTGGTGATAATCTCCCTGCTTTATCTTTTCTCCCCCCATGAAAACTACACCATAGATGTTTCTCCTCATTCTTCACTAATAATTAGTTCCATAATTCCTTAGTGTTGTGAACAGACCTTGATGTAGTAATTTGAATGTTCAGATCTGAGGAGTAATTAAATTCCAACCTGGCTCATTTATGATAGGAAAATTGATACGAATGACATCTAGTGACTCTTAGTCTTATGTAGTCAACTTCCCTTTGAGAATGAATGAAATCTTAAAATATGATGAGATATCACTCTTATGATTATGTCGCTTGGTATGTCAAAAGGGAGATTATCCTGGTGGGCCAAATCTAATGACATGGACCCCTTAAAGGAGAGATTTCACTTGCTGATAGTAGAAGGGGAAGTAAGAGAGATTCTTAGCCCAAGAGGGATTCCAGGTGCTCTTGTTGGCTTTGAGGATAGACGAGGCCATGTACAAGGACCAGAGAATCATAGAAGCTGAGAGTAGCTCCTGGCCAACTAGGAAATGGGGACCTCAGATTTATAGCCAAACGAAGCTAAATTCTGTCAACAGTATACTCAGTTTGAAAGTGGAGTCTTTTCTAGAGCCTAAAGGTTAGAATCTAGCTGGCTAATACTTTGATTTCAGCCTCATAAGACTCTAGCAGAGAGTCCTTCTGAGCTATGCTGAACTTCTAACTTACAGAACTGTGAGGTAATGAGTGGATGTTGTTTCAAGTTGTGAGGTTGTGGTAATTTGTTATGCAGTAGTAGCAAACTAATACAGTTTTAAATCTCTCCTTCCTCATCTAGGCCCTCAGTGGGAAACGAGAGCCTCTTGCCTTTTCCTGCTTTTCTCTCCAGGCTCACCTTATTCCCCCAACTAGCTTATGTTTTACTGGGTGTGTGTGTTGGGTGTGTGTGGGGGGCTGGGGGGAGCTTAGAATGGGGCAAGGAGATATAAGTAGTAGGATAATTCTTACTTGGCTGGTGGCTTCTGCTCTCTGGGCCTGCAGAGGGTCCAAGCTCGCTTTATTATGGACATTTTGCAGGAATTTTGGAGGTTCTTTGATGTCCTCTTGTCTACAGCTCTCTTGGCTTAGTCTCATATCCTGCCACAGCCTTCCTCCACTCGCTGTGATAAACGTTGGGGTTGCAGGTGGATTCCATACTGTTGTGTACTTCTGGATTTGCCATTAATATAGTTACCTCTTCCCTCACTCTTTTATTCTGAAGGCCAGTCAGTCCCTAGTCCATGGTCTGCTTTGTCTGCCTTGGGATTGGATCAGCACCAACTTTTTGTGTTCCAGTGTCAGGCAATCCATTCCAAAGCTCTCTGAAGTGAACCCTTGTGGATTCCATCACTAGACCTTTGGAGAGAAAATAGCATTCCTCACCTCTTTCTCTAAGGGATGTGTGGTATGGTGGCACCAGGTGTGGCTTTTCACAGTTCTGGGTTGTGTGTGGGGGGGAGGGGGGAGGGTGTGTGGGGGGGAGTAGAGGCAGCATTCATATCTTATTCTACATATCTAGCAGCTTCTGGCCCTCCAGAGCACATAGAACACACTGCACTTGGAATGGTGCCCCTGGGTTGTGCAATGGGGTTCCCCATCTGATGGGGATCTACTGTAGGGCACAGCTTTCTTCTAAAAAAAATCTCTTCACCAATCCTCAATCTCTCTTTACTCTCTTTTCCCTTTTATCTTCTCAAAGTAGGCAGCTGGGGTTAAGACCGATGGAATAGGTCTCCTATGCTGGTATTGTAAATTCTCCTTATGGGAGGCTGTGTCTCATACTAGCTCTGATATTTGTATATGAGCCCTTATTGACAAATGCAGTGGGAAGGGTCCCATGCTAACATCCTGTTTACTTGTCTATCTGAGCATTCACATTGGTGGCCAGCACCCTGGAGCACTTGTCAAGAAAGGCACCAAAGGGGTGGATTTTAAGAAATAGCATCTAGAGAGGATGCCTCAGCCATGCAGCCCTCTCCCCTTGCTTAGTCAGTGGTTCTTCTACCTACTAGAAACTGGAGCTGTTGATCAGAAACCTTTTGTTTGTCACACACCTCTGAAGGGCTTTTGGTTTCTATCTCAAGCCCGGGTTGACTTTTCTCCTGGCCACCTGTGCTCACTTAAAAGTTATTTTTATTTCCGATTTGTTCTTATTTTTTGCATGCACATGTGTGTATGTATGGCTTTTTTTTTCATCTGTGTTTTTCCTCCTTCGAATGTTGGAATCGTGGTGGTGTTTCATTCAGGAAACCCAGTCTGGCCAACATCCATGCTCGCTCTCTCCTGCTTTTGCTCACCCACTGCCTACACTCCTTCCTCTCAATGTCTACTTAGCTTGTGCCAGGCCTGGGCCCTGGGAGATGAGCTTCTTGGCAAAGCCTGCTGATAGAAAACATGGGTTCAGATGGTGAAGAGGTTTTTTTGACACAGCTGGCCCTCCTCATGTGGGTCAACTGCATTGCCAGAAACACAGAGCCACCTTGTTCATGAGACTTAAAACAGTCATTCTGAGTGATTGAGCGAGTGTCAGCCTTGCAGGTTCTGGGTGAGTGTTTTAACCAGCCAATGGTTTCCTAGTTTAGAAGATGACACCTGGACAGCTTGCCTGAAGGGGATCTGAACATTTTTCTTTTCCTATCTGAGTCCTAACATATTACTTTATGACTCCCAATTAGATTGATTGTACCTGCCATTCTCTTTCCTACTCTTTATCAAAACAGGCCCAGGAACCACACATTCACACTGGAGTATATGTGACTGACAGCTTAAGGTATTAGCAGTCCCAGACTGTTCAAATCCTTCAGTAACATGGCTTTAAAATTTCTGACATCAATCCATTGCGATAGGGGAGAATTGGATGGTCTCTCCATGTGAGTGTGTGTGCACCTGCGTGAGAGAGAGAGAGAGAGAGAGAGAGAGAGAGAGAGAGAGAGAGTCTTGATCTGAATTAACCACCTATTATTATTCTGCAAGTCATTGAGCTTTTGTTGCCTTCTTTTACCCTAGGGCTGGTGAGTAGGTCATGCCTTGGTGAAAAGTCAAGATCCTCCCAAACCCAGAACAACCACGATGTCTACTCCAGGGCCTGTCAATTAACTATGATTTCTTCCAGGAAAATTGGAGTAATGAAGGTGTAAAAATCCCCATTAAATTCTTCTAAAATTATGTGGTAATCCATAGTCCTAATTATTTAGTTACGTTTTCTTTAAGTATATATTGAGTACTTGCTGTGTCCTCACTATGCTAGAGGCTGGGGGAATATAAAGGGTCAGCTAGACCATAAAAATTCAGTCTGGTGAGCATATAACAAAGTGGATAATGTTTTGTTATGGATGGAGTCTGAGAGCTATGGGTGTTGTCCTGGATGATAGAGTTGTTTGGGTGACAGGAGACTACTGGGTACCTAAGCATTGTAAAGAATGATGAGATGTGCACAAAGAATAGAGAAACTGTAGACCATCTTGGCTTCCTTCATAATTTTGTCCAGACCTTTTCTTTTATGTCTGTCTTACAGAACCCCCTGCCCATTTTTTCTCCCTTGATCTTTTCCATCTTTTCTTGGTACTTTGCTTCTCTTCCTCCTTACCACCTTTTCCCTATTGTGCTTCTTCTCGCTAAAGTTGTTGCTTCCATGAGAATAAAGGGGAATGGAGACCTAAAGGAACATATCTTACTTTTTCTCCATATGCTATTCTGACTTTAAAAGAAGAGAAGGAAATTTGACCTTAGATTTAGGCTTTTTCCCTCCCAAGCAACTCCAAAGTTCACTGAGGAGAGTGATCATGCACTGGAATTCAAACAAAGAAGGTGCGGAGTGGGTGACAGTGGTGGGATTTACAGCCTACCATCTCCCAGGCTAATACTCCAGCCAAATATCCTTAAAGAGCAACCCCAAAACAGGACAAATCACCTCGTGAGCTTATAGTGGACCCAAACCTTTAAGTTTCAGTAGGCAAAGTGAAAGTGGCCTCACCTGCTTGAGGCTGTTTTCCCATTATTGTACCTCTTGCTTTTCAAACTGATCTGCAAATGAGTTCCCTCTGCTGTTACTTGTCTTCGGCTCGAGTGTGAGAATGGCAGTGTGGGTTGTGTTGTTGCTAGATTAATCCCTGTACTCATTTTGCACTGGAATAAACACAAGCTTGCTTTATTTTGAGGAAACAGGCATACCCTGGCTTATATTCTCTACCACAGGGCACAGAACAAATGGCTTCTAACTATTGCCCAGTGATGAAACAAAAGATTGAGATCCTTTATTTGATAAATTATTCTCATTGTGAGAACAATAAAATATTTTCATAGCTTCCAAAGTCAGCCTACTTGGCCAGTGAAATAGAATGGAATTAAAAACAGGAAAACAAACCCAAACCAAAACATTATACAAAACAAGAATAAGGTTAGTGCCAATTTCAGGAGATCTGAAAGCTTTACATCACCTTAAAAAAGGAGAATGGTTTTGGCAAATTATATGAGACTGGTGAAAAGCAGACTGCTTTTTGATAATACTTTGGTAAAGACTATCTTTGGAAAAGGCATAAACTCTCAATGCATCATAAGGCAAAGGGCTGTAGGGAATAGTCTAATAAAAGGAAAAAAGTCTGCTCAATAAAAAATCTTTACAAGTAAATATATATATATATATATATATATATATATTGGCTCTAAAAGAGATATCTTAAACTCTAACAAAGGTACCAGTCAGGTGATAACGAGTGGTGGCAATAGTTACACACATCTTCCCTTGGCCCTAACTGTGAGCCAAAATTGGCGAGTGCAATGTATGAGAAATTATTAGCACTTTATTCCCACTTCAACTAGTTTTTTGTCCTGTAAACTCGTGAGCTTCTGATGTTTTCACCCAAGCTATTCATTCTAAGAGAAATGCATGCTCTCTTATGTTAACCATTTGGTTGCTCAATGAAAAGCATCACCATTGCCCTGCACAATCCATTTAGCACCTCTAAAAAAGTCACTACATGGATTTAGTGATTAATGATGATTGATTTTTTTCTTGCCAGCTTAATCGTCACACTTGAGTAGGGCTGATGTAGACCCAGCTGTGCTTAATTAGCCCACAGGACTTAAAAACCATATTTTAAAGACACACTTGTAATGGAAGAAGCTTTCTTGACGATGCAGCCTGCTGAGATGAACCCAGACATGTGGCAGATGCAGTTTTTCATTAGGTCCAAGGAGCATGTTGGGGAAATGGATGTTGCGTAAAAAAGACATATGTTCGCCCTAGACTTGGAAAAGCTATTGTCGCCGTCTAGAACATGGGTTATAAGGGGAGACAGTTCAATATGACTTTCTTTCTTTGTGTTATGACCTTGGCTAATTAGTTAAGACAAATGCTTGCTTCAATCTAAAAGGTAGTTGCATTTCATCAGAGCATTCTGTATGCCATATTTGTTTTATATTTTTGGTGAATTTATTCTCCTCTAGTGTCCACTTACAATGTGAAACTCTTTATTATCCTTGAAAATGTTCTGTTTATAAGAACGTTTTCTTTTTTTAGTATCCAAAGTAAAGAACCGAACTTCCTCCTTCCCTTCCTTATTTGTTTGACTAGTGGAAGGCTTCTTTCCTTCCATCCTTCCTTCCTTCCTATTTTTCTTTCTCCTTCCCTCCCTCCCTCCTTCCCTTTCTTCCTCCCCCGCTCCCTCCCTCCCTTTCTTCCTTCCTTCCTTCCCTCCCTCCATCCTTCTATTGGAAAGTTTTTAGTCAATAGAAAATTATTTCTAAACTCAGCCCTTTCCCCAAGTTGAGAGGCTTCATAATGACCTCTGTTACATAAATGCTTTTCCATTAGGCATAGCCCCCAAACCATAACCTCACTTTATACATGCAGTAGAAAATCATCCAAACATCATTATAGCTCCAGTTTCAAGTAGCATCTGGCTTGAGCCAAATTTGAACTAAATGACGTAGGAAAACCATGATTCTTATTAGTGCTTCTCCTAGAAGTAGTACTTAACTTAGAAGGGCCAAAGGAATTTTATGAGGATAGGATGCTCAATGAGTTTTCAAGGAGTAATTACAGGTACACTTATAGATATCTCTGAGAATTATAGAAATGTTCATATGTGGAAGTCATAAGAAGACAGAGAAAAAACTTGTTGCAATGTGTGGTGCCATACCATTGGGCTGTTGACTAGGGAAAACCTTGATGCAGTTGGAGTGAAGGAAGACTAGTGAGAGCATGGGGAGTGGAGTACCAAGCGAGCGAGCTCCCGGATGAGGCCTGGAAGCCTGGAAATCGATCCTTCGAGTGTTGCCTTCCAAGGATAGTGGGAGTATAGAATGAAACTACTATGAATTGCTAATGAAGAGAATTGTCAGTGTGAAAGATAATATTTTGGTGTTAAATTACAGTATCATATTGAATAAGAATACAATATTATTCAGAACTCTTTGGTCTGTAAATGATAGAAACTCAGACAGTTTAAGCAAAAAGAGGTATTTATTAGCTAACATAGCTTGGAAGGAAATATGTATAGCTTATAGGACTGAAGTTATGGCATAGGACCTGGGCCTCAAACATTGACTTCAGGAATCTTTCTCTGCCTCTTGCCACCATCTTCAACTATCCATCCACCCATCTATCCATCCATCTATTTGTCCGTCCATCCGTTATCTCCAATTTTGTTCTACAGATAGATTTTTCTAAATGAGATGGTTTAGCAAACACAGTGAAAAGATCTTTATGCCCAGTCATGTATACAGCAATCCAAGGGAGGAACACAGGCCCATTGAGTTGTTTGATCTTCCCCTAACACAACACAGGGGAATGAGGTAGTATTTGGCTAGGTGTGGGTTATGTACCATACCCGCAGGTGACATTTTAAGGTGAGGAGAGAGTAATTACATTACCGTAAGAAGAGGATGAATAGCTTGCTGGGCACACAAAATAATGGTTAATAATGGTTAGCCAAGTGCCCTATAAATTCCATTATAATATTACCGTGAACAATTTATTTTGTTCAAAGCATTTGCACTTACATAGTACCTAAATTTTTTCACAGTGGTGTTATGAGGGGTCACTTAAATAGAATTAGTTTCATTTCATTGATGAAAAAACTAATGTCTAGACTAAATAGTAGCACATGAATATAAGGGCATAAAAAAAGGATATAAAAAAAACCCAAACAGAATATCTAGGTCTAGTTCCTACTGCACCACTAAAAAACCTCTTTACGTTAATAAGTCAATTCACTGTTTTGGGTCTCAGGAGAGTCAGACTAGATAAGTCGTTCTTTAACATGCATCACAATCATCTCAATGGTTTCTTAAAATGCTCGTTGTTGAGCCTCACATTTAGAGTTTCTGATCTAGTAGGTTTGGTGGAGGAGCCAGAGAATTCACATCTCTAACAAGTTCCCAGGGATATTCTTTTCTTATTGCTGCTGTAACAAATCATTACAAACTTAGTGGCTTAAAACAGCGCAAATTTATTATGTTATAGTTCTGGAGGTCATAAGTTTAAAATGGGTCTCACTGGACTAAAGTAAAGGTGTTGGCAGAGCTACGTTCCTTCTGGAAGCTCTAGAGGAGAATCCATTTCTTCTTTTCCTTTTCTAGCATGCAGAGGCTCCCTGCATTTCCTGGCATACAGCCCCTTCCTCCATCTTAGAAGCAAACAGTGTGGCATCTGCAAATCTCTGTGACTGACCTCCTCCACTGCTCCCTTTTTTCACACTAAAGGACCCTTGTGTTAGATCGGTGGGGCCTGCCTGGAGGCTTCCCAGCTTGACATCAGAATCCGGACAAGGGCCCACCCTAAAGCCCTGGTGCCACCGCCCTAATCTGCCACCACCCTAATCCTGATACTTAACTGACATTCCTCATTCTATACCCTACCCCCATGTAACCCTATAAAAACAATGCCCTCCCATTCCAGGGGCGACTTCTCTAGCCCCTCTCCTTGGGACTAGAGAACCTTGCCTGGAAGAGCTCTCCCAATAAAGACTTGCTTTTAAAACTTCTCTGGCCTGTCACCCGTTTACTTTACACCTTGTGGTTAAATTGGGCCCAGCCAGATAATCAAAGATAATCTTTCTATAAGGTCAGCTGATTAGCAACCTTAATTTCATCTGCAATTTTAATATCTCCTTGCAATGGAACATATTTACACGGCCTAGAAATTAGGACATGGACATCTGTGGGGTCCATTATTCTACCTACCACATCAGGTTTTTCACTTACTAAGAACCACTGGACTAGAGCGATTATTCTATCTTTTATTTTTTTTCCAGCTCAAAAAAATTCCAATTCTGAGATTATCAAGTGGAATTATTCGTACTTGTTTGTAAATGAACTAATTGTTTACCTGTTTTATTTGTATTCTTTTCACTTGTTGACTGTAGTACAAAAATAATTTGCTCCAGAGTTAAATTGCTCTCCAAATGAAAGCCATTTATTTCCTCTTCTATATCAGGAACAGAGCCACTACAGGACTCTATCTGAGGTGTTTCCTCTCCATGAGGTTGGTTCTAGCTCAATTATGAAATAACATGAGGTCTGAGGCTTGGAAGGTCTGTATTCTCAAGGTTTACACCAAATTGTCTGTCTCAAGTTTATTTGTGGTTTCAGGTTATCTACTTTCAACATTCTTGAAGAGTTAGAACTTTTCCTAGCACTAACTAGCCGAGAGAAAGAAGGCTCCTAGAAGCGAGAGAATGTTACAAAGGCTTTAATTTCTATCCTCTGGGCTTAAGTCAGTTATTAGTGAGACAAGGCTTTGGGTCAAACCTCTTAAGAACCACTGGGAGTTGCTATGGGAACTGCTGGGTTCTCTACATTTCCTGGCTTCTTCCAACTTTATCATTTTGAATCTGAGTAGATAAATTTCTGTCTGACAGTATCTCACATTCATATCTTGGATCCTGGGAATGGATAAAGTAATTCTCCTTTTTTTTCTTTCCCTCCCTTAATCTCATCACTTATTTGCTTTTAAATCTGAGCTAATCTAGACTTTCCCTTTGCAGTGGAAACCAGTATTTTTGTGGTAATCTGTATTTACAGTAAATTAAAGCTTGATTTCACTTAGAGTCATTGTATTATCACCTACTCTATAAGAATCTGCTAAAGTAAATGCCCCTATCTGGACAAAGCCTCCCATGGCCATCTCTATTTCTTCTTTTATCTCCTAATTCTCATTTGAAAAATATGACCTTGGCATTTCTTCAGAAGAGCCAGTCAATTTTATAGATATTATATATTTTAAAAGCATTCTCAGGGATATACGAATCAAAATGCTGATGTTCAGAATGTTTATTATAGAATTGTTTATATTAGTAAAAAGGCAACTCGGAGGAAACACTGAAGAATACTGGTATAGTAATATTCTATACCACTGTTACATAGAGTGATATGTGTTCATCTAATAGAATCTTATTGTAGCATGAAAACCATGTTGAAAATGACTATTTTTCATTCTGTGAAAATGTTTATTATGATATGCAGAATATGTATATATACTCTATAACGAAATATCAACAGTATCTTTATTTGGATGCTGGAATCATAGATCGCTTTTATTCACTTGTTATTTTTTTTTTGATTATTTGTATTTTCTCATGTAAACGTGTATTACTTTTTATTATTTTTTTCATTAAAAATAATTTTCTCCATAGGTCTTTAATAGGAGACATTCAATAGCCTTAAATAATGTATGATGGCTTAACAACGGTTTTACAAAAAAACAGAACTAGTCTTCATGAGACTTATCAAAATTGATGGCACACCTTAGTGAAGGCATTTCTTTGCATGAGAATGGAGGTCAGGCAATCCAATGAACGTTAGGTAGGTAACTTTACGTAATTTCATAGACATTTAAATAAATTAGAGCAGTGCTTTTTAAACTTTAACATCCACACAAAATACTGGAGGTCTTGTTTAAATGCAGGTTCTGACTCAGTAGATCTGAGGTGAGTCCTGAGAGTCTGCATTTTGAACATGCTGCTGGTTCATATCTGCCTGGCACAGAAAGGACTTTGAGTTCCTAAGGAGTCAGATGCAACTTACTGGTTCCCACCCCAGGCTATCCACTGAAGTCACCTACGGAACTTTTAAAAATACAGATTCTAAAATCCACCTCAGATCTAGTGAATCACGAGTTCTGGAGGTGGAGCTTGGAGAAATGAATTTTATAAAACATCCACAGTTGTTTGGATGAAGTTGGTTCATACACAAGGTTCATTTCCTAAGACAGTATTATCTATCATTCATTCCAGTGGCAATTTTGACAGGAGTAGCACAGAAGCCTGCCTGGAGTGTGGCCTGTCTCTCTTGTTCTGTGTCGGAATTAGCCCCATGCCCTGAGAGCAGACATTTGGGTGGCAAGCTTGTCCATGTCACTCTAAGTGAGAAGCTAGGTTGGTATTATCACTAATTTGCCCATTGTGGGCCCCTATGGTTGTTTTTAGAAGCATAATTCACTATAGATTTACTCAAATATATTATCTAACTCTGTCAATGAGTTTAGTAATGTAGTCAACAAACCTATTATTGAAACAGTCATCATTTTTGAATTTTTGTTTCTCCATATTTAACTTATATATAAAAAAATCACTCAGGTAATACTGTAGCTCTCTATTCAGAGTAAACAGATTAATATTTGCATGAGGTCCAGGGTAGGCTCTGATTATGAAATACACTGAGCAAATACCCACATAGACCCACTATGTAAGGTTTTCATGAAAACTGAAAAACATGTGAGTTTCCAAGGAGGTCAACATCCTCTGGGATGTCTAGTGCATAAAGAGAGGGATGTGTGACAGCATGGAACACGTCAGTTTATTCTCCAGTGAGGGCTGACCCGGCAGCTAATATATGCCAGCCTGTCACTCAGAACTGTGTTCATGCTACTGGTATTACATATGCTTGTATTTCAGAGCAGTAAAATTCTGGATTTTGAGTTTTAATAAGGCATACCTAATTTCCACATAAAAATTGAAGGTTAACCATGCTAGCATGTGGTGGCCAATTTCCATCTCATGTGCAAATTTGCTTTCCACAGACATTGCTTTCCAACAGGTTTCTTAGAAGCCCGTGTAGCTGTAGGATAGTTAATGAACAATTCTTTGATTAATAGATTAACCATATCTTTGTAACAGGTAAATCAGTGCCTCTTACCAGATAACATTCTGTCAGATTTTATTTTCCTGTTACCAAAGTTAGACTTTGTACTGCAAAAGGTAGTATGACCTGGCCCCTATGGAAAGTCCTCTCTATGGTGAATCAGCCTTGATTTTTCTGAGATGCTCTTTGTGTTATAATTCCTATTATGATAACCTGCTGAGCTAGTGGGTTGTATGAATGCACAGTACAGCTGTCCAGGAATGATTACAAGGTGAATAATTTTACCTCTTGGCAACAGTGAAGACTTTTCTCCATCTTTTCTTGTCCCTTTTACCCTCTCTCCTTGGCTGCACTCTCAGAGGCTTCTTTTCTCCTTCGCCGCAGGCGCCAGTAATTATTCACATCTCTGTTAAAGAAGAACTATGAGCTAAGGTTCAGGACCAAAACGATACTGATGAGCATCATTTAGCTTCCCTTTTGGAATCTTTTCAAGTTTATTTTTCTCTTGACTGCAGCTGCTCAGCATATGTGGTTCACCCGGCCACACACATTTCCTCTTCAATGGGGACCATTTACAATCACGTTGGTAGGTCTCTATGAATTACCTTCCTTTCCAGTTTCTGCTGCTCCCTCTTCTAAGTCCCATTATTTTCCTACTTCCTTCATTTTCTTCCTCTTCCTCTTCCTCCTTCCCTGGCTGCAAATAGAAGTTGGAACCTGTCTCCTCCAGGGTCAAACTCATAATGTAATGGCTTACCTCCTGTTTGATTTCAGCCCTGTCCCTGGGGGGATACAGCGTTATTGTTGTGGCTCAGCCTTGTAGCACCACAGGCTAATGGATCAATTCAGCCTTCAAAGCATCCTATGGCCTGTCGATATGAAATTCTAGCAATTACTGAAGTGGGAAGGCTGGGGAGCGGCTGAAAAACATTCCCTATTGATCACTCTAGAGTATGATGAACTTGTTTAAGAAAAATTGATCTGACACATTGATTTTTTTTATCAGAGAATCTCATGAATGCAATTTAAGTCACAATATTTCTTGCCTTACAGAATGGTTTTTCACAAGGAGAATCTAAGAGGCAAACCAGCCAATGAGAGCACTGAGAAGAATTCTTAGCTTCCCACCCCTTGCTTGCTCCATCATTTTAGAAAATGTTTTTGTGTTAAAGTGGTTTTTAAATATAACATCTCCCCTCCTCCGTACATTATGGATTTTAACCCTCTCATAAACCTTCTTTACCAACTCTCTTGTACTCCCATTTCTTCTCCTCCTCCTCCTAACTACAGGTTTTCGTTCGAGGACTAGGTCCTCTGATACAGCATGCGCTTATCTCGTTTGTTACATGGAAAATAGGTTATGGCTAACAGTAGCCCTGCACCTTGACACCTCCAGGAACTATTTGGACAGTGATGGTGATGGATTGCAAACCCTGGGTCATTCACTCTCTGAGCAGTGTCACATCTACAGTGCGTGTTGGGCAGCTGCTGTTTGGGCCAGAGCTATGCCACGGACTTGAAACGGTGCCAAAAATCCTTGCCTGATTCCCAGTGTCTCTCCCCTTGCAGCTCTTCTCCCTCGGCCTGACCTGGAATTCTCTTAGGAAGCAGATCAGTGGTTTCCAAATAGGGATGATCATCAGCGTCACTTTGGGAACATCCAAAAATACAGATCCTTGGGCCTTATGCAGACTGGTTGAGGCAGAATCTGGGAGTGGAGCCTAGGAAATTATAATTTAAAAATCTCTCTAGTCAAGTCCAATGACCAGTCATGTTTGGGAATCACTGAATTATATAACAAAGTTGTATGTGTGTGTGTGTGTATGTGTGTTATGAGTGTGTGTGGGTAAAGAAATAGTTGGGTAAAAGTAAAAGGGTGAAAGTTGCACCCGAAAAAGTACAATATTTAATTTATCCCTTTAGAATTTCTTCTTAGCACTTTGAATTTAAATGGGTGTATACTAGAACTGGCTAATGAGATGAAGCTAGTTGCTACTAGGTCTGATAGGATAATAAATAGAGGACAGAGTAATTTCCAGAGAGGGCTGTACTGTGGGTAGAGGGGAGAATAGGAAACAAATTTGGTACACTTTAGAGATGGGTTCAGGAGAAGCTCTCCTGGTAGGACTTCAAGGTTGCAACACAAAGGAAAACAGAAACCTGTACCTAAAAGTTCTGACGGCTCACTCAGACTAAAGCTCACACCACCTTCTTTCAAAATGGGTTTCCCTCCTGTCTAACAGTGGAGAACCATACCCAGATCTGCAAACCCAGATTTCTGATGAGTCTTTAATAACTTTGTCAAGCCTCACAGAGGAATTTCTGAAGTAGTTGAGTCGTAAGAGAAATGTAGATTGCCTATTCTGGAATACATCCAGGAAATCTGTTCCCAAATGATTTTCCATTCCATTATCTCAAAGATCTGCTTCCATGGGGGAAATTTTTAAGCAACTTTGCTGCTTGCTTGGTCAGTTTGGATAAGCTGAGAGGTGGTCCAAAAGAATCTTCTGCAAGTCATTTAAATTGGAGCTGTTCCACGCACTTGGAAAATAATCTGAGTTTTAGTGAGTTTAGTTTTTAACCATTTAATTCTTACTGGTATTGACTTTTTCTCTGGGCTCCTGCAAGGTAGACTAGATAGTTTGCCACAGTAGTTCTCTATCTTGACTGTGCTTTATAACCATCTGAGAACTTTAATTAGAATTTAATCTTGGGTCTACCCCCAAGAGATTCTGGTCTGGAGTGAAATCTGGACATTCCTTTAATATCTCCTAGGTGACTCTAAATTGTGGCCAAATTTGAGAATGTCTCGTTTATTCAGATTCAAAGATAGTAAATTGAAATTTTGCCAAAGTTTGAAATCTTTCCTTTAATTTCCTGCTTGCGTACTTCCGGATTTCTGGAGAAGACAACGCACCGCAGAGAAGGGAGGTACCTTCTGCTTGCCAAATTTGTGAAGAAAACAAAGGGCTCCTGTTTCAAGTACTTCTCAGATAGCATGTGGGCTCTCGTCAATACATGGCTCTGCTTTCAGCAAAATTGTTAATTATAGATCATAATAAGCTGTTAGGAGCAAAACACACACATAATTTGAAAGTGAAATGAGGCACAGTACATAGATAAAGCAATTGTTTATTTAAGAGGTGATTAGCAGCAGCAAAACAAGCAAACTGATACTTGAACCTGAAAGAAATTACACCCATTTGGAACTGCTACTCTCTGCTTATTTGTGCATTGCAGCCTAATGCAAAGATAAAGCCTGTCACTGTCAGTTTTCTTTTTTTCTGTAGGGAAGGGTTAGTCTATGCCATCTTAGAACTAAGATGATATTAAAAGAATAGCCTGTCAGAAGGAATAAAGAAAGGGAAGTGTCTTGGTTTCTCAAAGGAGCACAACTGAGATTTAAATTGTTCTGAACTATGATAAATTATAAGGCTTTAAAACCACTGTAATCACTGAATGAACAAAACAGTTTGCCTTGGGTAATTATGCCTTTTTGGTCTCCTTCACTTTCAAGTTATTTTCCCCTTGTAAATGTTACACTCTGGCACCGTGTGCTGTGTCAAAGAGTGTTAATCTCGGTGTGAAACACTGGGGTTGTCTTTAAGGGTAAGTGAGCCCGGAAATATTCACAGTTCAGACCAAGTTAGAGGAAAACACTATTAACACTTGAACGTGACATTTGATGACAATAGTCTCTAATTCACAACTCCACCTGGGATAAGGTGGGGATGTGATGGAGTTGGGGCTCCATTCACTGATCTCCGACCAGTTTTACCTGAGTGAGCAATCTTGTGGGTTCAGCCCCAGCACTGGAAATTCCCAGGATGGTAGCTTCATGTGGAATAAATGCCAGTTAATGAATAAGGGCACACAGGCTGAGGAGAAATAACCATGTTATTAGGTAGATTGCAGTGCTCAAGATGGGAGGTTTAATAAGCATCTGAGGTTAACAGGAAATCCTTAGCTTTTTGTTGTCTGAAAATGCATTTAGAATTTGCAGCCTGCCACTTGCTAAAGTTGAGGAAGGGCCTAATTGGTACTTATAAGAGGCACCATGGTCAGGGCCCAGGTCCCAGTTCACAGCACCATGATTCCATGGTTGGCAGCAGAATGTAAACCTCCTCGATGTGGCTCATCTGTACTGTTGTCTTTGGAAAGTTCTGACAATAAAGCCTCTATTTGGTGTCTTGAGTGAGAAAGCGGAGGCAACAGGCAACTGTGGTGCCACTACATTTTTGGGTTTCCTATACTGTCCGAGTAAATGTTCCATTCCGTTTAGGGGCAGAGACTGTCTTTGGAGGTAACAAAGTCAACATGATCAGGTGCTTGGAGAATTCATATTAGTGATAAGAGCTAACACATTATTGAGCAATTACTTTGCATCAGGCATCATCTATGCAAGTCACATGTATTACCCACCTTTAACCCTGACAAGTATCCTATGAGGCAAGCACTTTTACTCTATTTAACATAAGGGAAAGAGGAGACAGGGAGTGGTTGGCAAGTTTGCTCAAGGACACAAATAATAGAGCGAATTGGAACTAGGCAATCTGACCCCAGAGCACTCAGAATGCACTACAAAGTATATGGCTTCAAAGACAAATACTTGCTCTCTCTGAGCTTCCCAAACTCCCTAGAGCAGCATTTGGGCCTGGTTCACCCACCTGCCCCTGCCTCTGACCCCAGCTATCTTAATCCCTGGGACTGGGAGCAGATAACCAGGCAGCACTGCACCAATCTTCCCTCATGCTCCCCAGAAGAGGTGCCCAAGCCCTTGTTTCAGAATGTTAGTTTTTATTTGACCTTGTGCCTTTCTATAGTCTGGTTTGTAAAATACTGGGATTTATGAAATTGTTCTCGAGTGGAAGACTTAAGGGAGACTCTGTAGACGGGTGTGCTTAAGGGAGATTCTACAGATGGTGTGCATCGTAACTTCCCTGGATGATGTCATAATGAATCCTCCCCGAAGGACCATGCATGAGTCTCCTGCTGGTTGTAAACAATACAATAGACTAGGGGATTTTACAATCCAAGTGAGATTGCAGCAGGGGCTGTAAATGTATAACCCAAAAGCAGGGAGAGGAGATGAAGTCTAGAGTTGCAAGGAGGAATTAGAGAGGCAACAATCCTATACATGCAATTGGACTTTCGAATTAGTCGTGGCGATGGACACATCAGCTTACATGTTTTTTGCAGCCTAACTGGCCAGATTCAGGACAGCGTGCATGATGGCCCTCTGTGAGATCGATAAGCCTAGGGCATTTATTTTGAACCAAACCTTCCCAGGTTCGCTTCTTGCCGTAGACTGCTGAGAGTGCTCGCTTTCCTTGCTGCACCACCGAGGAAGCTGGTCTCGTGCCTGAATGTGCGATGGCCTGGTTTGTATGCAAGACCAGCTCTTGTCTCACATTCACCATCACAGGCTCTCAAAATATTCTCTCCTTTAAGCCTCCCACTGTAGCTTGTTTTGAATCTACTTCTACCTCCTCCCACTACCTCCTGTTACTAATGAGCCACTCTGGGTGAGAGACTGACATCTAAGTGCCTCTGGGAGCAGCAGAAAAACTGTAGGTCTGTCCACAGAGGAGTCCCATGGCACTGACCATTTATCTGGTGACCATACAGCCCTGATAAACAAAGCAAATCTGTCGGTCTCTCCTTCCCTCTGTGGCTTTTGGGCCTGTGCATGTGCATTTCCCAGGACATTTGTAGGAGACACCAAAACTTGTCTTCATTACGGCTCTGACTCATAACCCAATTAATGGTGTCAAGAAGTGAAACATGGTCCCCAGGCCCAGCTGCCTTTTGAAGGCAAGTCTCAACCTGTTCAGGGCAGTAACAAATGGTGCTCCAGAGAGGGCAGCTCAGAATCTGTTCTGCTAGCCAAAAGCAGAGGGGCATTTCAGAAAGGCCATGTGCAGTGTCAGCTCTCAGTTTTGGGGTGTGAATACACTTGGTCTCAAAACTGAATGAGGGAGAGGGGGGAGCGTGAGGAGGGGGTGAAAGTGGTCACTGCTTCTCTTAACTTCTAGCAGAGGTTGTCTGCCTCATCTGCCCTAGTCTTCTCGAGGTTAAGCAGGCAGACCTGTCACATCACCATCTGAGTTTCTTTAGGGAGAATCTCTCTGTTCACACTGACCAGACATCAATTCCACCCCTACCCCCAGGCCTGTACATGGGCTGTTTATCTTGTGCCTTTTCTTAAAACACTACCGCTGGTTTGTGGGTGAAAGGCCAGCACTACATGACCATTTTCCAACTTCCATAGAGATTATTTTGTGAATTCAGACATGCTAATTTTTGGAATAAGGTGTGCTAGAAAGCACTTTCAGCCAAACTGGGGCATACTGTTCCTTCAATCATCTAACTGAATGCATGTAATTTTTAAAACGGGTTTCCTCTGACTGAATGGTAATGCTCTTTTCTAGAAAGCCATTTACTTCTTTCTGAAAAAAAAATCAGACCCCTCTTTATGAATCAAATAGAGAGCCCCTTTAATAACTCTAATGAGAGCTGCCATTTAGTGCCAGAGTGTCAGACATGGTGAGAGCGCTCTGTTTATATTGTTCCTGGTTCTAATCGCAATGCTCCCAGTGGGAAACTGTGTCCCCATTTCTAAGTGAGCACGGTTTTTCATTATGAAGAAAGGCAGGGTGAGAGAGGAACATGAGCGTGCTTCACCTGTAAAGGGAGCTGGGAGCTCCTGGGTCCTGTAGTTAAAAACCCATCTTTTCTTACTCCTTCCTCACCCCTGCGAGATGCCGTGGGTTTTTTAATATCCCAAGTGGTCTGAACCTTATTTTGTGTCTCAAGAGAGGAGGCAAGAACTCCAGGGGGGTGAATCTCCCAGGGAGAGGTTCAGAGGGAAGAGAGAGACCATGCCAGCATTACCCCCAAACACCTGCAGTGTCTCAGGTCTCCCTCAGTGGCCTCCCCCCACTCGGCGTGGACTGAACCCAGCTTTGCCTGGTTTATGCGCTCCTGACAAGATGACAGCCTGGTGGGGAGGGAGTCAGTTGAATACCCAGCTTCTGCCTTTCCCCTGGGACCTTTTTCTTCTCCTGCATCCAAGTGCTGCTCAGTTGAGAGCTCAGGAAACAAAACAGTCTTTGTTGCTTAAACTGTAATCATTCCCATGGCTGATTGTCCCAGTGGTCCTGTTGTTAACAATACTTCCTTCTCCTCCTCCTGCCTCCCCTCCCCACTCCGCCTCTGCTTTCTCTGATCCTCCCACTCCCTTATTCTCTATGATTCTTAATCATTACACTCCTGAAACATGACAAACCTAACAGAATCTTGCCAAAGCGAGAGGCCCTAGGGAGTTAGTATACAAAAACTAAAACAAGAGCCAAACTCATTTGGAAAAGTTTGGGTTTCATGGAACGGTTTGGTGCAGGGAGAAGGAAGAGAAGAGGGGAGGCTGTGTAACTGACTATCCTAGGGATGTTTGCCCAGGGAATGGGGTCATAAACTGGAAGAGTGATTGTTCCCCAACTTTAGGTCATGGATGTCTCTGAGAGTTTAAGGAATACACACATCAACATGAGGCTGGGCTCACAATGGCTTTTTCTGAGTGCTCAGTCCAAGGGCTATGCTCTGTACACTTCCGACTTCCCCCTGCTGGCTTTATCTTAGTTATAAATCCAGGAGACTTGAATCCTTAGGAGATTTGGCCATATCGTTTATCGTCTTCACTGGAACACTTTGCAGAACGACAGAGGCACTATTAGCAAACATACTGGGATAACATACATCATCCGAGATAGTCCCAGGCAAACTGGGAGAGAGTGTTGACCTGCTCTTGTCATGAGGTGTGGTGGCAAGACACAGGACCAGGAAATGGGTTCTACCATGAGCTACTTATACTCTCTGGGTGACTCTTAGCTGACCTCACTGTAAAAATTAAATAATTGGACTAGATCTTCAGTTTTTCTTTGGTGTTGGTGTTAATCCTTCTATCATTTACTTGAATAAAATAAAAAGTATTTTAGGTGACATATTTTACTTCCTACTGGTTGGTTAAATCAATACCTCCACTTAAATAGCTATTTAAAAAAAGTACTCAGACTTGCGAGAATATGTAGTGCAAAGGACCTGAGAACTATTCAAATAATCAGGAACCACAACTATGAAAGACCATGTAGGGCTCATGGGTAGGTGAAAATGAGTTCGGTGTGGAGAGCACTGGATTCCAAGGCAAGCTCGTTTGTGATTGTTCTGGGTCAGTCACTGAGTTTCAGGATGTCCACAGGTGGATCCTTTGGACTTCTTTCAAGGGTTTCATTTTCTTCTGCTGTTTACACTGAATGAGAATTGAGATGAGAACATGGTAAATGGCTTGGCCATCCTGGGTTTTGAACTTAAAAGGGCACACTATGAAGCAGGCATGGGGTGGAGAGAAAGCACCAGGTAGGAAGTGAAGAGGACACAAATTTTGATCTCTGGACATCAGTTGGTAGGTAGAACTTGCCGGGTCTTTTTGCTTCAGAAGTCTCTATTTTCTCATCAGAGGGTTTGCTTGTTTGTTCGCTTGTTTTGCAGTAGAATCCTCTAGAAGAAAAACCTTATACAGATCTTATATAGATTCATCAAATGTAAAAAATGTGTTTTATACATAAAGTATATATATTTCTATAAATATAAATATATATGTTGAAATAACTTTCTTGGCCCAAGATGGAGCCACTCCTGCTCTGGGTGCCATGTCAGCAAGCCAAATCTTAGATAACTTCTATGCCCCTATGCTCTGATTGATGAGGAGATCAGTATAACCAGTCAGCCAGTCCCCAAACTACAAGCCAACTCTAGGCTCTATACTTACTTCCCTGTTCCTTATTCAATTTTTATTTGTCTTGTCCTTGTTCCTTATCCTTTGTCCTATAAAAGCTTCCTGCCTTCCACCCCATTTTACTGTTCTCTGGACCCTTGGAAATGCAGACTGCCTACTTCATGAAGTGTTAAATAAAGTTTGTTTATATCACCTAAATTTTCTTTAATCATTTTAACATATATAAAACACTGTTTAGATTGAAGAGGGCTTAGGACCTGGTTGCAGTTCAGGCTTCCCCATAGCTTCCCCATGCAGCCTTCATAGTTCCCAGAGGCACTTTCTCAGCTTGGTTTCCACCAGCTAGTGAAGTTTGGGTAAACTTTAAAAGGTGCCACGCTTCAGTCTGAAGCAGCCCCTGCACCGGGCCCTAGCCCAGGGACAAGGAAAAGAAGGGCTTTGTGAAGGCCAGTCCTCTCTCCTTGGTCTGTTCAAATTGCCCAAGCCCTGACTACAGACCCTTGACCCTGGAAAACCACTAAACACCTCCAATGAGCTCCTTCCAGAATTTGGCCTTCTGTGTAATAGATCTCTCTGGATGAAGAGTGGAGCCTAGACAGTGGTTAACCAACAAAGCTGTCCAATGATGTAGACAAGGAGCCAGAAACCAAGCACTTGCCAATCAAGAAACCTGGCTCAGAGTTGGTGCTCCCTCCAGAGACATCCACCCTGCCTCAAAGCCTCAGAGCTGGCCATCCCAGCTTTCTGGCCACCAAACCTTAGGCTCTCTGGGCAGTTCTGGTGCTCGATTTGATTGTTTACACAAGCAGGTTATCCTGGACTGTGAAATATGATTCTTGAAGGCTTGAGTGAAGTGTGTGGCCTTCAGGGACCAGACACCTTGGTTTGTAAATCAATCTTCGCCACACAGACACTGCGGCAGTTAGACATTACAAGGTGAAGAGTGGCCTCCTTGTGGGATACCCTGCAGCGATTGCCATGTTAGCTGAGAAGATTTTGTTTCTGGAAATGCTCAGAAGGAAGATACAGAATCCTCTCTTGGGACTACGTTTCAAACACGTGGGAATATCTGTTAACAGGAAATGAGTATAGCTGGGTACTGGGAATGGTTCGGGGGAAGTAGCTGTTCTTTATTTATTTTTATGGATAAAAAAGGAAACATTATGCTTGCATAAAAATATATTTCCTTGTTTAATTCTGGTTTTAACCTGTATTCAATTTATTTAAAAAAAAACCCTCCAATTCTACTCATTAAGAAATGGTGGAAACTACGTAACTCTTTGAATCTCCTTAGAGTCTCAGCACACTGAATAATTATTTTTCCTAAAATTTCATTTTCAGGAATTATTTCTAAATAATCAGCTAGATTATTTTCTATAAGTTTGAGTTTTGGGGAAGAGTCAATGAATGCCTTGAGTTAATGAATTGATGAGGCAACAGACTGTCCCATGATAATATCTGAGAAAATCCAGATTCCAAATGTACAAACAAGTGTTAAACTTAAATTTTTTAGTTTGGGAAAAAAGAAAGAATTCTGGAGATGAATAGTGGTGACAGTTGTATGGTAATATGAATGTATTTGATGCCACTGAACTGTACATTTAAAAAGATAAATGTTATCTTCTGTATATTTTATAATTAAAAAGTAATTCAGGTCCTAGTTTTTATTTTTTAGACTTTGCTCAATCCAAACCAAAGGTAGTTTTGTTTTGTTTTTAGAATCATGACCCATGAGGATATGGTATATTTCATATCTCCCTGGACTCTTTAGCTCACTTGTGAGTCTCAAGCTCCCAAGTATTAATTCTCATTTCTCTGTCACGTGATTCCTGCTTAACCATTTCAAATACCAGGTAACAAAATAAAGAGCAGGCAGGGTTTTCAATGCAGAAATCCATATAAAAGCTAATGATGTGAGAGCCTGCAAAGATTTCAGAATCTGTGTTTAATTTGGATAAGCATTTGAAATTTATAATGGTGGGAGGTCCTAAAAACTTCTGTCCACTAACTGACCATTTCTTGCTTTACCTGTTTTCTGCTTCTTAACCATTCATTCAATAAATGCCCATCACATCACACAGTGTTCAAGGTACCATGTTGAATGCTTTGAGAAATATCAGACTGATTTACCCCAAGACAGAAGTGCTAGAGATGCGTACATAACTAAAACAAAAGAATAGACCCTTTCCTCCATTCTTTCAACAAGTACTGATTGATCCTTCAACACATGCCAGACACTTTAGATATTATAGGATTCAGAAACAGCAGAAATGTCTTCCAGGGAGGAGCATTAGGAAACTCATCTTGTTTGACCTGTGAAAGAAATGGCATTACAAGAAGCTAGCTCCTGAAGGATATGAAGCATTTGAAGGGCATTCTACAAAGTGAGAATAGAATAAGCAAAGATAAGAAGGAGAAAATAAAAGGCTATGTATGGAGAAGAATAGGCTGGATGACATGGGTTGGCAAACTTTTTCTATAAAGGGCCAAATAGCAAATATTTGGGCTTGCAGGCCATAAGATCTGTGTTGTAGACCTCATAGACAATTCCTTCGGTCCCAATAAAACTTTATTTACAAAAAAGTGGAAGTTCAGTTTGGCCCACTAGCTGTAGTTTGCTGAGTCTTGGGCTAGAAAATAGAATGGATAAAAGGATGCAAGGAAAAAATAGACTACAGTTCTATCAGGGTGGTACTTGCATGTCAGGCTAAAAGACATTTTTCCAAAGCAGGAATGAAAAACACATGTCTTAGAAGATGTCATGATTAGTGCCTTCCTAAATAGCATCTGTCTCAAAGGAGGTCCCATAGTTCTGTCTCTTTCAGAAGCACTTCTGGGGACTTTCTAGTATTATTTATTCACTATTATACTCATAAATTCTTTGAGCTTTGGGGGTAGCATGGCACCAAATCTTTAAAATCATTTGGTCTTCCCCACTAAACAAGGAAAGGAGAGTTGGTTATAGGTAAATATTTATCTGACTTTGCAGTAAAATTTCTAAGCATAACAACAAAAGAAAAAACTATAATGCAGAAAACTTGACATATTTGATTTCACATAAGTTTTAAGAGGTTTGTCAACTCTGACATAAAAGGTAAATGACAACCTGGAAAAAAATGATAAACAATATCTTCAATATATAAAAAGCTCTTATTGGCTTGTCAATAAACAAAATGGGAACATTAATAGTAAAATAGAATACATGCATAAGTCATTTAAAATTATACGCATGCAAATTAAAGCACGATAAAATTATTTTTTTCCTTTAAAATTAATACCAATTTTTTTCTCTAATGTTAAAAACTACCATCAGAACTGGTACACATATCAGTATAATTTTTGAAGAACAACTTGGTATCTTAGATAAAGAATCTTATCAATATTCTTACCCTTTGAGCCAAAATATCTGTTTCTATAAACTTAGAATTTCGTTTAAAGATAAGCAGACATGTACATTAAGATTTGTGTACAAGGTTGCTCCTGTTAGAGTTAGAAAACTTGGAAACAATTTAAATAAATGATGTACAGCTATGAGATAAAAACTATATAGCTAATAAAAATGTTTCCAAAAATATTTTAAACATGAAAATCCTTCACTATATAATAAAGAGGCAAAAATAAGGTTCAAAATTATTTCTATAGTCTAAATCCAATTGCATTTATATATGTACTTACATATATTCACACATTTATATTTGCATAAACATATCTACATATGTAAATATATTTATATATTGTGCAGCGTGTGTGTGAGGGGGAAAGTGACTAGAGTGCTAACAGTCATGAGTTTAAAGATTTTTTTTCTTTATTGTTTTTATTTATGTGTTTCCCAATTAAACAGTATTTTATAATTCAAAATAAAAAAATAATAATATTTTAAAAGAAATTTGTTTGATTCACTCAGCTCTTCCATCTATGTACTTGTATTTCATCACCACTGATTTTACAAACATTTTCTATTATGTGCCAGGCAGTGTCAGTACTGGGATTCACAGGGAAAAGGGCTTAGTAATTATACAATATTGAATAAGATGCTAACCCTGCACCTAGGGAAGCATATTCTAGTGGAAAAGACAGATCTAAAACTAAGTGTGGTGCCTATACACAGTACTCTAATCAAAGTGTAAAGTAAGAGCAGACAGCTATTACATAACCCAACTCTTTTTTTGCTTGTATAAATTCTGATTAGAGCAAATACATATCTTTCAAGGATGACTATCTGTGTAGATATAGATTCCCTAGCAAAAGGAAAGTGTAGACAGAATGCAAAATATGCAATGTTTTTAGTATTTAACACGGACAGTGTATTTGCTATACATTGAGACAGAACTCTCAATCCCATTTTTGTTGCTGTATGGTTCTAGTTTTTTCTTAAGTCGTCCCTACCTTCTTAGTGCAAAGGGTTGCAATAGTTCAAGACTTTCTCATTAAACGTGAGAAATGGTCGCCAGCCATGCTTGTCTTTCTCAGCCTTTCTACCCTGTTCCACATCAGCTAGCACCAGGTTCCAATCCAAACCAACCTTGGAGGTTTTGCTTCATAAGCAATATGGGCAGAGTTAATGGAGCCATCACTTGCTTTTGTCTGCAAACAAGGAATGATGGATAGCTATCTGCTAAATGTATTAAACTTCACTCCAAGAGAGTTATTCCTTAACATGCAAGAGAAAAAGAAAAATTAGATTTCTCCATTTATTTATTCACCTCCTACATTTTAGGAAGATATTTCCCTTCTTCATGCTAGTCACCAACATAGCTAACAAGTTCCTCCGTGTCAACCCACATACACAGAAAATTTATTTAACACAGTGCAGCCATTCATTCATTCTGTAAACATTTATTGAGAACCCATTAAGTGGCAAAGCTCTGTGCTGGAAGCTGGAGATGCAAAATAAATAAAACATTGTGTTGATACTTGGGAGCTTATGATATAGTAGGAGAGAGAGGCATTAAAACAAATCATTGAAATGAAGTATTATATGTCCTAATAAATGAAATATTCAGAGTAACAATTATAAACCCCTTTTATTGAGAACTTGTTATATGGGTACTCATATGCATTAAAATCAGTCCTTACAAAAACCATCCCTATGAGATAGTGGGAAGTTAAACCAACATACTTTCCTGACCCTGTGCTAAACAATTCTGGGAATATATATATATTTGCTTATGTGCTAAAAATACTAGGACAAAGGAAAAGAAAATACTTTTATTCCATGAATTATTTGTTCCCGGAAGATAAGACAGTGAACCAATTAAAGTAGTTTATTTATCAAGACTAAACTTGCTCATTAGGGCTTGCTTCAAGATTTCTGCCTTGCCATGTCCACCAAGCAAAGTTATTTTTATCATAGATACTGCCCAATCCCAATCAATTTCTCTGCTTTGAAAGTTCTACCTTAAAAATAGCTCAGGCCTTAAAATGCCATAAATGCCATTCCCTCATTTCTTCATTTTGTGACACTACTAAAAGTCAAACTGGCCCTCTCCCTTACTTCAGTAGACCTTATAAGCTTAGCTTTGCTTGAGCAATAGGTTCCTGGGATCTTTTGAAGATCAATGATCAGCAATTGATATTACTGTCACCATTTCATATTCATACCAAGCTTTATGTGACTCTAAACTAATTTAGTTTAAACTATATTTAGTCTAAACTAGACTATATTTCTGTCCTCCACACATAGATTAAAAGTGTGTAAAGGCAGGGCACAGTGGAGGTGCTGCCTGAGTCAAGTTTTAAAAGACAAGGTATTCATCTGATTTTCAAGAGAGGAAATGTTATTTGTGTGCCAAGAGTCAGAAGCATGAATTTGTAAGATAGATTAAGAGAACTTAAAATTGCAGAAAATAGCTGAAACTAAGAGTTCATGGTGGGGTAGGCTGCTAGAAGGTGAAGCTGGAAGCATAGGTGAGGCCAACTCACAGACTCCTGTTGTCATCCCAAGAGTTTTAATTTTACCTTGTAGGCACTGGGAAAATAAAATAATTTTTTTAACCAGGCACGATATAATCAGTTTTGCATTTTTATAAAGATTATTCTAGCTGCAGGGTAGAAAACTGAGCTGGAAGGCATAAGACTGGAAACAGGGAGACTCTTTAAGAAACGGAAGCTATTTTCATAACCTGGGAGAGTTTCTGGAGACCTGGATGGTGTTGGTGGTAGAGGGATGAAGAAGGTGGGACATGTGAGAGAGAAGCCACAGACTTTGATCGTTAATGAGATGTTAGTAAGGATAAAAGAAGAGTTTGGGATGACTCCAGGTTTGCAATTTAGGTTAATGAATGTAATGTCACACAATTTCCAAGATGGAAAATTCAAGGAGAAAAACTTTTTTGGAAAAATAAAATAGATATGTTACCATCTAGACAAATTTCTTAGACCTAGTGAGTTCTAAGTATCTATAGAATATTTTGACAAGAAGTTGAATGATGGTTCATCTCTGAGAGACCCAATAAATATAACTCTTTCTTCCCTAAACAAGTGAAGAAATAAAATAGTGAAGCAAGGCTGATGAGAGACTTATTAAATATTACCTTATCTATCAATAGAGGCCAAGAAAGAGAGGTTCTGACTTCAGGTTTGCTAGCCAAATGGGCTTGCTAACCAAATCATACAAACAGGCCTGCACACCAACTCTGCCATTGGCAGGCACTGAGACCTATGAGTGAGGCAAAGAAGCTGAGAAGGGGCAGTCATAAGAAAGTTAGGAAGGCCAAGAGAAAGTGGTATCACAGAAGCCAGAGCAGGAAGGAAGATGTAGTGTTAAATACTATATAGATTATATAAGATGAGGTCTGGAAAAGTACAGTGGAATTGGAAATTTAGGACATGGTAGTCTAAGAACAGGGGAATAAGGGTTGAGAACCAGGTATTATTCTAATCTACAAGGCCATGGAGGTATTACATAACCCTGGGCCTCGCTCAGAGTAGCAATATTTTCAATGGCTGCTAACACTATCAGGTAAAGAGGTTATGGAAAATTTTTTAAAGGTGGCTATGACTGATAACATCTAAACTCAGTGATCAATTTTAGCATGATGAACAAAGAAACAACCAAACATTACATACCTCATTATGGTATTCTACAACACAGCTTTGAAATATTCTTACTAAAAATATTCAAAAAAATCTACTCAAGTTTCTAGATCTAATTACTAGCTTTCAGGAAATGTAGATTGTATGGGACCATGTTAAACAACATCATGAAGATGTA
This sequence comes from Eonycteris spelaea, assembly GCA_003508835.1. NCBI lineage: Eukaryota > Metazoa > Chordata > Mammalia > Chiroptera > Pteropodidae > Eonycteris > Eonycteris spelaea. The sequence continues at coordinate 4,551,592 of PUFA01000087.1, forward strand.
ATGAGCAAAATTCAGAATGTAGTGAGCTTTAAAAGACAAACAATTTAACTCATTTAATGATTATAATGTGAAAAGAATTAAAGGAAGGAAACCTATAGATTGAAAGTGGGAGAAGAGACATAGCAAACAAACACAATGTGACCTTGTATGAATCTTGTTTCAAATCAAGAAACATCGTGAGACAACTGGGAACATTTGGCCACTGATTGAATATTTGATGATATTAAGCAACTATTATTGTTAATTTTAGATATGATAATAGTTATATTTTAATGAAGTATTATTGTCCTTTAGAGAAACATACTGAAATAATTATGGATAAAATGATATACTGCCTGGGATTTGTTTGTTTCAAAATAATTCAGTGTGGGATAGAGGGAAAAGGATATAAGTGAAATAAGATTGGCTATGGGTTAATAATTGTTGAAGATGGGTGATAGGTTAATGAGGGTTTATTTTACTCTCTTTTTCTGCGAAATTGTTTATTAATTAATTTATATTTATTGTGGTAAAATAACATGAAACAACATTTTAACCATTTTAGAGTGCACAATTCAGTAGCATTAAATGTAGTCATGATTTTGTGCAACAGTTACTATTAATTCCAGATCTTTTTCATCAAGCCAAAAGGAATGTGAAAGTTTTCATAATGAAAATATCAATAATTTAAATATATGGTGACTGCTTAGTCATCCCGTTGTTTTCAAATCAGAGATTGGACATACCAGAGAAATAAAAACTATCTTATTTGTTTTTAATCAATGTGGATTGTGTTTTCTTATTTGAAACCTTGTTGGATTTCTCTCAAATTTCCTTGGCAACAATGTTTTTTGAATTTTCTCCAAAATCTGGCAATAGTTTATCTACCTTAATATTAGATTTCGTTTTAAATAGTCCCCTTTTTTTCACATAGATAGTTTAGCATTTAACTCAGAGGAATTATGTCAAGATCTGATAGGTGCCATTTTAGAATGAAAGTACGATCGGAATTTTTTAAATTGCCTGCTAAGGACATTTTATTCTATTCCATATAGGAGTAATAGCAAGAAAAAATATTGATAGTTACCACTATGTAAACAACTAACATAATTATTAGATGAAGAAGCCTGGCTCATTGTTCTAAAAAGTGTTTCTGAACATTCGATACCCAATTTTTAAAATTGATAATTCACCATCTTACATTTTTTTCAATATTAAAACTTCACTTTGCTAAAATAAGATACTACATTTAAACATCTCTTTGAAGATAGAGATTTGGTGGCAACAGATACTTTTGCTATTCTCCAAAGTTCTGTAACCACCTGTAACCATGAAGTTTTTTTCTTTTTAAAAACCCAGAGGTGTTTTTGTTATTTTGCTAATACTGTTGCTCGCACTTATCTAAGGTTTTGCTTTCTGTGAATTCAGTTACCAGCAGCCAACTGCAGTCTGGTCCAGAAATATTAAATGGAAAATTCCAGACATAAACAACTCATAAGGTTTAAATTGCATGCTGTTTAGAGTAGCATGATGAAATCTCGTGTGAGACATGAATCATCCCTTTGTCCGGCATCTTCACGCGCGCGCTCTCTCTCGCTCGCTCGCTCGCTCTCTCTCTCTCTCTCTCTCTCTCTCTCTCTCTATATATATATATATATATATATATATATTCCCCACCAGTTACTTAGTAGCCATCTTGGTTAATTAAATTGACTGTGGTGGTATCACAGTACTTGTGTCTAAGTAATACTTATATTACTTAATAATGGTACCAAAGTGCAGGAGTAGTGATGCTGGCAATTTGGACACGCCAAAGAGAAGCTGTAAAGTGCTTCCTTTAAGTGAAAACATGATATAGTACAATAAGATTAGAGAGAGAGAGAGAGAGAGAGAGAGAGAGAGAGAGAGAGAGAGACACCATAACTTTTATTACAGTATGTTGTTATAATTGTTTTATTTTATTATTAGTTATTGTTGTTAATCTCTCACTACAGGGTTCCCCAAACCCCTGGCTGTGGACTGATACTAGTCCATGGCCTGTTAGGTACCAGGCCGCACAGCAGGAGGTGGGTGGTGGGCTAGTGAGCCAAGCTTAATCTGTGTTTGCAGCCACTCCCCAGCACTAGCATCGCGAATTTAGCTCCACCTCCGATTATCAGGCATTAGATTCTCACAGGAGCACCTGTCCCTGGTGACAAAATGGTTGGGGACCGCTGTCTTATTGTGCCTAATTTATAAGTTAAATTTTATTATCTGTGGTTTCAGGCCTCCCCTGTGGTCTTGGAATGTGTCCTTGCAGATAAGGGACTACTATAATGAAATTTATAGAAGAAAAAGTTAGCTCATAATAACTCAAAGATGTAACAATTATTTTTTAGATATGAATCTTCATGGCTTTTATGAATATACATATATACATATTTTTAAAAATAAAAATCAGATAATCCAATCATAACCTAAAATTTTTATTAAACAACTTCCTATGTCATTATTAATGCTTCAAACAATTTTTCATGATAGTTTTATATCCCTTTGCATGGATATTATTGTTGATTTAACCAGTCTCCTATTTTTGGATGTTTCTTTTTTTTTCAATTTTTTTTTCTGTTATTCATAATGCTGTAACAAATATACTTTTAAATAAATTTGCTTTCAAGTATTATATCTATTCTGGAAATATATTTTAAAAATTTGAGTCAAGGCACATATTTTAAGGAATGAAATGCATTTCAATGTAATTGTCACTAAACTCAATGACTTAACTTCTCATTGATGGGTAAGTTTATTATGTTAAGGCCGGGGACATGCTTGGGAAAATGTGTACCTATTTATGAGATGGGGACATCTATGTTACACCCCAAGATTTTGGCTTCTTGGATTCCTTTGAACACATACACTCTGCAGAGGTGACCTTCTCCTTGGTCAGACAGATTTGCCATGGCTATGTGTTTTGTGTCCCAAGCTTTCAACTTTTTCCGCCATTACTCATTTCTAATTGTAGGAGATAAGGACCTCTTTGAGTCCCTCTGTGATTTATACATAGTTTCAGTTGTTTAATTTCCTTAGCTTTCCACCATCCCTCTGCAGGGCATTAATCAGTTTAGGAATAACCAGCTAATTCCACTGTTCATGTACAGTGAACCCTTGAACGACACAGTTTTGAACTGCACAGGCCCACTTATGTGCAGATTTTTTTCAAGAAATACTGTAAATCTATTTTCTCTTCCTTATGATTTTCCTACTAACATTTTTTCTTTAGCTTACTTTATTGTAAGATACGGTGTACAATATATATAACATACAAAATATGTGTTAATCAACTGTTTATGTTATTGGTAAGGAATCCAGTAATAGTAGACAATTAGTAGTTAAGTTTTTCTGGACTCCAAAGTTACACATGGAATTTTGACCATGCAGGGGGGTTGGCACCCCTAACTCCCACATTGTTTAAGGGTCAACTGTATATGCATTTTTCCCTTCCCCCTACTTATAAAATGCCTGAAACATTTCACTAGGCCAGGCATTCCCTTCCATCAGAACATGCTCTCAGGTTACCACCAGTGAAAGTTTTAGCAACTGGACCTTCATGTTATGCAATGGACTATTTGTACTCTATATACCACTAGGAATGGTGTCTTCGTTGTTAGCTGGGCAGTGGGTGATCCATTCCCCAAACCTCAGATTACCACCTACTTTCTGAGTGAGGAGGGCAGGAGGTTTATTGGGATTAATGCCTGTGAGATAGAAAAGTGGAGAGAATCAGAATTAGACAGGGAAAGCCAACAGAACAGAGTACAGGTCTGACAAAATCTCAACAAATGCAACAGGGAGCTCTAGAGCTAAGATTACCCATCAGGAGTCCAGTGTCAGGTGGGATTTGCCAGGCTTGATAGCTCTGCTTGCTCAGTCATTAACTGGAGGTGGACTGGGAAGAGTGTGGTCTCAGTTTGAAAGCCGGTGCATCTTGAAGGTATGGATAGCTGGAGGCTTTTCAATCACCTACACTCCTTGCAGCTGAGTAGCAAGTTCTTTTCTTGATGGGTGATCTGAACTACCTCCATAGTTGACATGTACCTCAAAGTCATGCCACAGACTTCTTTTTGTGTGATGAAATAGACGTAAGATTTACTATTTTAAGTGTACAATTCTGTAGCATTAAGGACCTTCACCTTGTATAATCATTACCACTATCCCTTTCCAAAATGTTTTTATCATTCGAAACTGAAAGTCTACAACCATTAAACATTCTCTTTTCCTCTCAGACCCTAGTAACTTCCATACTTTCTGTCTTTGCAAATTTGACTATTCTGTATACCTTGTCTAAGTGGAATCATGTAATATTTGTCCTTTTATGTGTGGCTATTTCACTTAGCATAATGTCTTCAAGGTACATCCATATTGTAGCATGTGTCAGAATTTCATTCCTTTTCCAGGCTCAATAGTATTCCACATTATAGACCATATTTTGTTTATCTATTTGTTGGTGAACAGCTGACTTATTTCCACTTTTTGGTTATTGTGAAGAATGTTGCTGTGCATATTGCTGTATAAGTATCTGTTCTAGTCCCTGCTTTCAATTCTTTTGAGTATATACTCAGAAGCGAAATTCGGATTATATGGCAAATCTATGTTTAATTTTTTGAAGAACCACCATACTTTTTCCCCCACAGTGACTGTATCTTTTACATTCCCATTAAAAATGCACAAGGATTCCAATTTATCTACATCCTCACTAACACTTATTTTTTAGATTTTTGATAATAGCCATTTTTAATAGGCATAGAGTAGTATTTCATGGCTTTGATTTGGATTTCCTTAATGATCAGTGATGCTTAGCATCTTTTCATGTATTTATTGGCTATTTGCATATCTTCTGTAAAGAAATGTCTATTCAAGTCCTTTGCCAATTTCTAAAAATCAGGTTGTTCTTTGCATATGTGTATGTATGTGTGTTGTAGAAATTCTTTGTATACTCTGGATGTAATCCCTTATCAAATATGTGATTGGCAAATATTTTCTCCCATTCCGTGGGTTGTCTTTTCAACTATCTTGATAGTGTGCTTTAATGCACAGATGTTTTGAATTTTGGTAAACTTTAGTTTATCTCTCTTGTGCTTTTCATGTCATATCCAAGAAATCATTGCCAATCCAATGTTGTGAAGCTTTTCTCTATTTTTTCTTGTAAGAGTGTTATGGTTTTTGCTCTTACAGTTAGGCCTGTGATCTATTTTTAGTTAAATTGTGTATATTATGTAAGGAAAGGGCCAATTTCATTCTTTTGCATGTGGGTATCCTGTTTTCCCAGTACTCTTTGTTAAAAAGACTGTCCTTTCCCCTATTGAATGATTTTGGTATCTTTGTTAAAAACCATATGACCATGTATATAGGGGAGGAAAAACTTCATTCTACTCTATTAGATTCTGTGGCTATGCCTGAGAATTAAACTGAAATAAGAAACTGGAGAAAATCATACAAATTTTACTTAATATTTTTATAGGTACACAGAAGTCTTGAAAAGGAAAATGAAGATCCAAAGAAGCTGTTAGGCTTAAAAGCTTATATACTTTTTAAAATTAAAACAACAACAACAACAACAGTAAGTTGGGACATGACAAGACAAATGGGCTTGAGCTAGAGACAGTAAATTGTGGCACAGTGACTAGGAAATATAAGGGAGAAACTAATGGAAGATAAAGGTTATTTTAGTATGTCTGTTCTATGGGTTCATTTCAGTATTGAGTTTGAGTCTCAGGTGATGAGGATGACTTTGCCCTGGTACAGAGAGGGCACCTTTCTCATGGGAAATCCCCTTTATTTTTTTTGGTCTTTAATTAATTAATTATTTTTTATGATGACAATGGTTAATAAAATCCAATAAGTTTCAGCTGTACATTTTAACAGTAAGGCACATATATATTTACACTGTATGTCCATTTCCCATAGTTAGATTTCTTTCTGTCACCACATATTTGACCCCCTTTACCCTGTCCACCTATCACCTCCCTCCTCCCCACTCCCCTCTGGTAACCGCTAGTCTATTGTCCATGTCCACAAGTCTCTGTCCTGTTCATTTATTGCTTTTAGGTTTATATCCCACATATAAGTGATATCAACTTTTCTGTCTGGTTTATTTTGCTTAGCATGATTATCTCAAGGTCCATCCATGTTGTCACAAATGGCAGTATTTCATCTCTTCTTAAGGCTGGGTAATATTCCATTGTATATATTTACCACAACTTTATCTTATCATCTATCATAGGATACTTTGGTTGCTTCCATGTCCTGGCTACTGTGAATAATGCTGCTATGAACATTGATATGCAAATATCTTTTCACATATGAGTTTTCAAGTCTTTGGGGTAAATACCCAGTAGAGGGATTGCTGGATCATATGGTAGATCAATTCTTAGTTTTTTGAGGAACATCCATACTGTTTTCCATAGTGGCTGTACCAATTTGCAGTCCCACCAGCAATGTATGAGTCCCCCACATCCTCTCCAACATTTGTAATTACTTGTACTGTTGATTATAGCTATTCTAACAGGTGTGAGATGATATCTCATTGTGGTTTTGATTTATATTTCCCATGGGAAATTCTATGATTTGCCTTTAGGTAGAAAGGAGGGAGTCAGAGAGCCCTTTCTACAGCTGCTGTTTCTTAAGTGCCTTCAGCTCAAAATAATCAATATATTAAAGCAGCATATTTTGGAGTGAGGTTCTGAACCCCTTCATAGGCTGGGTTTATTACTGGGCTCTTTATTCCATGTGACTGATTTTTGAAGCATATCCAAACATTCAAGTGAGTGAGATTCCTTTCAACACCCTTTCTTTGGGAGGCTACGTTACTCTTCAGCTGTTGCTACTATTGCTTATAGCAATTTTCCCCTGTCCTTTTATAACTATATGTGAATCCTGGAGCTACAATCTGATGTATTTCCAGTAACGATATACCTTCATCCTTTAATTGTATTCTGATTAGGAGGAACAGCCATAAGTTATGGTGGCCAATTTGGCAAATAAAGTGAGTAACATAGGCACAATCATTTACTGTTAAAAAAATGAAAGGAGATTTTAAGGTAATGAAATAAAATTTTGTGTGTGTCATGTAAACTGACTTGAGGTCATATAGCTTCTTAAGATAATCACTTAAAAGGAGATAGTTTGTTTTGAAAGTAACTACTGGGATGAATTTTTTAAAAAACCATAAAATAGTACATGACCCAGTCATTCAGTGTCATAAGTGATAGCCTTTATTTATCTACTTTTTGGACATGAATCTATTCTCTCTGTAAAAGTACTAAAAGGGTTATAAAAAAAATTAAGGAGTAAAGGCCATGCGACCATAGACATCAGTGAGATAGAGTCGGAAGGACCTGCCCTCATTTACAAATGAAGGCTGGAGAAGATCTTTGCTCTGGGTCATACCTCCTGTGAGGAGTAACCATTGCTTTGATTAAAACTCAATCTTCTGATTTCTAGCTCAGAGTTCTTTCCATCACAGTATTATAAAGACGGGTCACCAGGAAAGATTGTGGGCTCTTTTCTTTGAATATCCATCAGGATATACTAACTTCCGTTTTCAAGGATAATTTAAATGCAATCTCACCTCTCAGGGACATTTAGATTTTCTAAGCCGATGATTCTATACTCATGAACTGAATTTTCTGCAAAGCATGTTTTAACCTCAGACTGCATTTTACATGTTAAGACCTAGAAAGTGGGCTTTGAATAAAATTCAAAATTCCTTTGAACGAAATAGTTTCCAAAGTTATCACATATAGTCTCCAAGTGGCATTCAGGAGAAAAGAAGAAATTAATTTTGATTATTTTTATTCAACTGGCACAATTTCATTTGGTAATGGAAATACCAGAAAACTAACTAACTAACTAACTAACTCTCTCTCTCTCTCTCTCTCTCTCTCTCTCTCTCTCTCTCTCTCTCTCTCTCTATGTATGTGTGTGTGTGAAGAGGGAAAGAGGGTCTCTTATTCAAGTGGATGCTCTGTGAGGCTCACAGTGGTTTTCCAGGATATAGGAGACTTTGGTGCTAGACCTGTGATCACCAGTATTTAGCCATATGACTTGGAAACACATCTATCCTATTTGGATCACTTATTTTTAAAGGGAGGGTTTTTGGCAAGGTGGCCTTGAAGTTCCCTTTTAGTTGGAAAATATCTTGAATCAAGAAGGCATGTTGAATTTAAAATAGCTACAACATTGTTAGTTGACAGCAAAAGGCTGGCTTTTCGGCTTAGTGTAATACCATGTTGGAAGCGCCATCTATGTGAATCTGAACTCCAAGCACAGTTTCCTGAAAATTGAGAAAGTTAAGTTGACAGGACAGTCATTCTATAACAGTAAGATTACAAATATGGTGTCAGTGAATCCTTGACATTGAGGATATATTCTAATATACAATTAATTTTGAATATTATATAATCATATGAGGAGAGAAAAAGGAGAGAGGAAAGAGAGAGAGAGAACAAACTTGGGAAGTTTTAGGGTTTAAATTTCTTATTTTCACTCAGAGCTAGAAAGAGGTTGCTTTTCTGTTACAAATCCAGCCTTTTTGAATGTGGCACATGGGACATTTCTATCAACTTATTCTTTGTTTACCATTAGACAAAAGGAACCCAAATGTTCATAGTGTAGTGAATTTTCAGAAAGATTATTCATTTATACCAGGGTGAGATGAAAAATGAACACCAAATTTTTCAAATGAGAAGTTCTGAAAAGATAATTTCACTTTTTTGAAAAATTTCATAAGTCCCTAAATTTGGCTCAGTAAGTCATTCAGGTCAGTCACCTGCAGGACTGGTCATTCCTCAGATGAAACACCACGAACAACCAGTGCTTAGGGCTGAAGGCTGCTGCTCAAAGGACAGATTAGGGCTATTGTCAGGACAATGCTCTCTCTGCTCCTTTTCATGGAAAATGAATCACTGTTTTTACATAATACTTTTTCTTGCCTTATCCTTTGTTGTATGGTTTTATTTAACTTACAGCTTAGTTTGAAATTCAGCAGCCGATAGAATGTGAAATGGAACCCAGCATGCTGTGCAACATGTACAAACTGAGTGGTACCAGGGACCCTGGGGACTGGTTGGAACCTTCTTTAGCCCAGAATCTTTAGCCACAATGAACTGGAAATTACTGATGGTTCATACACAATAGCCAAGCCATCATGAGCAATCAAGGAGCACTGTTGTAACTGACCTGATTTGAGGATGCAGGGCAGCTGAGTACTTCTTCCAGGGACTGGCTCTCCCACGTGAGCAGAGCAGATGGCCATCTGAGGGATTACAATAATAAGGGCAGCTGAATAGTCAACTGACCAGTCAGGGTAACCAAGGGGACAGGGCAGTCAGATCTCTTCTGGATGGATGGGCAGCCTAACTGGGCTATGCCATATGTTCCTGTCTGTGGCACCCCTGTGCTCCCTCTCAGGAGTATTCCTTCCAATGCAAAATGTAAGGATGAGGAATGTGTCACTTCGACAAATTCCTTTCTGTTGGCACTGTAATGCATGCTGGCAATGCAGAGATGAGTAAGGCACTAAGAATGACCTCAAGGAACTTACGATTAAAGGGAGAGCAGATTAAGGGGTGGGGGTGGGGGAGCAGACATGAATATAGGTGAGGATAACACAAGTCCTATTTTCTAAGCACATACCATATGATAAAGGCAAAAAGAGGGAGAGATCATTTCTTACTAGGGAAGACACTGAGAAGAGTGACTTTTTCCACTATGTATTCACTAAAACATGGCTCTGTGAGAAAATACATTTCAAAACACCATGTAAAGATTTAAAATATACACCAGCATATATGATATATTCTAAATTTTATTTTTGGAATAAGGAATTCATGAATATGATTCATCATTATCTCCCCTCCCCCTTTTCACCAGGTACTCAGCATCCTCAACGGCAGCGACTTTTACACTAACTAGTTCTAGTGGACTTTTCCAGGGATATGCTATGCCTATGCATATATGAGCACATGTGTATATGTTTTTTTCCTTACCTGGAAACTTATCTTTTTTTTTTTTTTTGCTTAAAATGTATCCTAAGGATCACACCTTATTAGTAGGTTTTGAGCTTAGTACGTTTTAAAAATGACTGTATCCTATTCCATTGTGTGAGGAAATTTCACATTATTTATGTAGTTTTCTCCCTAGTGAAGATTTTCCTATTACAAACAATAATTCAATGAATATTCTTGTAAATGATTAATTTCAATAAGCACAAGTTCATTTCTAGGAGCAAACTCTAGGAGCAGCATTGCTGGGAAAATGAGTGTATTCATTTTTAATTTCAAGAGAGATGGCCCAATTTTTAAAATGGAGGTTATTCATACCCACCAATAATACACAGGCCTACCTGCTTCCAATTTTTCACTATTTCAATGTACTATCAAAGATTTAAAAAGAAAATTTGGTCAATGTAAGTAAAATAATGTTTTGTAATTACATTTTTTTTTTTCTTTTTCATTTCTTGTGAGTGGTGCAGGGGGAAAAAGAAATCTTTTCCTCTACTCTCAGGTTCAGTAGCTGGGGCCTACAAATTAAACTGACAAATGATACGTTAACAAGGGGAAAGACATTTAATTTTTATAGCTGTTAATGTTTTGATGTGCGTGAAGTCTTCATAGAAAAAAAGCAAAAACCCAAAGAAACAGATTTGGGAGCTTATAGACCATTTTAACAAAGGTCAATAAATTGTGGGGAAGTGACTAGACAAAAGAAAGAGGCGTGGGGCTTTGAAGGCCAGTACATTGTAGGAAAGTGCTAAGAAATATATGAGGAAATCTAGGAAATATCTGAGGGAAACCATATGAAAGATAAGGGTTGTTTTGGTAAGATCTATTTGTGCAGACTCATCTTACCGCTGACTCCTGGTCTCTGGTGATAAGACAGTTCTCTTTTTTTTCTGGTACCTTTTTCATAGGAAATTTATGCCCTGCATTTAGGTAGATGGGGAGAGGGCAGACAGATATTCCCATGTCTGCTGTTTCTCAATTGTCTTCAGCATCAAATAATCAATATGCCAAAATGGCGTATTTTGGGGTGGCATACGCTGATCCTTTCAGTGAGGTTAAAAATGTTTCCACATATATAAAGGCTATTTTTATTTCTTGTCTTTTAAAATTATTTGTATACTTTCCCATTGTAATGTTAAACATTTTGTTATGGAATTAAAGGCACTGAAGGTATGAAGACATTAGAAATTAACCTTTTGTGAAATCAGCATGAAATATTTCTCTCAATCTGTAGTTACTTTTTGACATAATTCATAATATTTTTTGCAATGAAAACAAATCTTTCATCAGTCAGATTTACTAATCTCTACTTCTAGGGCTTCTGAGCTTTATGCCTTACTTAGAAAGTTCTTCCAAAAATACATAGAAAAAGTTTTCCCATAATTTCATTCAGGCCTTTTATACAAAATCGACATTTGAATCTTTATCTGAAATTTTTTTTTTTATAAGTGCAAGGTAGAAATGAATCCAGGTAATTAACAGAGGTATCTCAAAACAGTTTATTGAATAATCTTTTCCCATTGAAATAAAATCTAAATTTGTCATATACTAGATTACATTTAGGTCCAATTCCGAACTTTCATTTTATTTGAGTGATTTGTCTACTCATGTACTACCAGTATTGCTACTTCCAAATGGCTTGTTGTTGTAGTTGCTGCGTGGTAATTTTATTTTCTTCATTCACTTCTCTTTTGATCTTCACTAGTTCAAATTTTCACTTTTTGTTGTTTTGCCATTGTTTCTTCAAACCCTATTGATCTTTTTTCTACTCTAGATTAGTAAAACTAATTCAAAAATTTTAAAGTCCTAAGAAAATACATAATCATAGTATTCCAGTGAATGTTTTTCATCTGTTTTTCCTCTCTTTGTTCCTGCTTTTATTATTTATTTTTTGCATTTTAGTATTTTTGGGTCAATCCTGTGATAATACCTTTCTGATTATTATTCATCTTTTAAAAAATATTTTTAATTTTTCAATTATAGTTGGCATACAATATTATATTATTTTCAGGTGTACAACAAAGTTATTAGACATCTATATAACTCATGAGGTGATCAGCCTAATAAATATAGTACCCCTCTGACACTGTACATAATTATTACAATATTATTGACAAAATTCCTTATGCTATACTTTATATCTCCATGACTATTTTGTAACTACCAACTTGTACTTCTTAATCCCATTTTTCAACAACTCCTCAACCCACATCCCATCTGGTAACCCTTAAATTGTTGTATTTATGAGTTTGTTTCTGTCTCCTGGTTCATTTATTTTGTTCTTTAGATTCCATATGTAAGTGAGATCATGTGGCATTTGTCTTTGCCTGACTTACTCCACTGAGCACAATACCCTCTAGATCCATCCATGTTGTTGCAGATGGCAAGATTTTATTCTTTTTTATAGCTGAGCAATACTCCATTATATAAATGTACCTAGGACACCTAGGTTGCCTCCATATCTTGGCTATTGTAAATAATGCTGTAATGAACATATGGATTCACATGTCCTTTTGAAGTAGTTTTTTGAGTTTCTTTGAATAAATACCAAGAACTGAAATTACTGGGTCCTCCTTTGTATCTTGTTATAGCCTTTTTAAAAGTCTATTTTGTCTGGTATGAATATTGCTACCCTAGGTTTTGTTTGTTTGTTTCCATTTTCATGAAATATCTTTCTCCATCTCTTAATTTCAGTTTGTATGTGTCTTTCAATCTGAAGTGACTCCCTGGTAGGCAGCCTACATAAGGGATTTGTTTTCTTATGCATTCAGCCATCCTATCTTTTGATTGGAGCGTTTAGTCCATTTACATTTAGAGTAATTGTTGATAGATGTGTAATTTTTGCCATTTTATTATTCATATTTTTGATTTTTTCTTCTTCTTAAATAAATTCCTTTAACATTTTTTTTGTAATATTGCTTGGTGGTAATGAACTCCTTTAGCTTTTAACTGTCTGGGAAGCTCTTTATATGTCCTTCATTTCTAAATAACTTTGCTGGGTAGAATAACTTGGTTGTAGGTCCTTGCTTTTCATTACTTTGAATATTTCCCACCCATCCAATCTATCCTGCAAGGTTTCTATTGAAAAATTAACTGACAGTCTAATTGGAGCGCCCTTGTAGGTGACTAACTGCTTTTCTCTTGTTGCTTTTAAGATTCTCTCTTTGTCTTTAACCTTTGGCATCTTAGTTATGTTGTGTCTTGGTGTGAGCCTCATTGGGCTCATCTTGTTTGGGATGCTCTGGGTTTCCTGGGCTTATATGTCTATTTCCTTCACCAGGTTAGGAAAGTTTTCCAATATTATTTCTTCAAATAGGTTTTCAATTCCTTGCTCTCTCTTCTCCTTCTTGTTACCCTATGATGTGAGTGTTGGTATGCATGTTTTTGTCCCAGAGGCCCCTTAAACTATCCTCATTTTTTAAATTATTTTTTCTTGTTGCTGTTCTGATTGGGTGTTTTCTGCTACATTGTCTTCCAAATTGCTAATTTGATCATCTGTTTCATCCAATCTATTGTTTATTCCCTCTAATGTCTTTATTTCCATTATTACATTGTTCATTTCTGACTGGTTATTTTTTCTGTTTTCTATCTCCATTTTTGTTTCCTGTCTCTTTGTAAAAGTTCACACTGAGTTCATTTACTCTTCCCCTAAGTTCATTGAGCATCCTTATAACCAGTGTTTTGAACTCTGCATCTGGTAGAATGCTTGCCTTTATTTTGTTTAGTCCCCCCCCCACCCCCGGAGCTTCGTTCTGTTCTTTCATTTGGAACATGTTTCTTTGTCTCCCCATTTTGGCTGCCTCTGTTTTGTTTCTATGTATTAAATAGGGCTGCTATGTCTCATGGTTTTAGTAGAGTCATCTTACATAATAGATTCCCACTGGCACAGTATTCCCTAGTCATCTGAGCTGGGTGCTACAGGTATGTCCCTTGTATGGGTTGTGTGTGCCCTTCTGTTGTAGTTGAACATTGGTTGTTTGCATGCCAGTGTAATGGATTTACCCTTGAGCTGATTGTTTGCGAGGACTACCTGGTGAAGGTCTGACTCTATGGAATAGGATTTGCTTTATCAGGACTCTGGCACCTGCCCCTTCTGCCCTTTGGGTGTGTTGTTCTTGAATATAGCCCCAGGTGGTACTCTGGCTTAGTCCGAAGTCAGCCACCAGGCATGCTAGCCCTGAAGCCTCTTGGGAGGGGCCCTGCCACAGGCCAAGTTCAGCTGTAGCCTGTGCCCTTCCTGGGGCAACTTGGCATGAGCCACCAAGCAATCTGTAGATGGCTGCCACATGCTCTGGGCTTACAGGTGCCAGGGGAAACTCAGACATGGACTGAGGCCACCTGCTGCAAGTCCTGGGCTTGGGGCTGCTCCGCTGAGGCCAGCTGCTGCTTATTTGGATTTTGTGAACCTTTGAGAGATTTTAGTAAAGTCCATAGCATGGGCCAAGAGAGGCCATTTGTATGGAAAAGCCACTGGAAGTGGCTTGGGTGGGACTGCAAGTTGTTTGGGATGGGGCCTGAGGGAATCACTAGGGCAAAGTGACCAGTGTTAGTGAGGTTGATGTAGACTCAGATATGGCAAGCCTGTGTCTGCATGCTGGGACAGCAGGGAGCTGAACAAAGGAACAATGTCCTCTTACAGCACTTATGTCTGGGAGAAATATGCTCCTCCAGCCCTCACCCTAAATCCAGACAATTTTGTTTCTCCCTACAAGTCCCTGGTGCTTTTCAAGCTGCTGCCTCAGAGCTCAGAGCAATAGCCAGATGTTGTAGAGACTTTTATTTCCAGTATTGGAACCTGGGCTGGGGAGTCTGAGTGAAGCTGAAACTCCTCACTCCTCCAAGGGTACCTCCACAGCCAAGAAAGCCCTCCCGGTTTTTAACTGCCACATACGGATATGGGAGCAGTCTGTTCCACGTCTCTACCCTTCCTATCGGTTCCAAAGTGGCTTCTTCCTGTATGTCCTTAGTTGCAGGACTTCTGTTCAGCTAGACTTTAGGTGATTCTCAATGATGGTTTTTCTGTAGTTTAGAGAGGAAACAAGCACTGTGTTTACCTACTTAGCCATTTTGACTGGCAATCTCTGAAAGGCTCATTTCAAATTGGCATTTTCCTCACACTTCTATGTTTCCACTCTTCCCTTCCTGTGGGTTTAGTAATTGCCTTTCAGGATTACAGTCCATAAGCAGGTCTCATTATTCATCTTGTGGCTTCTGCTTCTAAGTGGTATTGGGGAATTGACAGATTGAATCACCAAGCCAATGTACAGTTTGGCTTAGTTTTTGATTGAGAGAACTTGCCTGTGTTTTCTAATGTTTTTGGGCTTTAAGTGAATAAAAGTAGATCTTTCAACCAAGGTTTTCGCTATTGAGACTTAGTACTTAATAGTGCACTATCTACATATTGGCATTGTTGACATTTTATACCAGATACAGATCATTCTTTGTTGTGGGAGCTGTGTGTGTTTGTGTGAATGCATGCATGTGCACACATTGCAGACTGTTTTACAGAATCTCTAGCCTCTATACACCAGATATGAGTAACATCTTTATATTCCTAGTTCTGACAACCAAAATGTTTTTTGACTTTGCCAAATATCCTGTAGGGGGCAAAACACCTCCAGTGGAGAACCACTGCTCTAAACAAATGGTGGGAATATATTTTAGTCCTTTATCCAAAAAGGAAGAAAGCCTCTTGTTTCAAGTAATAAACCTAGTTTTGGTCTCTTTTTCCCTGCAGGCTGTCATCATCATTTTTTAGACATAGAGGTTTATAGCTTATTGCTTCATCCTGGTTGACCACTTTGGATTTTTGCTCTTTCTCATTCAAGTAATGTTCATCTTGATTTTGAGATGTCTATAGCTTTCTTTATACTTCTATTTTTATCTTTATGTGTTATTGCTCATTGTTTAGAGTAAAGGGGTTGTACTGAGTCAGAACTGATGAAACTCTCTTAACTGTAAGTCTTTACTATTATTGTTTTTATTGGGTGATCAGTATATACTTGTACCCCAATTAAGTCACCCCAAAAACAACACATAAAACAAGAGTGGTAAGTGAAAGCTAGTATCATATTGTTGGGTTATGATGCTCTGCTGTCCATCATCATCAATTTCTCTCTCTGTGCTAGATCTTTCCTATTAGTACAAAGATAAACCCTTATTCTGGTTTGCCAAAATCCCACGTAATCTGGCTCCTTTTTAGCTTTTCAACATCACTGGATGCTACATGGGATTATTTTTGTTTTTCACCAAATCAGGCTCACATACATATCCATCTTTTACATTTCAAAGAAAATTTTATAACTTTTCCATAGATTGTTTTCAACAAAGGCTTAGTGTACAAATAAAAAGATGATATGGGAGGATCAACTAAAAAAAAACCTGAAAGACTTTTTCCAGAAAGCTACAAGTTCGTTCCACTCTAAATTCTATGATGTTCTTTCCACATCTTTGCCACTTTGTTTTGTTGAGTCATTTAAATATCACCTTAAATGAAGATGAGGCCTTCCCTGACTATCCAATCAAAAATATCTACTCAATTATTCTTGTATTGCCTTGTTTTACTTCTGTTTGTGTAAGCTTCCACTCTACAGTATTCTTTTAATTTTTGTATGTATTTTCTGTTTCCACCCATTGTAATGTGACCTCTTTGAGGGCAAAGAACTTCTGTATTTTGTTTAATGCTATATTCCTAGTGGTAAGAATAAATCTGACACAGAGATCAATAATAATTATTTACTGAATAATAATAAATGCAAAAAACATTTTAAAATAATACTGTTTACTTGTTCCTTTAGTAAAATTTACCCAAAAGAAAACTTGAAATAGAATCCTTTCATTCTCATCCTCCAAAGTTCTTACAATAATTTTAAAATAAATTTATCATGACATCAATCACATTTTTTCACCCTTTACATGCATTTTCATGAGAAAATGTACAAATAATCTTTGGAGCAGAATGTCTCACAAAGAGTGTTACCTAAGATACAAGCTTAAACACAATTTGGAGATGCTTTTAGTAGTTGGTGGCTGGCTTTTTTCTTTTGAACTTCCTTAAGAGGTCAGGTTTGCGTCTTCAAGGCAACATGTGTTACAGCATGTAATTGGGCTTAAATTTTGTTGCATCCTTCTTTGTTATAAAAAAAATCATTAATTATAAAGAGGGATATAAATTGTTCTAAGGAACTAGTCTGAAAAATATACCAATGCTTATTAAGGATTAGATTAGATTATGTATGCTAAGTCACTGTTTTATGTTCCAAATGTTTTTGTGGTATTTTACAAAGAAATGAATTGAGAAAAGAAAGTATAGGGGTCTGTGGAAACTAGGTTGCAGAATCATTGTTAAATCTGTAATTCAGTTTATTTATCTGGAAAATGATACCAATACTTAATCTCTTCTGACTTTAGATGATGACTGTGATAATAAAATTAAATAAATGTATAAGCGCTTTGAACACAGCATGGTAAAAATGCAAGCTATTTCTAGTAGCTACGACAAAATGATCACAGTAATATTGAGTTAGGTTTAGGATATTAAATAAAGGCTATAATTCCATGGGTGGCATTTCCTTTCTGCCTCTTATGAGATGATGTCATTGTTTTGAAGAGCTAGAGAAGCCAAAAACTCTCAAGATTCTCAGTGTATATTAGATGTCAATCAATGGGTCAACATTTGAGCATGATAACCACTCAATGACCATAAGTCATATTTCTCCTCATTATTTTCAATGGTAAATTTAGTTTCCACTTTATAATTTAGTTTAAAAATGCTGATTGCAGTGGTGCAAATGCTTTAAATTTCTATTCTTTTTTCTCTTCTTTTCATCTTTCTGAAAGTATGTACTGAGTCTAAACTCATTACCTAGGGTTTTAAGTGAGAGTTGATATATTTAGATTTGGTTTTGGAATTCAGACAATAATCAGGATTGAAAGGAATTATTGATGAAAGTGTTAGTTAGAATATATTATACCTACAGGAAACTATCTAAACATAGACTGTGCCCTCAGCATTATTCTTCTGTGATGAATTGTTTTAGAGATGGGAAATTCTGGAACCTTGGGTCTAAGGATTGCATTTTGTTTTAAAACTCAGTGATATTTACACACAACTCCTGAACAAACTAGTTAGTTCAGGAAAAAACCTGAACTATAGTAAAAATATGTTTTAGGGTAAAAAGATGACACTAAAAAGTGAATTTCTCTCTTTTTTTTTTGTTGTATGTCGGTATATCCATTTATAGGTACATAAGTACTTAGTAAGGCAATTAACAAGCATAAGGTAAAGATGAAATCCTTTTTTTTTTCTAAAAATGATCTCTAAAGAGATCTAGATAGTGAAACTGAAACACATTATCATTCAATAAGGCAAATTTATTCAATATCAATAGCGCTTTAGGTTAAAAAGATGTTTATTATAATACTCTTAAAGAAAATTTATGTGTTTTTAAAAAACTAATTTTTATTACAGAGTATTCTATATCTTTAATGACATAGCATATTGCTATCTGAATAGGTATTGCTGAATAGATTTTGACATGTCATAGCATATCATAAGCTTTGTGAGAGCCTTTTTTTTTTAAGTGTACAGTAACTGATCTTTAGCGTATTCACAGAGTTGCGCCACTATCACCACTATCTAATTCCAGAACATTTTCATCAGCCCCACAAGAAACCCCATTAGTAGTAATTCATCATTCTCTTTTTTTCCCCAGCTCCTGGCAACTACTAATCTGCTTTCTCTGTCTATGAATTTACTTACTCTAGACTTTTAATAAGAGTGGAATCATACAATGTATGGCCTTTTGTATTGAATCCTTGCACTTAGCATAATGTGTACAGTGTTCATCACTGAAATACTAACGGCATACATCAATGTATCATTCTTTTTCATGGCTTAATAATGTTACATAGTATGAGTATAATTTATTTTCTTTATCTATTAATCAGTTGATGGTATTAGGGTTTTCATTTTTTGGTTATGAATAATGCTACTGTGAACATCTGTGTACAGGTTTTTGTGTGGGCCGATGTTTTCAGTGCTCTTAGGTGTGCATGTAGACATAGAATTGCTGGGTCACATGGCAACACTATATTTAGTTTTTTGAGGAACTGCCAAACTCTTTTCCAAAGTGGTTGCATTATCTTAGTTTCGCAAACAATATAAGAAGTTTCTAATTTCTCTGCGTTCTTGCTGGCACTTATTATTGTTTGTCCTTTTTATATCAGCAATCCTAGTGGATGTGAAATGGTATTTTGTTGTTTTGATTTGCATGTCCATGAGGACTAATGATATTGAGCATTCCTTGGGTGAATATGTTCCTTGGGGAAATTTCTATTCAAATCCTTTGCTTTCGTTGTCTTTTAATAGTTAATTTGTAAGAGTTCTATATATATATATTGCATACAAGATATCAGATACAAGATTTGTAAATATTTTCTCCCTTTTGTGGAATGTCTTTTAACTCTTTTGATAGTATACTTTGATGTACAAAATGTTTTAAGTTTGGTAAAATACAATTTGTCTTTTTTTTTTCTGTTATTGTTCGTACTTTTTGTGTCATATCCAAGAAACCATTGCCAAATCCAAATTTAACGAGATGTACTCTGAAGATTTGGTTGAAGAATTTAAGTCTCTTAAGTTTAGGTCTATAATCCATTTTAAGTTAATATTTGTAGGTAGGGCCCAGTTTCATTCTTTGCATGTGGATATTCAGTTATTTCAGCACTATTCCCTCTGACCTCTATCATTGAATTGACCTGGGATCCTTGACAAAAATCCACTGATCACAATATAAGGAATTATTTATGGACTCTCAATTCTATTACACTGATGTATATGTATATATGTCTATCCCATGTGAGTACCACATTGTCTTGATTACTACAGCTTCATAATAAAATTTCTCCCAGTTTTATTGAGATTTAATTGACATACGCAATTGTGTAAGTTTAAGGTATACAACATGATAATTCAATACGTGTATATACACTGTGAAATGATTTCTACAATAGGTTAATTAAAATATCCATTACCTCACATAATTGCCATTTTATTTTCTTATGAGAATATTTCAGATCTACTCTCTTTGCAATTTCAAGTATTTTATACAGAATTGTTAATTATAATCACCATCCTTTACATTAGATTTCCCAGAACTTATTTATCTTGTAACTGAAACTTTATGCACTTTGACGAAACCTCATTTTCCCCAACCCCCAGCCCTAGCAACCTCTATTCTATTCTTTGTTTCTATGAGTTCGGCTTTTTAAGATTCATATAGTATTTGTATTTCTCTGATTTATTTCACTTAGCATAATACCCTTGAGATCCATCCATATGTTGCAAACGAAAGAATTTTTTTCTATTTTATGGCTGAATAATACACACACACATATGTGTACATCACACACACACACGTATTAAAAAATTCATTTATTCATTGATAGAAACTTAGGTTGGTTCCATGTCTTGGCTATTGTGAATAATGTTACAATGAACACGAGAGTGCAGATGTCTCTTTGAGACAGTGATTTTGTTTCCTTTGGAAATATACCCTGAAGGAGGATTGCCAGATGATATGGTAGTTCTGTTTTTACTTTTTTGAGGAACCATTACACTGTTTTCCATAGTGGCTGCACCCACTCGCATTCCCACCAACAGTGCACTAGGGTTTCCTTTCTTCCACATCCTTCCAGTATTTGTTATCTCCTGTCTTTTTAATAATAGCCATTCTGACAGGTGTGAGGTAATATCTCCTGATTTTGATTTCTACGTCTCTGATGGTTATCGATGCTGAGCACCTTTTCATGTTCCTATTGGTTATTTGTATGTCTTGAGTCCTATGATTCCTGAACAACATACATAGAAGCTGATGCATTGAATCCATGCATTCTTATATTTACTGTATTAAGGGCCCATAGGTCTGATAATTTATAACTATTTTCAGAGCCTCTGACATGGCATTGTTCTATTATAGTAGGAAGACAGGGGATTCCAGGAAGAAAGGATCTAGGGAAAATATGCTATATAATCTGGTGCATTTGACAGTATGGAAATACAATAGTATTAAGAGACATTTAATAGCTCTCCACGAATATATGGAAGAACCAGTGTGAAGTAGAAATCTAAATAAATTATGTTAGGCAATTAATAAATGTTAGGCAATTATAACCATAGGAAAAACAAAGAGTTGTATAAGAAGAAAATACAATGTACTAGTTGGTTCAGCAATAATCAATGTTTATGCAGTAGTAATAATGTAAATAGTAAATATTAATTTCAGCAAAAGGAAATCTATATTTTAGAAAAGAGAGAGGTAAGTAGTGGTGGCAGTACAACAGATTTCATATATCTCTTATAAGAAATAAATTATGCCTAAAATTTGCATGAAGCAAGGTATATGTGTTCAATCATATTAATTGGCAATATAGAGAGAAACATCAAAAGAAACAGCTGAAGAATCTAAAAGGAACATATCTGGGAATAAGAACTGGTATGGAATGGAAGTATTGAGTGGGAGCCAGCTGCTTTCATTGTGAGCCTTCAAGAACTCTTTACTTTTCTAAACTTCCTAAAGCTGCTTTTTCTTGTAAGCATTATAGAATAATTTCACTTTATAAAAGAAAAACTTATATTTAAAAAATCCACCATAAATAATATACATTCATTTCTGCCATCTTGCAATTTGAGTTTTAAGTGGAATTATAGTCATCAACATCATCATAAATAATATCTATACAACAACATACAAAAATTAAAATTTTCTCCATTCTCTCTATTCATCTTCATTAACATGTGAGTTGGGTAGAACATTTTTCAATATCTCCAAGTTTTTTTTAAAATAAGTTTATTGGGCTAATAATGGTTAATACAATTATATAATATTCAGGTGTACATTATCATTTGACATCTGTATATTCTATTGTGTGTTTGCCACCCAAAGACCAGTTTCCTTCAGCTACCATTTATTTGATTCCCATTACCCACTTCATCCTCACCCTAAACCCTATGTTTGACCCCCTTTACCCTGTCCACCTGCCCCCTCCTCCTCCACCCCTCTAGAAACCTCTAGTCTATAGACCTTTGGTAACCAGTAGCCTATAGTCCATGTCCATTAGTCTCTGTTTGTCCTGCTCATTTGTTGCATTTAGGTTAATATCCCACATATAAGTGATATCATGTGGTTTTCAAATTTTTCTGTCTGGCTTATTTCGCTTTAGCATGATTATTTTGATGTCCATCCATGTTGTCACAATGGCAGTATTTCATCTCTTCTTATGGCTGAGTAATTTTTCATTGTATATATGTACCACAGCGTCTTTAGTCAATCATCTATCGTAGGACACTTCGGTTGCTTCCATGTCTTGGCCACCATGAATAATGCTTCTATGAACATCGGTGTGCAAATGTCTTTTCAGATATGGGTTTTTAAGTCTTTGGGGTAATTACTCACTAGAGGGATTGCTGGATCATATGGTAGATCGATTCTTAGTTTTTTGAGGAACCTCCATACTGTTTTCCATAGTGGCTGCACCAATTTGCAGTCCCACCAGCAGGGGGAGAGGTATGAGGTGGGTTTTTTGCATCGGGGTAGGGAGAAGTTCCTTTTTCCCCCTCATCCACTCCAGCATTTGTTATTACTTATTCTGTTGATTATAGCTGTTCTAACAGGTGTGAGATGGTATCTCATTGTGGTTTTTATTTGCATTTTCCTAATAGCTAGCTATGTTGAGCATCTTTTCATATGTTTGTTGGCCATTTGTATGTCCTTTAGGGAGAAGTGTTTGTTCAGGTCCTCCGCCCATTTTTTGCAATATCTCCAAGTTTTATCAATAAAGAAACTTAGATAATGTGATCTGCCCTAGGCTAAATAGTAATTGACAGTCAATAAACAACAAATGATAAGCTCCAAATTCAGAAATTCTGTATTTTAATTTACCTTGACAAAGTGTAAGAAGAATTTTCATAGTGTTTTAGGCCACAAAAACACAATGGCGATTGATGTCACAGATTTTTTTTTTTAAATTCACTTTAAAGAACTTCATTATTTCTATTAATACAACTACTATTAATAACAACAATAATCATGTTGTGCCCCCCTGCAGTGCCGCTTGTCCAGGGTTCTCAGAATGCTTTTTCGAACATTAATTAAACATCCTCTCATCATCCCTGTGAGTTCCTAGGGCAAGGAGAGAGGAGGGCATTGTGTCAGCTCTGACATTAATTAAGCTCTCCTTTGGCTTGCAAACTAGGTAAATAGCTTTTCTTCCCCCCATTAACAGATAAGCTGGTTCCTCATGATGATTATCACAGATGTCCACAAGTGAGAGGAGAGATTCCTTCTATTGGACACTGAGGAGAGGGACTGACATACCTGCCAAACTTGGCCGCGAAGACTTTGCTTCCTAACAGTGGTTTCCAAACCTGGGCAATCACCAGCATCACCTCAGGGGCTTCACAGATACACTGTGTTTGGGCCATTTTATGTTTCCTTCCCTGAGTTCTGATTTAGTAGGTAAAGAGTAGGGCCCAGGAATCTGTATTTTCAAAAATTTCTCTATATGGTTTGAGAATAATCTTTTTAAGTGGCATTGTCATGATTGATTTCTTTATATGTTACAAAATTAATAGATAGACGTTTGTTGTTAAACATCTAGGAACACAAATAAATGGAGCAAATATTAAAAGTGACTTTTTCTATCTTTTGTCTTCTCCCTGTTTCAGAGTTCGGGGTATGTATGTCTAGACCAGAGTTTCTCAAAACGTGGTCTTTATATCTTTTTAAAATCTAAAATACTTAGGCAACTTAATGATACAGATATGTTGAAACACAGAGCTCTTATATACATTGTATTCCTCTCCTGGAGATAATTGATAATGGGTTTTTTTTTTTTTTTATCATTTCAAAGAAAAAAAATAACAGTGCCATGTCAGAGGCCATGAAAATAGTAATAAAACCTTGGATATATGGACCCCTGCCACCGTGAATATAAGGCATGTGTGGATTCTGTGCATTAGCTTCCATATATGTTATAGGACTTTTGTACTAGTAAACATATTGAGAACAATATATTCCGACTGTACTTATTATATAGATGTAGGAAACTGAGGCTCAGAAAGTTCACTCTTCTTGGTTCACTCAGCGCACTGGTAGTGGAGGCAGACCTGAAAGCAGGTTTCACAGTTGAGCATCCAGAGCTTCTATATGACAAGGACACAGACCACCTCAATTAAATTTGTCTTTTGTTTAGCATCTGGTTTTAAGTCCCCTATTTTCCACCATGTAGGGAGAAGCCTTGGATGGGAAATTTTACTCTCTAAATCTCTGAGTGGAAGGAAAAACAAGCTGAGATAAGAAATTTGTTATATTGGTGAACTTCCTTCCTTCCTTCCTTCCTTCCTTCCTTCCTTCCTTCCTTCCTTCCTTCCTTCCTTCCTTCCTTCCTTCCTTCCTTCCTTCCTTCCTTCCTTCGTATCTCTTTGCTCTTAACTTCTGGCTTCTATAGATTCCCCTGCTGCTGAAATGACAGTGGCCAGAAGCTGGGCAAGGAGGCTGTAATGGCTATTCAGAGGAGTATTTAGTTATAACAAAAGACTGCTCACACAAAATCATGACACTTAGTTTACATTTTATGTCCAAGAGTTTATAAGCCTTTCACAGACCCTTTCTTAATTATGCTCAGTATAGTCCCTGGTATGGTTTGGTTAGCCCCACCATTAGAGATGGAGACACAGTGTCAGTTATTCATTTTTTATGATACAGCATGTCATTAGAGAGGCTGGAACTGGAGATCCCTTAACCCCGTGGATGATTGGCCACTTACTTTAGCAGCCGTGGTTTTTCTACATTGATGATAGTGAGTGGCCAGAAGCTTTGGGTATGGATGGTACAGTGTATGGGTAAGGAACATCCTATTTTGCTTTTCTTCTGGAAGGTCAGAAAGAGGGAAAGGTGCTAATTAACTGAGAAACCACAATGGAATTAACTGTCTTTTCTCATCACATATCATCCTTGCAAGAATATTGTGGGCAAGTTCTATCAGTCACATTTTTATAGATGAAACAACCAAGGCTCAGAGGATAAGTATCTTGTAGAGCTATAAGTGGAGTTGAGTCTTATACATCTTTATCATTTTTGTGCTTTATTAATACCTGGAAAAATGTTTGCTCACAAAACAAGAATGATTGTCTCTTACTTCAGAGTCCACACTCTCCCTGTATACCTCACTGCCTACCCATGCAGAATTTCCTTAGGTTGTTCAAGTAAATAGACTTTCTCTCTTTTATCCAATTGCATTAGCACTAACAGCAGTGAATTTTTCAGAAAGGAGAATCAATCATGAGTGTTTGTCATCTATTTCGGGATTAAAAAAAAAACATGCAAACGCCAGTATGCTCCAACAGAGACCTGTGGCCTAATGTCCCGAGCTTAAATCCACTGCTCAAAATTTCATGGATTTCTAGCCTCTGCCAGACCACTGGTAAACAGAGGGTGAGTCACTTTAATCATCCTGTGCCTGCCTTCCTCCTCCAGCAAAGCAGAGTAATTAGCGTCTGTTACCCATCTATGTCAAAGGGGTGTGGTGAGGTAACCTTGTAATTATGAGGTTATGGGTAAAAAAAAAAAAAAAAAAAAACCCCAAAAACCCAACCAAACAACAACAACAAAAGCAAATGGCAGTAATATCACTACTCATCCCAGGTTGGAGATGGGCTTGTTGGGTTGGAGAATTTGTAATCCAGCAAATGCTTACCATTTGGTGGTTTGTAAGTCTGGAATGTTAGAACTGGAAGGAATTCCTAGAGACTACCTAGTATGAACCCTGCAGTTTGCAGCTGGGGAAACAAACCTGGAGTCTGCAAGGATTTTATTAAGTCACATAGTGAGTTTGAGACAGACAGGGGTTAGAAACCAGGTCTCTGTCTCCTACCTTGGGCCCTGCTTTTCCTCCTCTGTTTCTGACTGTACCACTGCTTTTTTGGAGGGTTCTAACTCCTTTCTAGAGAGGGTGGCTGTAGATGAAAGTAGGCCTGGGATGCAATGACTCCCTAAGCATGCCTTTCAGTTTGGACACACACCATTCACTTTCAGCTGAAAAACCTCATTGAAATATAACCCATTGAGCCAGTCAAACCAGATGGGTAATTGCCTGGAGTGTGTAGGGAGATGGTAGAGAGTGTGGTTCACTGAGTACCCAAGGAGGTTTGGCACATTATCATTTCCAGCCATCCAGAATGTGAATGACCAAACCCCAATGGTCTAATCCTGTCAGATTAGTTTTATTTAACAGAGCCATGCTTGTGAGCTAAGCTATGCTCTGTACTTTGTTATGCATACACTTGCAGAGATGAAAATTAGTTGGGGAAGTTGGAAAGATAGATATTAAAGAAGTAATACAGTAGTTGTATTATTAGCTTTATAAGAAAAAAAAAACATTAAACTTAATCTATTTCCTTCCTTCCTTCCTTCCTTCCTTCCTTCCTTCCTTCCTTCCTTCCTTCCTTCCTTCCTTCCTTCACAATGAAGAATGTGTATATGTTGATGCAACTGATTCAGTAGAGAGGGAGAAATCGATTAGCAGGAATGAATGGATATCCTAAGAAGCTGAAGAGAATGGGATCCAGAGTACAAGATTGGGGTAGATAGTGGAGAAGACATACTTCATCCCTTATGAGGAAGGGACAGCAAAGACTGTGAGCTCAGATCCAGGGAGGGCAGCAAACTTGGTGGTGATAAGATGAAGCAGTTTCTTTTTAGTTACTTCCATTTTTTTAAGTCAAATATGAGGTGACATCATTTGCTATGAGTATGTGTGTATATGTGTCTTGGTGGAATAGTGGTATGAGATTTGAGGTGAGAGAGATATTAAACTCCATTTTGGTGAATGAGTAAGCAAACATCATGGAAGTATATTTGGGTTGTTGAGAAACTCTTTGACTCTCTGGGTAATATTTTCACATAACAGTGGTTGTGATTCTTAAACTTAGACCTGACAGTATGGTTATGTTTTTCCTCTAGTGACATTCAGCTTTATGGATAAAAGCAGAATGGGAAATAATTGGTTTTAACCAGATTGGGATTTATCTAGAGGATGATAATAAAGGAAAAAGAGAGCTGAGGCAAGAGAGCTGAGTGGATAGCAAGTGAATTATTATAATGATAAACCATAGGTTTCTAAACAGACTATGGAGGGCAGCACCAACATGAGAAGTGATGGATTATAAAAAAGCGAATGTCAGTGGATTGGATGTATTAGTGAGGCCAAAGAATAGGAGAATGAGAGTATATATAATAATATAATACCATATTATTTCCTTCTCTCTCTCTCTCTCTCCCTCCCTCCCTCCCTCTCATTAACGAACACTGAAAGGATAAGCAGACATAGTAGAAGTTTTGAAGTTGGTGCATTTATTTCTTGAAAAGGAAAAAAAGATGTGACTATGTGAGTTGGTGGTTGAAGTTGGGTACAAGAAAGGCCACAGTGAGTGAGGGGGCCAAGGAATTGAAGGGTTAGACTCTTAGACAGTTTAGGCAACATGGTTATTGATGTCTCCAAGAATGTCAACTGGAGTAAGGTATAAAGAAAAAAATCAGGGCCAACATTTTCAATAAATTATATAGTAGGACTAGAATATTGGTAGGGAATAGTAAATGAACAACAACCAAGCAGCAGCAGCAACAACAGCAACAACAACAATAACAACAACAACAACAACAACGAGATTTAGTGGGTAGTAAAGGCTGGGAGCATGGATATCAAAGGAGCACTAACATGGAGATACAGTAAAAGTGATCTGTATTGTCTCTACATATGATCTTGTTAAAGTACGATCAACTTATTTTTAGTGAATTCAAATGATTTTAAAAATTATAATCTTAAAGAGGATTCCCACCACTAAGAGTTTTAACAAATGTTATTCTATAAGATGTCCTTAAATTATCCTAATTTGACATAAAATGATAATGATATTCTATTTTTCTAAACTGTAAATGTCTTTAACAATAAACTCCGAAATTAATGGGGTTGTTAAAATATTTAGTATAGTTATTTCATGTAATATACCTGCTTTCTATTGACATGAGGCAGTATTTTCCCAATTAAAAAATACGTAATATCAGTCTCTGTATTGTTTCTTGATAACCACTGTTGGCCTACCTCTGATTAAAGTTGATACCTTAGAAATAAGCCAGCGATTACATGTAATGGATACTGTCTTCTGCACTATCTATTCAATATATCTGCTTTTCACTAAAGTAAGAAAGTGAATTCTGTTTAATGCAGTCTTTTACTAGACTAGAAAGCTGCTTAGCATGTCAGTCTCATAAAAATCCAATCTCTTTGCAATAAGGAGCAGCTCTCCAATATTGTAACAGCTACAGGGGGACAATAAAGGATGGCACAATTATATTTTCTTACCGGGGGTGACCTCTAGTGTGAAATGATGGCATTTTAGCATTCCTTGGGGTTTGAATTAACAGCACTTTACCAATTATGACAATTTTGCTTTATTTTTTTGTCCTTAAGATCACAGGTAATTTGTCTTGGTGCTGTTTTCTTGAGCTGTTATTTGATTTTTAAAGTCAAGAAATCTATCTGCATCTTTTTTTTCACTCGCCTCCAGGTACCCACCTAGAGGTCTTTACAATTTTATTTTGAATAGGCGAGAGATTTGTCCCATATTGTTTATTCTTGGCCTATTTTATTTCATTCTCAAGCTCACAAGTGTCACGTTTCAATAGATTTTTCTTCATATTTATCCTTTGTGTGCCATTTCTTAAGTTATTGTCTCTCATTTTCAAATCTGCCCTTCTATACTCTATATCTTTGTGCTGCTAAGACTGGGGACTCTGCAACTCTGTTTTGCCAGATGATTCTCTATCAGGCTCTGTCAATAGGGGGCACTAAAGGGGCTAGAGAGGAAAATGATTGGCTCCTTCCTGTTTGCTTCCTGTTCCTATGAGCATCTGCCCAGCAATGCTGCTTCTCTCTGGCAGCAGCAGTTATTTCCCATAGACGCAGCTGAATCCATTTGCAATTATTTTTTTCACCCTCAGCTAAACAGAGACCCTCTTTTCAGAGTCTGAATGTCAGCTCCACGAGGCCCTTCTTTTAAGTTTCTAAGTCTGGATACTTTCAGCCTGTTGCTTTTGTTTCCTCAGGCCTCAGGGACAGTAGCTGTTTCCTTCAATCGCCACCTCATTGATACCTTGGTTGTTTTCTTCTTATTATTTTATTTATATACTTAGTTAAAATTTTTTCTCTTAAATTCTCTCTGTTAAAATAACGGTATGGTTTCTAGTTTCTTATCTGGTCCTGACTGTTGCTCTGCTTCCACTATCTTTTTCTTAATTACATATACAATAAACCACACATTTATAAATAATCTTGAGTCCTTTAGTTTCAGGTTAATAGTTATTTTTTATGTAAGAGGCAGTATGTCTTACTAGACAAGGATACAGGCTGTTGAATTAGATCTGGATTGAATTCCTACACTTTATAACTGTTTGAACCATTTTGAGCCTCAGTTTTCTTGTCTGTACAGGAGCAAGATTGTCTACCTCCAAGGATTGTTGAAAGGATTTCAGGAGATAAAGCATATAAACTACTTAACACAGTGCCTGGCACAGGGGAAATATTAATAACTGATAACTATTTTAAAACAACTTTAATCCCTTTTCCGTATAACTGAAAAGAGTATATTCTTCAAAGCAAATAAAACAAGACAAACATACCCAATGGAAAGATATAGACAAACAAAATAAAACAACGGCAATCCTTGGCACCAGAAAATATAAGGTTGTGCTTTTTTATAAATGAATTTTAGGTTACTGATTAGAATTTAAAGTACTGTTTGTTGATCATATACTTTTTTGCCCCTCCCCTGCAATGGAAGAGAAGATGGCACAAAAAAAGAAAATGAGTTAAAAATAACCACTGATCTGGAGTTTCTCTCTCTCTCCCTCTCCTTTGTTCTCCCCCCACCCTCTTTCTTTCCCCTGCACACAACACTTACATACACAGTTTTTTTAATATACAGAATACTAATCTTCCATTTCTTATTCATTTATTAAGTATGCACTGAACACTTAAAGTGAGGGAGGTTGGAGGCTTTTAACTGAATGCTTTGAGGAAATGAAAAAAGATTCAGAGAATCTGTTTCTAGGTTTTTAACAGTGCATAAGAGGAACAGGGCAGGAACTAAGTGTGATACAAGACAGAAATTATAATAGTTATAAGAGAGGGTTATTCTAACTGTAGTTAGGAGTTCTGAATACGAAAGTATTTCTTCGAGCTGGAAAGTTAGGGATGGCTTAGTGGAGAAGATACCATTTGAAATGGACCCTCCAATTTGGGTAGGAGTTATGTGACCACAAGTTGGGAAGGGCAGGGGAAAGGGAAGACATGGGAAAGTTAAGAAGATGAAATGTTTGGGTAGCTAGGGAACCGCACATAGTTCCCTTTAATTACCATTAATGGCATACAGTATTGAACAGTGGAATTATTAGTGTGGGGCTGGCTGACAGAGAGCCTTTTGTGTCAGGTGAAAGAACCTGGACTTCAGTGCAAAACTATTAGGAGGCTTTGAAAGGTTTAAAGGAAGAGAAAATCGGAGCCATTCTAAGGAAAGGCAATCTGATAGTATTGGAGAAATTTGGTTGGAAAAGGCAGATGCTGGTGTCTAGAGCCATTTGGATGATATTGCAATGAGCTGGGTGAGAGGTATGGAAAGTTTCCTCTTGGTGGTAGAAAAGGAAAGGAGATAAAGTATGGCATTAATGTATTGAATTTATAGAACTTGTCAACTGAATGAATATGAGTAGCTAGGGGAAGGAGAAATCTTTTTGAGCTGTTTTAGCTATAGAAATAGTAGCTCTATTGGCAGAGATAGAAAACATTGAGGAGGAGCAGAAGATGCTTTCTGAGGGAAGCTGGGCTTGATGAATTATAGGGCATTCAAGAAGAGTTGTGTTTCAGGCTTTTGGATTAGAAGACTGTAGACCTGGAGAGAAGTCAAAGTTTGAGATGCAGATTGGGTGTTGCTAAAATACAAGTGGAAAGTCTGTCATGTAATTGGATAAGATTGACAAATGAGCGAACATAGATAAGAGTCAAGTACAGATCCAGGTACACATATGCTTAGACCAGGGATTGGCAAATTACAGCATGTGGGCCACATTCAGCCTGCCATCTATTTGTGTAAATAAAATTTTATTAGAACACAGCCAAGCTCATTATATTGTCAATGGCTGCATTTGCACTATAAGGACAGAGTCCAGTAGTTGTGACAGACACTGTGTGACCCTTAAAGCCTAAATATTTACTATCTACCCTTTGTAGAAAACATTGAGTAACCTCTGATTTAGACAGTGGGGGAAGAAATAGAATCCAGAGAAAGACTGGTCAGATATCAGAAGTAAAAGAAAAAGATTACATGTCAAAGAGGGCAAAGAAGTGTTTCAAAAAAACTGAAGAAATCAATAATACCAAATCCAGTAACAGCATTTCCCAAAAGATACACAGAGAAATAAGTTATAGATATTTAAGAGACATTAATTTCTTTAGGCCATCTCAGGTTCGGTTGGGCTTGGGATGACCAGAGCTTTCAGGACTTCCAAGTAGGACTGCCAGGTTTAACAAATAATAATTATACATGACACCCAGTTAAATCTGAGTTTCAGATAAAAAACAAATACATTTTTTAATACAAGTAAGTTTTGTGCAACATTTTTGAAAATTTTTTTCTAAAAAAATTATTTACTCTTTGTCTGAAATCCAAAATTAGCCCTGTGTCCAATATTTTTTTCTGGCAAACGTAGCCACAAGCAGCCTCTTCTTGGGCTTACAGGGGACCACTTCCTGAGCAAGGAGCTCTGATCACAAATCCAATAGTCAAGCCAGGTAGCTAGAGTGATGGGCACAACTGGGTATTTGCTATTCCATTGGGATATTATAACCACTTCCAGGAAGGGTCTTTATCGTTAAGCATCTATTTCAAGTGCCCCATTCAGAGTTGCTAAAGGGGTTTGTGTTTCATGAGCTGAAAGAAGGTACCACAGGTCAGGGGTAAGGTCTTCTGACTAGCAAAGCTATCAGGGGCAGCCCTGAACCTCTGATTTCATATTAGATACTCTTGTCCTTTGTGCAACTGCTTTTTATTTTCAATAGTCATCCTGGACTACACAATAACGGCTCTAATGATGTGTGTGCAGGCTACAAATTATGAGCTTCATCATTATTTCAAGTATTTAGAAACAATTATTTGATTGGATACAAATTATTTAACAAGCTACTTCAACATTACTTATACCAATGAAAGAAAAGGAAAAGATACTTTAAAAAAATATTTTCAATGACTACACATTTTTGGATGGTTATGAAATATGGTTTAAATATACTTGTATGAACAAAGTTTCTCTTAGATGGTGATCCACAAGTATTTAAAGGTCTTATTATTAAAGTCTGATAAAGAATAGCCATTTCAAGCAAAGATCATGATAGAAAAGATGAAATCAAAAGGCAAAATAAGGAAATCAAACTCAAGTAAATATTTTGAAAAGATTGGAAATTTTGTACAAATTAATTTTGAATACTGTGACAGGTTTCATTCCTCAGGAAAAGACATTGAAATAGAGTTTTGGGGGCAGGGTTGGGCAAAGGAAACTTTATTGTGACGACCTCAAAGTCTGAGCCAATACTCCCCTTTATCCCTAGGCAGCTCTGGGGCATTCAAGGCCCCTCAGAGTTGTTCCCTGTTGGGCCAGTATGGTTGTTGTGAGAAACGCCTGTAGTTCTGGTGGGATGCCTAGTGCTTGGAGCAACACGGTCATCAGAAGCAAATGTGGACTTGCACAAGGACACATTGCAGGGAAGGCGCACATGCCTGACCTATTCTGGGATATCTTGTTCTAGGGGCAAGGATAACACAGTGACGAGAACTAGAAAAGATACGTAAGAGGAGATAGCTGAGAACACAGAGTGGCTTTGAGGCCAGATCTGGGAGCTAGCTGTAGTTTGTATCCAGCTAATATCTGCTGACCGTATAGTAACAATTGCTTATTACAAAGCCAGCATTGTAGTGAAACTTAATAAAAAGCCATGGAGACAGGGGTGGGGGATGCTAGCATTGCCAATCCTCCTCTCCCTTATCCATGTTAGTAGATGCATTTCCAGACTCCTACTTCTTCTTAACCGTCTCGGCAACATACGGTTAGGTCTTTATATTCTTGCTTTGAGTGGTCATTAGATGTGGTCTTCCCTGGGACAGATGTGTCCTTGGGCAAGGTGAAGCAATCCTTGAAGGAGCTACAAGCTGGGGCTGTCTTATTCCAGCTAGGCAAGCCTTTCCATGAAGAAGGATTGGAATGGTGCATTCCCTGCCCACCACAAATGCTACTCTTGAAAACTCTGCAGTTTTGTTTTCGAATTGTTTGATATAAAAAAAATGT
The DNA here is from genome assembly GCA_003508835.1 of Eonycteris spelaea. Lineage (NCBI taxonomy): Eukaryota > Metazoa > Chordata > Mammalia > Chiroptera > Pteropodidae > Eonycteris > Eonycteris spelaea. Next base: position 4,585,061 of record PUFA01000087.1, read on the forward strand.
AATAAATTTTTTCATCATGTCCATGCAGAGGTTTTCAAATCCCCTGTAGTTTAGTCAGTGTGCTGTAACAAACACAATCATTTCCTAGGTGCACCAGTGATATACGTATATATAGATGGCAATTGCTCAACAGAAGTTGAGAAGCCCTGAATCATCTTAATTTTTATCCTTTCTGTGTCTTGCAGGACATAGACATGCCTTGAAGTGCATACATTTGCTCCTGAGACATATGAATATCAAAGGACCCTCACTGGTTATGTTGGCGATACTGATACTTAAAAGCCCCTAGTCACACATATATTCATGGCTTTCTCTTAATTGGTGGTTCTTAGCAGTAGTAAAAAGCATTGAAAACAGTTGAATTTCACATGAAAGCAACAGGTCTCCAGCACCACTCTTACCTGACTGCAACTTTTGCTGGGTTTGTGTAACTCTGACCTGTTACTATTCAGAGGGTAATTTGATGTTTACCCAAATTTAGTACATAATAATTTATAATCTTGAGACAACTGAGACCTTTTTAATATCCAGGTGTCAGGTTCTGTGTGCAGAAGAAATGCATTGTTTTTTTTTTTTTAAAGATTCGATTTATTTTTTTCTTTCTTTAATTTTAAGTAACAAACAAAAAACTTGGAAGAAGTTGTTGTGGGTTGGCTACCCAGTTCTCTGGGTGGTGTGAAGAGAACTTATTTCTCCCAATTCTGCAATAGTTCTGCGTTAGCTTCAGGTTTTGTGTGATTTGCTCCAACATATGCTTTTTGAGGCATATGCTTTCTGCTTGGATATCAAACTTCTATTTACTTAAAGCATAGTTAATTCTTTCTAGAGATCTGTAGCCAAGATTGAAAATAAAATTGCTAGAGCTCTATGTGGAATGGTGGAGAAATGGCATGATTGCTTTCCTTATAGCCAGGGTTAGCAAACCCTTTTGGCAAAGGGTAGTAAACATTTTAATTTTTGCAGGCTGTGAAATCTTTTGCAACTATTTAATTCTGCCTTTAAAGCAGCTATAGCAGAAAATATATAAATGAATGGGTATTTCTGTGTTCCAACATAACTTTATTTACAAAACAGTCAGTGGGGTGGAGTAGGCCAGCTAGTTGTATATTGTTCAGGCATAGTTTGCTGAGCCCTGACGTGAACCATTTCTTTAGGGAAAGAAGTACCAACCAAATCAGAAGATTTTATACAACTCTGGAGGATTGAGGATGGCTACAAATTCTTGCTGCTTCTGCCATTGAGAGGTGGAGACTAGTTCTGCTCTCCTTGAATCAATCTAGGGTGGCCTTAATAACTTACTTGTCCACTAGAATAAGGTGGAAGTGAAATTTTGTGTCTTCTGAAGCTAGTTCTAAAGAATCTTTGCAGTTTCTCCTTGGGCTTCTGGGAACATTCTGCGAGTCCCAAGCAACTATATAAGAAGATGAACCATTGTGACTCCATAACATAATCAAGGTTCATTTTCTCGCTTTGTTCAAATCTCTTCAGAAAGGCATTCCTTCACTAGTTTATCTAAAATAGCATGTCTCTTCCTACCCTAGGGGACAGGAAGGGAAGAAATAAACTTTTCCTTTTCTTTTCTCAGTTTTCCAGCTCCATGCCAATTAGACTGAGAAAAGACAGATTCGTAGGAGAAAAGCTATGCAAACTTTATTTGATGTTAATTTTTTACTTGACATGAGGGTGTTCTTAGAAAGAAATGAAGATCCAAGGCTCGAGAGCTTGTATATCGATTTTTTTTTTTTTTGCTAGTATACCATTTTTTACAAAAATAAAAATTGTGGAGATTTGACTAGACAAAGGAAAAGGTTTTTAGGCTTTCATGGGTAGTAAACGTTGGGAAAATAAATATATGGGGGAAACTAATGGAATATAAGGGTCATTTTAGTAAGGTTTGTTTGTGCAGGTCCATCTTGGTGCCAGTGCCAACTTCCCATCTTCTTTGTGGCTGTAAAACTTTCCCAGGAGAGAGGATTTATGGCAGTTCTTATTTCTCAGAAGTGTCTGTCTCCAGTCAGATAAGCTCAGGAAGGCTTCTCTCTGTATCTCTTGATCCTCTATTACCTTTAGCTCAAAATCATCTATATGCAAAAGTGGCATTTTGAGGTGGCATATTCTGATCCCCTTCAGTAGTTACTCTCCTTTCCCCCCTGCTTTGTGTGTGTGGTGTGTGTGTTTTTCAGAGCATTACAGATTTATTTGTTTATGTATTTATTTTTCTGTCTATTGTGAGTCTCTCACACTAGATTGTAAACTCTATGAAGGCACATTTTTCTTCTGGGCTGGCTTATGTGAGGTGGTCAACAAACTTTTTTTAAAAAAATAAATGAATCTTATAATTTTATTAAATTTCATCTGTATTTATTTAAATTGCCTCTAGTGTTTTAGAGAATGAGTTGACATATGAATAATAAGTAAAGTTAAATGTCTCTCTCTGTCACAGACATTTTTGATAAACTAGGAGTATTTCCTTCTCTTCCTATCACCTCTGTTTCCGGACATCTAACTGCTTGTCACTATAGTAAATGCTGCCTTCTCTTGAAGTCCATCCTGATTCCTCTTTCCAGAATCTTTTCCCTCTTTTCTTCTGACCCCAGGAAATAATGTTTTTCTTCTCCGAAGCTACAAAAAAATTTGTGTGTGTGATAGTCTCCTGTTATGTGCAGTATTGCTTTCCATGGCTTCAGTTATGCAGTCAATTGTGGTCTGAAATACTGACAATTCCAGAAATAAAAAATTCATAAGTTTCAAATTGTATATTGTTTCTCTGTGAAATTTTGCTGTTCCACTTTGTCTGTCTGTCCTAGCACGTTGTATATGCTACCCACTGTTAGTATTCACTTAGTAGCCATCTCCGTTATCAGATCAACTGTCATGATATTGAAGTGCTAGTGTACAAGTAAACCTTTATTTTACTGAATAGTGACCCCAAAGCCATTCACCAACTTTTATTATACTATACTGTTATCACTGTTCTATTTTATTATTAGCTGTATTAATTTATTACTGAACCTAATTTAAATTAAAACTTTATCATAGGTATGTATGTATAGGAAAAAGCATAATATATATATAAGGTTTGTTACTTTTAGGCATTCACTGGATGTCTTGGAATGTATCTCTGCAGGTAAGGGGGGACACTGTCTGTGTGAGTGTTGTATGAAAAACTGGAGTGAATGAAGACCATGTATTAATAAATATAAAACTGAATCTTGAAATAGGCCAAATTTTGTAGGCCTTTCAGTACCACTTTATTTCCTGTTGACTCTAAATTTCTTCTTTCCTAGTACTATAACTCTAATAAGATATGAAAATCATCTTGCAAGAAATAGAGTAAAAAATATTTCAGTGAAAATATATATGCAAATTAGGCCAAAAATAATAGTTAAAAAATCCTACCATCCTCATTTACTTTCTTATTCACTCTGATTTTTTCTGTGGATCTGAGATTTGGAATAGTTCTGTTACACTCTGGATATTCATCTCACAACCTTATCATGGCACAGATATTTTCTGCTATAGGATTATGTTCTACAGAGAACATGCTTGTTAAAATTATTTGTAGTTTATACTATATCTGGAGGAAATGTAAATCATTATCAAAATTAATTTTCCCTTTGTGGGAAAAAATATGAAATAATTACAATTCAAATGGTGTTATCATTTCAATGGAAAAATAATTATTGAGATTATTTTAAATTCATTAACAAAAAAGAAATTTATTATGAAAATAGTCTGGTTTTAGTCATATTGAAAATAATTTAGTACATTTTTATCTCTAATCAGAGTTTTAACCAATGCAAACTAGTTAGAGGAAGCACTATTAAGTAAATAAAGGGGGATAAAAACATAATATTAAGCTCTGAACCAAAATAATAGAAATAATCTGAAATAAATGAGGTTTAAACCTTTTAAAATTAAACTAACATAGAATATTAAAAATCATTTATATTGTGCAACTTTTAAAGTTTGACTTCCGTTTTCACTCCCCTGACAGCATGCAGTGTATAGCTAGAAGTGTGAATATTAAGGGTGTCACCCACAGAATTCTTAGGCTATGCAACCTTTTCACTCATAATGTTTTGAGATGAATTCAGAATTCACCTGGTGTGAAAAACAATAGATAATGCTCCTGAACTTCCTCACTGAGAACCTTATAGCAATAATCATTCATCATCAGTTGGTCAGTACATAAATATAATTGAGCCACCATTTGCCTGAAGAACCCAGTGCTTGATAGAATACTTCTGGCTGTTTAAAATACAAAAGAATTGAAAGGCTTATATCCTTGAGGAGCTTACAATCTTCTTGAGGATATAGAAACAAATGAAAAAGTCTGGGGAGGGTGGTGGAATAAGGAAAAGCCAAAAAGACCCTAAGATGGTTGATATTTAAGCTGAAGGGCCTGGGGAATAGTCTATTGCAGTAGTGGGAAAAGAAAGGGAAAATATTGTAGGAATAGTAGTAGCAAAGTGCAGGTAGTAACTATGTATTATTTATATCTCATTTCATTTCATATAGTGTGGAACAAAGCTCACAGGAAACAACCATAATATGGTAATTGTTTTTTGGACCAAACTATGAAATTAGTGGAAATTAAAATGGATAAAAATAATAGATAAATGCAAATTGAGGTTAGAATACAGAAGGCTGCCAAGTGCAAACTAACATCTATTCATAGGGAGATCAGCCAACTATTCAAAAATAGCCAAAAAAAAAAAAAAAAAAGGCTTTGAATGGTTGTGGGTACTTGTCAGAAAAGCTCTGCACAAAAGTCTCTCCATTTCACTTCTAATGAAAAACCTTCAGACCCATGCTGCAGAACATGATAGCTACTTGCCGCGAGCAGCTGCTGAGTACTTAAAAGGAAGCTAGTCTGAATGTGCTGTAGTGTAAAATACACACCATTTTAAAAAACTGAGAGTGAAAAAATGAATGTAAAATATCTTATTAAAAAGTTTTTATTGATTACATGTTGAAACGAAAGATTTCAAGATATACTGACTTAAAACACATTAATAAATTTAATTTCAGCTTTCTTTTAATTTTTTCAGATTTTTCTTTATTTTATTTATTTTTTAAAATTAAGTTTATCGGAGTACATTATTTAATTAAATTATATACTTTTCAGTGTACACCCGTATATATCTATTGTGTGTTTACCACCCAAAGTCCAGTTTCCTTCAGTTACCATATATTGATCCTTGTTACCCACTTCATACTCCCCTTACCCCCTTACATTTGACCCCCTTTATGCCATCTAGTCCCCCCTCCTCCCCACCCTCTCCCCTCTGGTAACCACTAGTCTGCAGTCCATGTCTATGAAACCTCTGAGTGTTTCTCCTGTTCATTTGTTGCTTTTAGGTTTTATATCCCACATATAGGTGATATCATGTGATTTTCAACTTTTTTCTATCTGAACTTATTTGCTTAGCATGATTATTTGATGTCCATCCATGTTGTCACAAATGGCAGTAGTTCATCTCTTCTTATGACTGAGTAATTTTTCATTGTATATATGTACCACAGCGTCTTTAGTCAATCATCTATTATAGGACACTTTGGTTGTTTCTATGTCCTGACCACTGTGAATAATGCTGCTATGAACATAAGTGTGCAAATATCTTTTCAGATATGGGTTTTTAAGTCTCTGGGGTAATTACTCACTAGAGGGATTGCTGGATCACATGGTAGATCAATCTTAGTTTTTGAGGAACCTCCATACTGTTTTCCATAGTGGCTGCACCAATTTGCAGTCCCACCAGCAGAGTATGAGAGTTCCTTTTTTCCCCTCATCCACTCCAGCACTTGTTATTACTTATTCTGTTGATTATAGCTGTTCTAACAGGTGTGAGATAGTATCTCATTGTGGTTTTTATTTGCATTTCCCTAATAGCTAGCGATGTTGAGCATCTTTTCATATGTTTGTTGGCCATTTGAATGGCCTTTAGGGAGAAGTGTCTGTTCAGGTCCTCTGCCCATTTTTTGACTAGATCATTTGCTTTTTCGTTGAGTCACATGAGTTCTTTGTATATTCTGGATATTAGGCCCTTATTGGAATTGTTGCTTGTCAAATGTATTGTCTCTTTTCCTTGTTGACAGTTTCTTTCCTGAGCAGAATCTTTTTAGTTTGATGTAATCCCATTCATTTATTTTAGCTTTTACTTTCCTTGTCTTTGAGATCAAATTCATTAAATCCTTTTTAAGTTCAAAGTCCTGAGTTTAGTTCCTATGTTTTTTTTTTCTATGCATTTTATTATTTCAGGTCTTATATTCTGGTCCTTTATCCATTTTGAGTTAATTTTGGTATGTGGTGATAGACAACAGTCTAGTTTCATTCTTTTGCAGATGGCTTTCCATTTTCCAGCACCATTTATTGAAGAGGATTTCTTTCTCCACTGCATGTTTTTGGCTTTTGTTGTGAAAAATTATTTGCTATATAAATATGGGTTTACTTCTGGATTCTCGATTCTGTTCCACTGGTCTGTGTGTCTGTTTTGTTGCCAATACCATGCCGTTTTGATTACTGTGCTTTGTAGTATAATTTGAAGTCAGCAGAGTGATGCCTCCAGCCTCTTCTTTTTTCTCAGGATGGCTTTGGCAATTCAGGGTCTTTTGTGCTTCCATACAAATCTGATGATTTTTTGTTCTATTTCTTTAAAAAATGCCGATGGATTTTGATGGGGATTGCATTAAATCTGTATAATGCTTTAGGTAATATGGTCATTTTAACTATGTTGATTCTTCCAATCCAAAACATGGAATATCTTTCCATTTTTTGTATCTTCTTGATTTCTTTTAATAGGGTCTTGTATTTTCATTATATAGGTCCTTCACATTTTGTTAAATTTATTCCTAGGTATTTTATTCTTTTTGTTGCAATTGCAAAAGGAATTATTTTTTCCACTTTTTTCTGACACTTCATTATTAGAGTATAGGAATGCTATGGATTTTTGAACATTGATTTTGTATCCAGACTTTACTGTATTTGCTTATTGTTTCTAGTAGTGTTCTTGTGGAGTCTTTAGGGTTTTCTATATAGAGAATCATGTCATCTGCAAATAGTGACAGTTTGACTTCTTCATTTCCTATTTGGATGCCTTTTATACTTTCTCTTGTTGATTGCACTTGCTAGGACCTCCAATGTTATATTGAATAACAGTGATAGTGGACAGCCTTGCCTTGTTCCTGATCTTAGAGGGAATTTTTTTTTCACCATTAAGTATAATGTTGGCTGAGGGTTTGTCATATGGCCTTTATTATGTTAAGGTACTTTCCTTCTATACAATTTTGTTAAGTGTTTTGATCATAAATGGATGCTGTATCTTGTTGAAGGCTTTTTCTGCATCTATTGATATGATCATATGATTCTTATTTTTTAATTTGTTTATGTGTGTATCACATTAATCGATTTGCATATGTTGAACCATCTCTGTGCCCTGGGATGAAGCCCACTTGATCTGGTGTATAATCTTTTTAATATGTTGCTGTATTCGGTTCTAGTATCTTATTTAGGATTTTTGCATCTGTGTTCATGAGAGATATTGGTCTGTAGTTTTCTTTTTTTGTGTTATCTTTACCAGGTTTTGGTATCAGGTAATATTGGCCTCATAAAATGAGTTGGGAAGTATTGCCTCCTCTTTGATTTTTTGGAAGAGTTTGAGGAGAATAGGTAGGTATTAAATCTTCTTTGAATGTTTGGTAGAATTCAGTGAAGCCATCTGGTCCTGGACTTTTACTTTTTGGTAGGTTTTTGATGATTGTTTCAATTTCCATACTGCTGATTGGTCTATTTAGATTTTCCAGTTCTTCTTGATTCAGTCTAGGAAGATTGTATTTTCTAAGTACTGGTCCATTTCTTCTAGGTTATTAAATTTGGTATTATATTTTTTCATAGTATTCTTGTATGATCCTTTGTATTTCTGTGATGTGTAATTTCCCTCTTTCATCCCTGATTTTGTTTATTTGTGTCCTTTTCTTTTTTCTTTAGTGAGTCTAGCCAGGGGTTTGTCAATTTTATTAACCTTCTCAAAGAACCAGCTCTTTGTTGCATTTATTTTTTTTTCTTTTTTTTTTGTTTTCAATTTCATTTATTTCTGCTCTAATTTTGATTATTTCTTTCCTTCTGCTGACTTTAGGCTTCATTTGTTCTTCCTTTTCTAGTTTTTTAAGATGAAGCATTAGGTTGTTTATTTGGCTGTTCTTGTTGGAGTAGGCCTGTAATGATATGAACTTTCCTCTGCTTTTGCTGTGTCCAAAGTTTTGATATGTTTTACTCATTATCATTGTTTCTATGTATCTCTTGATCTCTCTTTTTATTTCTTTCTGACCAGTTATTCTTCAGTAGCATGTTGTTTAATCTCCATGTATTTGTGGTTCTTCCTGATTTCTTTTGCAGTTGATCTCTAGTTTCAAAGCATTATGATCAGAGAATATGGTTGTATGATTTCAACCCTCTTATATTTGTTGAGGCTATCTCTGTGTCCCAGTAGTGGTTGATTCTGAGAATGTTCCATGTGTGCTAGAGAAGAATGTATAGCAGCTGTTTTGGGATGGAGGCTCTGTAAATGTCAATTATGTCCAGTTGGTCTAATGTGTCATTTAAGGATGTTATTTCCTCATTGATTTTCTGTTTGAATGATCTGTCTATATCCAACAGTGGGGTATTTAGGTCCCCTACTACAATAATGTTTTCGGTCTATTTCTCCCTCTAGTTCTGTTAGTAATTGCTTTCTATATTTGGGGCTCCCTGATTGGCATAACAATTATTTTGAGCTGAAGGCCATTGAGAATCAACAGATACAGGAAGAATTCTCTGCCTTCTCCTTTCTGCTAAAATTAAGGCATACATTTCTCTTTGTGAAAGTGTTCCTCCCTGGTACCAGGAAGAAGTAAGAGTCATTACCAGAGCCAGACAGTCACACTGAGGTGAGTCTGCATAATCAAACCACACTAAAATAACCCTATCTTCCACCAGTTTCATTTATATATTTTCTAGTCACTTCTCTACAATTTGTCATACTTTGAAGCCCCAAACCTTAGAATGGCATACATGACCCTTGAACAACATAAAGGTTGAACCCAGGCACAGTCAAAAATCTGTATAAAACTTTTGACTTTCCCCAAACTTAACTACTAATGGCCTACTGTTGACCGGAAGCCTTACCAATAACATGAACGGTCAATTAACACATAGTTGTATATTACTTCTATTACACACTGTATTCTTACAATGAAGTTAGACAAAAGAAAATATTATTAAGAAAATCATAAAAAGTGTTTACCGTACTGTACTGTACTTACCAATACCATAAGTTTACATAATCTGTTTACAAGGTAAAAAATCTACGTATTAAGTGGACCCATACAGTTCTAACCTGTGTTGTTTAAGGATCAACTGTATAAACTTCCCTTATTTTCTGTGAATTTCTATGCATGTAAGATGTTAATGAAAAATTGTAGGCCTTTTCTCCTCTTAATCTGTGTTTTGTTAGTCTAACTCACAAGTCTCCAGTTAGTGTATATAAGAGACTTGCAAAAACTTTTCCTCCCCTGACATATTCTTCTCAAAAAGTTAAATAATCTCAAATTCATTTCTTTTTAATAGATAAGATTTGCTATAGTGTACACATTGCTTTAGGTTTTTTTGTTCTCATGGTACAGCACAGATACGATTTTACTAATTGTTTAATGAAAGTGTAAGTTTAAAAATTTCAGTTACATGGATATACTGTCTCCTGGATTACCATAAAAAATGATTGTTCTATAGACCTGTGTAGTGTTAAGTACATATGGTAGATATGAATTAGCAAAGAAATCTTGGGAGGAGATGATCTTTTTGTTTATTTGCTAGTTTGTTTTTCCTAGAAGGAAAGGATGGCGACATATAGGTTAGGGAGAAGAAGTCAAATCTTGTTTATAAAAATTAATGGGAAGTGAGCTCTCTTTGAAGACCTCAAGACAACTCATTTAGAGCAGCAAGTCCTGTTACAAACTATTAAGCCAAGAATTAGTGAAATGGTAGAGGTATAACCTTAACTCCCACTTACCTTGAGATGGCCCAAATCTGGATTATACTTAAAGCATATTGGGTTTCATATTCTTTAATCACATGGTATGAGAATAAAGACAGACATTACCTTTATGTTTTTGGCTTGTGACATGAGTGATACTTTCCATGCACTAGAAATTGGGAACTCATGAAAAAACATTAGGCTTGGGTGTCTCCTATTCCCATTAAGATGTTATGGAAATATGTGTCCCATTTCTGCAATGCTGGAAAAAGTGGCTCTTTCCCCTCTTGTTTTCTTTTTTTGTTGTCTAGTTATGACCTGTACTGTGAAGGAAATGAGGTGCTGTAACTCTTGTAGATAATATGAGGTAAAGCTGGGTCATGAGGAAGGAAGAGCCTACCTTACTCATTTCTTGAGGTCATCCACTAAGACTCCACACATCTATCTACTTTTCCTAGAAATGTGCCACTCTATGTGTCCACTTCTTACTCTATCAATTTTTATAAGACAGACTTTCTTTTCTCTCTATTTCTCTTTTAAAGATAGAGCCAGTATTTTCTCTGGTGATGTACATACAGTCAAAGTTGTGAAATCTTAAAACCAAAAGTGATATTTTAGGGGCTTTAGAACTCAGTGTAACTGTAGAAATGTTTGCTTTTTAAAAAATTAATAAGGAATAATGGGGATGAAAACCCAGGCAACAACTTAGGGTCAGAGTTTGGTTAAGCACTGTGTTTTTAAAGGAGTAGTGAGCTGTTGTTGGCTGAGCTTCAAGAGACCTTGGGTCCTTTGGGACTTGCCTATTGACACTCTGGAAATTTTAGTTTAGCTCATTCTTTTTATACCATTGCTTAGTTATTTGAGAAGTGATGGTTGAAGGAAAAGAAAGGGAGTTCGATATGAAAGTCTGACTGAATGTAATTGAGACTAATATTGGAAAACAACTGGTGTAGAGATGATTTCATGCTAGCCTTTCAAACTTATTCTCAATATACAGCTGCTTCTCTTTTTTGGGGGTGGGGGGTTGACTTCAACTAATTATTTTTTAACTTACGTGCAATAAACTTTACTCTTTTTGGTGTACAGATCTATGAGTTTGGACAAATGCACAGAGTTGTGAAACTCTACCCATGATCTAGTACAGAACTGTTCCTTTGCCCCTAAATTTTCTTGTGCTCCCTTGATAATCAACCTTTTCCTACCCCTTGCCACTGGCAATCACTGATCTGTTCTCCATCCCTATAGTTTTGGCTTTTCCAAAATGTCATAAATATAATTGTAAAGTATGTAACATTTTGAATCTAGCTTCTTTTTCTAACATAATACATTTGAGATCCAAAAATTCGTTTTTTTGATGATTAGTAGTCCATTGAATTGAATATTACCCAGTTTATTTATTTATTCACCAGTTGAAGAACATTTAGGTTGTTTTCAGTGTTTGCAATTATAACTAAACCTGCCATAAACATCTGTATACGGGTTTTTGTGTCAATGTCAGTTTTCATTTTTTTGGGTAAAATATCTAGAAGTAGGTTGCTAGGTTATTAGATTTCTATTGCTGTTATTAGATTTCTATTTAGTTAATTACTAAAAATTTAGTCACTTAAAGCAACACAACATAAAGGTAGTCTCTTACAGTTTTAGAGGTCAGAAGTCTAAACTTGGTTGGTTGGCAGGGCTTTGTTCCTTCTGGAGGTTTTGGGGAAGAATTCACTTCCTTGCTTGTTCCAGCTTCTAGAGGCCATACATTGTCCTTGGCTAGTGGCCTTACATCATTCTGATATTCGCTTCTGTGGTCACATCTCCTTTTGGGTTTCTGTCCTTGCCTCTCTCTTATAATGACCCTTATGATTATACTAGGCCCACTTGGATAACCCAGGATACTCCACCTCTCTCAAGATCATTAACTTTGAAGTCCATTTTGCCAGATAAGGGAACATACTCATGGGGGGGGGCCATTCTAGCTACTACAACTGGGACATATAACAAGTGTACATTTTAACATTATAAAAAAAACTGCCAAAAATGATGCTTATAAAAAAAGCATTATCATACTATAAATTTTTGCTAAATTTCCTGAAATGTTAGTAATACAGAGAGCTTTTTAATCAGAGTATATTTCTGCATCAATTTGAATTTTGTTTTTCTATATGTCTGTGAAAACCCAATACAAATTAGCTTAAGAAAAATAAAAGTTATTGGTTTACATAAATAAATAAATGCTTTGGCATTTCTGAATTAGGGCTCAAATGTTGTCATCATATTTAGTTTTTTTTCCTCTTTATTGGATTTACATCATTCACAGGATCGATGCTATAGCAATATAGAGATGCCAGTAGCTCTAGATCTTATGTTCTCTTTGTCGCAAGTCCCTGGAAACAAATGTCCAGTTTTGCCTCAGTATTTTTAGCAAACGTCTTACTGCTTCTTATTGTCATTGGCTCACATGAGAATTCCTGTGTACCAATCATTGTGGCTACAGAATGTGATGTGTAGATTGGCTTTGGTCACACAATCTGCTCTTGAGCTGGGTGAGGAGCTTAACCTGAGGACTCTGAAACTGCAAATTAGGAAGGGACAGATACCAAGCAGAAAACAGGCTATTTCTAGAAGAAGAGGAAAATGGATGTTAGAGATACTCTGCAATTGTCTGCTCTGATTTCTTAAACAATTAATTAGAGCTTTAGAATTAATTCTCCTCTAAGGAAGTTACTCTTTTGAGTATGTTTACCTACTTTTACCAAGTGAGGAAACTGAAGAAACCATGTTAAATTTAGTTATACCACCAGAAATGGCTTATAGACTCAATGGAAAGACAGGCAAACTAGGGTGTGCTAAAAACTGGCTTATGTTGGCTCACGTGACTCTAGTTGAAGAAATCTCTCCTAACTCTACATCTAGTAACTTGATGTTGAATAGCTTGAAATAGATCATGCTGAAGTATTTACACCACAGAAATTGGAAAATGTTGTATATCAGGGCTTTTTTCCCCTAAAGAGATGGTCGCTAAACATTTACCAGGACACCACTGCTGGCTGCCAAATAGATAACTGTTCACAATAAATATGATAGCACTGTGTGATAACTTTAAATTAATTCAGACAATAATTGCAATGAGAACTGAGAGAACAGAAATATTGATGTGTGTGTGCATGTGTGTGTGTGTGTGTGTGTGTGTGTGTGTGTCCAACAAAAACAAAAAACAAAAAAAACAAAAAGACTTCATGGAGAAGAGGAGAGCTTCAATTAGACACTGCACTGGAAGAAATATATCATTTGAGTCTGTGGCTTCTGCTATTATGTTTTGCACTTTTAGTATTCTATCCAAGGAAATTTTTTATTTTTTTAACAAATATTCTGTTTTATTCTAAAAATAGTTGTTTCTTAAATTAACTTTTGCTTGTATGTTGTGAGAAAAACACTTTTTCCCCACCTATGCCTTAGTTGAGAGTATCAAAAACTTCCCTGAATATTATCAAGTGTTATCACCAAATGCTGCATATTCCCCATTCCTTTTTCTTCTGGTCCTCAGTTCCATCACTAGTTCTGTTAAATTCATGAGTCTTCAGCCAGCTTAAGAACAGAGGTCTTATGTTCAAAACCACCTGTGAGTCTGATCTGATGATGGTGTCTGCTCTGAAGCCTGTCTCTATCACTAGCTGCTCTGATGCTAGATCATTTGATCTGGGCACCATCTCTTCCCACGAGGAGCATGTATGAGCTCCTGAAATTACTAGCTGCACAAGAGGCATTCATTTTAACTTCAGCAGAATCTATGCAGATGTTCCATTTTTTAAAATATATCTTGCTCTCACCACCCATGGTACCAAAACCCTACCTCAATTCATCAGATTGTCATCTTCCAGGTTTTATTCTACTCTTTTCTCTTCATGGTGGTAGGGCAAAATGAAAATAGATGATTTCTTCCCAAGAAGAGTGTCGATGTCTGAGCCTCATAACTTCTTGTGTAATTTTACATCAGTCCTCTCTTAGGGCACTGGCTCTAAGAGCTGATTGATGTACATACGTTTTCTGCAGTAGAGATGCTCACTAACAATTCACTGCCCTGTTCTACCTCATTTTTTCACTTTAGTTTTTAGAGAATAAGATTTTTCTTTTAGATTTTTTGCACTCTAATGATTCATTCTGAAAAGCCTATTGAAAAAAAATAATTCATGGTTAGAATAAAGATGCAGGTTTTTATTTAAAGCATAATTTGCTTCCTTGTTTATGATCACACTTTTATTGGCTAGGTTCTTGACAATATGCGGGACTTTTGAAAACAAGGGTCTCCAAAGTCATAGAAACTTTTGTCATCTCAAGAGATGAAATAGGAGTAAGTCTCTGACAAGATTTAGCCCTCATTTTATATACTTGCAAGGCTACATACTGCAGCTTTTTGGAAGTTCAGTGAAAACATTAAGTACTAGAACTAAAGTTTAAGACGTTTTACAAGAAAGGTTAAAAACATTATTACTTAGAGTGATTTAATACGTAGGATAGCTGTTTGTGTAGAGGTGTTTAAAAATATTTGGTCTAAAGTTGAGCAAAGATCTTCAGAGGAGAGAAACTATGAATTGAAAATGGTCTTAATTTTTCAGCCATAGAAATATAGGTCTTACAACCAGTGCAGTCAGCTTTATTTGTGAAATGGGGAAATAAAGACTTACTTCTCTTTAAAAAAAAAAGCTAATCTAATTCTGAATTTGTAGTTATTTAGGTGTGACCTATGTATTTGACTTAAAACTCTCTGGGTCTCAGAGTTTTCATTTCTCAAATGGATATTACCAAAGTTACCTCAAAGTTTATTATGAATGAGATGAATGAATGGGATGAATGAAACAGGTATGTTACACATTGCTTAGTATCAAACACATAGTACTCATTGTCTTTCTTCCTTAAGAGGAAGGCAGAACAATTCTGAGAAAAGTTTGGGGAAATTCCTAAATAGGGCTTGTTATGCCCCCAGTAGAACTATGTAACACTTTTTTTTTTTTCTTTATACTGGAACCGATGGGACTAACACGTTATGTATGACTCTTCCATTTGCCCAGTCATGGGTGGAATAATACATACTATGGGCTCAGGAGGTGCTTCAGACCACAGAAGAGTCTCACCGATGACCAAAGTAGGACAGGCTAAATAGGATATATTTGATATTGAATTTTAGAGGATTAAATATGTGTGAATTCTGTCTTTTTGTACTAAAAATTTTCATGCCATTGCAATCGAGCATTTATCAAAAAAGATCTGTTTCAGAGAAAGGAACCTCAAAGCTTTGGAGACCTGGAAAATGAAGCTCCCCACTTCCACACCCCATCAATAACAGACCTCAACCCATCTGCTGAACAAATTTGATTACAAAGAGTAAATCACCCTAAGGTACCTATTCCATTTTTGAATGGCTGTAACTCTTAGCCATTTCTTTTATACTTAGTTGAAACTCACACCTTTGTGCTGCAATGTTTATCATTTCAGTACTAGTTAAGGTCAATTTTAGCTATCTTGCATTCTTTCCTCCCAGTTTTATCAGAAATAGAATTGAATATATATATTAGTTTAAGGTATACAACATAGTGATATATGTGTGTGTGTGTGGTGTGTATAATCACTACAATAAGTTTTGTTAACATCCATTACCTCATAGCTCACAGTTACATTTTTTCTTGTGATGAAAACTTTTAAGATCTACTCTCTTAACAACTTTCACATATATTATACGTATTAACTGTAGTCACCACACTGTACATTACATCCCAGAATATACCTTATAAATGGAAGTTGTACTTTTAACTACCTTCACACATTACACCCATCCTTCACTCCCTGCCTCTGAACTACCAATGCTATTTCTTCGTAACTATGAATTTGTTATTTTAGATTCACATGTAAGTGAAATCATATAGTACTTAAATTTTTCTGTCTCACTTATTTGTTTAACATTAATGCCCTCAGGGTCCATCCATGTTGTCATAAATACATGATGTCCTTATATTTTTTATGGCCAAATAGTATTCTATTCTCATTCATTCTCTCTATTCTCTTTCTCATATCATGGTTTTTCTTATCCATTCATTGAGAGAAACTTAGGTTTTTCCATTTCTTGACTCATAAATAATGCTGCAGTGAACATGGAGTTACAAATATCTTTTCAATGTTAGTGTTTGTTACCTTGGATATATATATTTGAATATTGTATCTGCTCTAGTTCGCTATTTAACTTGTTAATCATTAACACTATTTTTTTATATTCAAGAATTCAACGAGCATACATTTTATGTGTTTTTCACAAGCAATTGACAAATATGAATCAAGACTTTGCAGAGATGGGCCTTCCTGTTTGTACTGATTGATTGCAGTTTATCACTCTTAATCATAGTCTTGGATGAGGCTATAGAAACACTTAAATTATACTATACTATATGTATCCCTATTATTATATTTATTTTTGTTA
Organism: Eonycteris spelaea; assembly: GCA_003508835.1. NCBI lineage: Eukaryota > Metazoa > Chordata > Mammalia > Chiroptera > Pteropodidae > Eonycteris > Eonycteris spelaea. Next base: position 4,601,528 of record PUFA01000087.1, read on the forward strand.
TTTAAATTTTGTTCATAAACTATAATTAATGCCAATGATATTCTCTCAGTGCTAAAGTCTCTGTGGGAAGAAATAATATTAGAGCAATAGGTCTGGGCATCAGGAACGTATGTGAAGCAAAAATAAGCTCTATTCTTAACTTAGATGTCTCTGCCATTTATTGGATGGTTGGCCTTTTGTATGTCCATCTCCAATCTAATCTCCAATTTGTAAACCAAGAATTACAGTTCTTATTCATCATCTACTTGTGAATTTTGAATGAAATAACTATATCAGGCCATTTGTGTCTTTTAAGTTTGCCGTATTAAGTAGGAAACTGAAGAAATGGATGTAGTCTGCTGAGGGCTTCGACTACCTCATTCACTCCCCTTTTGTTGGACCACAATACTGAAATATAAGAAAAAGTTCTGAGGAATTAAATTAAATTAAATTAAACACCTTGCACCACACATGTCTCAAAGGACATGGACTATTCTATTGATGGGGAGGGCAACATTCTATTTAATTTTGTGACCTTTTCAAAATTTAGCTATCAAATTGTTTTTTGTTTTTTTTTACGACAATAGCAAGTGTGTTTTGGCTAAAGAGGGACATCAGGGAGTTTGGAATGGGCTGCAGTGGGAGGACACTGGTTAGTTTTTAATGTGCTCAGAATCTCCCAAGGCCTGGCAGCTGCTAAAAACAGATCCCAAAGTGAGGTCCTAATATTTCCCGCATTTTGGGAGGCTTCTTCTGCTCTCAAGACTGATAAAATTATCTTGAGGTAGATGTTTTCATTGTTTCCCCTGAATTAAGTACTCATACCTTCAATCTTGTGCATGTTATGGACAACGAGACCATTAGCTTAAATATTACAAAAAAAACTACATGACATTTAAAGCAAGCACTTGAGCTTTTGAAATGAGCTCCATTGCATTTAATGCATCTTTTCCAGAGACATTTTATTGACCAGACAACCCAATTAAGTTTGTTAAATAATGTCAAGAAGCTCTGCCTATATGTCCTCTTAATAGCCCTTACAGCTCCATTAAACAGGAGTTTACTGCTTATATGAGAACTAGAAATTTGAATATTGCACATATAGAACTATTGTTTTAAGCCTGTTTCTTGAATATGTAAAGGCATAGCAGCTGTCAATATAGCTCTTTGATCAAGCCATTTTCTTTTGTCTGTCCCTTCCTTGCTAGAACTCCAATAACTGAACAAAGTTATTGGACCATCTTATAAATTGCCTGAAATCATTTGGAATGGAAACACATTTCAGCGCTGACTTCATAGAAGAACACAAAGTTCTACATGAAAGGCTTTTGGCTTTTAGTTTGCACAACCATTTGGAGACTGAGAGGGTGACTAATTGCTCTTAAAACTGCAAGAGCATTTAAAGGATATCTGTTTAGCCAAGGTAATGTTTGGTGTGGGATGTCTCCTGAGGTAGTTGTTGTTTAGCATCCTGGAGATTGAATTCCTTGCCTCAGCCCTCTGCTGACAGCCTAAGAAATAGCTTGCCATATGAAGCATTTGGCTGCCGGTCTCACTTTTTCATGGACAAGTGATTAATAGGATTCTTCTGGAGGTATGATGTTTTCATTCTCTTCAATGGTAGTGTTAAAAAAACAAAATAAAACTACTCAAATTATCTTGTATTAGTTCAGATAAAGCTTGATGTGTCACATAAAGCCTGAAATATTTGTGAAACCTTAACACAAGAGAAATTCATTTCTTAAGCTTATAAAGTGAACTTGGTAAGGGTGGGACACCTGTTCCATGCATTCTTTCAGGAACTTAGCTAAGGAGGGTCTCATATCTTCAAAATGTGGCTTTCACCTTTGCCCTTGGTGTTGATACCTAGGTGGTTTATGAGCAAAGATAGCTAGTGAAGAATCATGGGGAAGGTTTTTATTGCCAACCCTGAAAGTAGGGAATATTGCTTCCTCATATTCTGTTGGTCAGGGCTTAGTCACATGGCCAAAATTAACTGCAAAGGAGGCTGGGAATGTTGTTTTGGCTATGTGTGCACAATGAAGGAGAATGGCTTGGTAAATAGCTGGCCAGTCTGCTATATATCTTAAACCAAATGGGATTTATGAGAAAAGTATAGGTATGGAGGTTGTCACCGAAGCCTAGGTCTTCAGAGAGGTACTGAACCCAGAAATAGAAAGAGCTCTCTCTCATTTCCTTTTTTATTTTTGTGCCATGGCTTCATTCCACTCTCTTTCTCTTTGTGTGTATTTTTTTTTAAGCTCCTCCTTTATCTACAAGGCAGAATACAGCTGTTCCACAGCTCTGTTTTTGCAGTATGGTCTTGACGGCATGCAGAGATGAACTACTTTCTGAATTCTAATTCCAAATTTTTTATACAAGAGAATTTGGTCTAGGCAGCCCCAGTTCCAGTCAACTGAAACCAATGGTCAGGGTCCCAAAGTGCAAAACTGGCTTCTAAATGCTCTCCTGCCCCCCCCACCCCCGCACACACACACACTTGTGTGACCCTGTAGAAGAAAATGACAGTTTTCAAAAGTGGATGGTTTTGAGCTGGGCTATCAAAACTATGCATATGTTACAATGACAGGATTTGGAAGTTACTGAGGATCTTTTAACCACAGACTGTGTGCTGTGAGAAGGCAAGAGTTGAAGTTATTTTGGCTATAGCTCTGATATCTCCACTTTTCTATCACTCATTACTTTGCATTTGCCACTTTGTGGCATTTTGTAAATCTCAATTTAGCTAGACCAACACTACTACACTATGTCTTGGGATAGAAAGAGTCACTTCATGGATGTAAACATCAGTGGGTCTAGTTTTTATTTAGAGTGTTTTTCATTTTCTTATAGTACAGCTCTCTTAGGCTAATAAAACCACTGACTTAAATACTAAATTAATGAAGCATACAAGAGAATGGAGAAGCTAGGAAGGGTTTCCCTCATTATAAAGTCTATGGTATGGAATGTTCAGCCTTAAGATTGATTTTTTTTTTCTTTTACTTTGGATATGTCACTTTAACCTCTCTGATCTTTAGTTTCCTCATCTGAAAAATGGTGATAATAAATACCTCCTTGACTTTATCCTGCTGGGTTGCTGTTAATTTAAAACAAAATAGAGTATATAAGTATGTTTGAAGATTTATGTTATTTTTAAGATAGGAGAAAAATATATTGAAAAATAAACCTGTCTCTCTTTGGTTTTTCACTGTGATCTTATAAAGTGCTTACTGTAGAATGCTAAATCAAGCTCAGTTCGGCAATTCATTTAATGAGTTTAAGCTTTATCTGTAAAATGAGATATAATAATAATAGCTCAGGAATGCTGAGAAGATTAAATATAATTATGTTAAAAGCTTTGTAGACTCCTCAACAGGTTCAACATGGAATTACCGTATGACCAAGCAATTCCACTTGCAGATATATACCCCAAATAATTAAAAATAGGTGTTTAAACAAAAACTTGTACATACATCTTCATAGAATCACTATTTATAATAGCTAAAAAGTAGAACAACAATATGTTTATCAAATAAAAAATAGGTAAATAAAAATGGTATAGCCATATAATAGAATATTTTTCAGTTACAAAAGGAATAAAGTACTAAAATACATGACTCAACATAGATGAACCTTGAAGGATTTTCTAAATGAAGGTAGCCAGAAATAAAAGGCCAAATTGTATGATCCTATTTATATAAAATATCCAGAATAGGCAAATCATAGTGATAGAGAACAGATTGAGGGTTTTTCAGGGACTGGCAGAGGGGAAGTGGACAGTGACTGCTTAATGGGACACAGTTTTCATTTGGGGTGACCAAAAATTTCTGAAACCTGATAGTGGTGATGATTGCACAATATGGAATATACTGAATTCCTTATGTTGTACATTTAAAGTGGTCAAAATGGTAAATTTTATGTTATTTCTACTTTATATAGTAAAAAAGAACAGCTATTGCTCCAACCCCTTAAAAAAAAAAAAAAAAAGCTTCGTAGTCACTAAAGTGTTATATGAGATTGGGCCATGCATTATATTTTTTTTCTTTGCTTTTATTAAAGTGGACTGTTCTTGTCAAGTGGCTCCAGGCATTTCATTTCTCCATGATACTTGGTGTTTTTTCATAAACCTTAATGCCCCAATCAAAGGCCAGTTTCAAATCTTTGCCTCTTCAACTCAAGGTCTTTCTTCGTACTCTTATGAGAAATGTTCGTTCATAGTAGTTGCAATATTGTTGATTTTAAGAAACACACACACATTTATGTTCATTCAGGTAACCAAAATATATTCTCATACATATTTTGGTCTTGTTTACAATTCCTGGCTCACAACTCTGGAAACCCTTTGAATTTCCTAAGTGTTAAGAGGAGTGATAAAGGTGCCTTTTGTTATGTAAGTGAGCACTTAAGGATGATAATAGCCATTTTTGGAAATAGCCATTCTGACTGTAGTGAGGTGATATCTCATTGTGGTTTCGATTTGCATTTCTCTAATGATGATGATGTCGAACACCATTTCGTATGTTTGTTGCCCAATCTGTATGTCTCTTTGGAGAAATGTCTTTTTCATGCCTTCTGCCTTTTTTTCCAAAAATTGGGTTGTTTATTTATTATTGAGTTGTATGAGTTCCTTATATATTTTTAGATATCAAACCCCTTATCAGATATATCATTTGTGAACATATTCTCCTATTCAGTAGATTGTCTTTTTGTTTTTTGTTGATGGTTTCGTTTCCTTCGCTGTGAAGAAGGTTTTTAGTTTAATGAAGTCCCAGTTGTTTACTTTTGCTTTTCTTTCCCTTGCTCAAGAGGACACATCCAAAAAACATATTATTCAGGCTGATGTCATATGGGGTACTACCTATGTTTTCTTCTAGCATTTTTATGGTTTCAGGGTTACATTTAAGTATTTAACACATTTTGAGTTTATTTTTGTATATGGTGTAAGCAAGTAGTCTAGTTTCATTTTTTGAAATGTATCTGTCCATTTTTTCCCACCACCACTTGTTGAAGAAACTGTTGTTTCTTTATTGTATATTCTTGCCTCCTTTTTCAATAGATTTAGTTGACCAGATATATGAGGGTTTATTTCCGGCTCTCTAGTCTGTTCCACTAATCTATATGTCTGGTTTTTGTGCCAGTAACATACTGTTTTATTATTATACCTTCACAGTATAGTTTGAAATAAGAGTTGACATACCATCCAACTTTGTTTTTTTTTCAAGATTGCTTTGGCTGTTTGTGACTTTTTTTGGTTCCATACAAATTTTAGAATTTTTTATGCTAGTTCTGGAAGAATGTCATTGGTATTTGATTGGGATTGCCTTGATCTATAGATTTCTTTGGGTAGTATGGCCATTTAATTTAATTCTTCCAATCCACAGCCCAGTATATCCTTCCATTGATCTGAGTCCCCTTCAAATTTCCTTCTTCAATGTCTTAGTTTTCAGAGTACAAGTCTTTCACTTTTTGCTTAAATTTATCTGTAGGTAATTTTGGTTCTTTTTGATGCAATTGTAAGATGAGATTATATTTTTAATTTCTCCTTCTGATTGTTCATTTATTAATATAGGAACACATAAGATTTCTGTTATTAATTTTGTATCCTGCTGCTTTAGTGAATTTTTAAATTAATTCTTTTTTTTTTTTTGGTGGCTTCTTTAGACTTTTCTATATATAAGATCATGTTATTTGCAAATAGTGACAGTTTTACTTTTCCTTTTAATTTGAATGTCTTTTATTTCCTTTTTCTTGTTTCATTGCTATGGCTAGGACTTCCAATATTATATTTAATAGTAGTGATGAAAGTAGGGTCATTCTTGTCTTGTTCCTGATCTTAGAAGGAGAACTTTCAGCTTTTTTACCATTGAGTTTGATGTTAGCTGTGGCTTGTAATATTCCATCTTTATTAGTTGAGGTAAATTCCTTCTATAAACCCATTTTGTTAAAAGATTTTTATGATGAATGAAGTTAAATTTTGTCAAATGCTTTTTGCCTATCTGTTGAAATAATCGTATGAATTTTTACCTTGGTTTTGTTAATGTGATGAATTACATTGTTTTGCAAATACTGAAGCACACTTGTATCCCTGGTATAAATCTCACTTGATCATGGTGTGTAATTTTTAAATATATACCATTGAATTTAGTTTTTTACTATTTTGTTGAAAATTTTGATGTCTTTGTTCATTAGGAATATTGGCTTGCAATTGTCTTTTTCTTTTTTCTGGTAGTGTCTTTTTCTGGTTTTGGTATCAGGGGAATGCTGGCCTAATATATGAGTTTGGAAGTGTTCATTCACTATTCTTAGTTTTTTGGAAATAGTTTGAGAAGGATAGGTATTAATTCTTAAATGTTTGGTGGAATTCACCTGTGAAGACTTCTGGTCCTGGGCTTTTGTTTGTTGGAGTTTTTTGATAGTGCTTCAATTTCGTGCTAGTAATTGGTTTATTCAGATTCTCTGTTTCTTCCTGGTTAGACTTGGAAGGTTGTATGTTTCTAGAAATTTATCTATTTCTTCTAGATTGTCCAATTTGTTGGCATGTAATTTTCAAATTATTCTTTAATGATTCTTGGTATTTCCTTGATGTCAGTTATAATCTCTCCTCTTTCCTTTCTGATTATATGTATTTGTTATCCTCTTTTTTGCTTGATGAGCTAAAGGCTTGCCAATTTTACTTATCCTTTAAAAGAATCAGCTTTTTGTTTCATTGATCTTTTCTATTATTTTTTCTACATTGTCAATTTGTTGGCATATAATTGTTCACATTATTATTTAATGATTCTTGGTATTTCTTTGATGTCAGTTGTAATCTCTCCTCTTTCCTTTCTCTTATAATGGCTTTTGTGCATCCTATAAATTTTATTTATTTATTTGTTTAATCAATTTTATTATTATTTTTTTGTCTTTTTCTTTCTTTTAAAAAAAAATTAATTTCTTAATTGAAGATGATTTAATTTTTTCCACCCCATCTATCTCCCCCTCTTCCCTCCTCTCTACCTCTGGTAACCACTAGTCCATTGTCCATGCTCATGAGTCTCTGTGTGTTTGTCCTGTTCATTTGTTGCTTTTAGGTGCATATCCCATATATAAGTGATATTTTGTGATTTTCAACTTTTTCTGTCTGGCTTATTTTGCTTAGTATGATTATTTCAAGGTCCATTGATGTGCATCCTATAAATTTTGTAAAGTTTTGTTTTCATTTTCATTTGTCTCAAATTAGTTTTTGATATCCTGTTTGAGTTCCTCTTTGATCCATTGGTTATTTAGAAGCATGCTGTTTAATCTTTCTACATTTGTGTTTCTTTTTTCAGTTTTCTTCCCTAAGTTGATTTCGTTTCATGCCATTGTAATTTGAATATATACTTGGCATAATTTTAATCTTCTTGAATTTATTGAGGCTTATTTTGTGACCTAGCATGTGATCTATGCTGGAAAATGTTCCATGTGCACTTGAGAAAATGTGTAAAGTTTTTGGATAAAATGTACACTAAATGACTATTATGTCAAGCTGATCTAATGTGGCATTTAAAGCCATTATTTCTTTAATATTGCTGTTATTTTCTGGTGCCTACTAAAGAGGAAGCTTGTCAGTGGAATATAAGTTATATTCTTGTAAATAAGAATATAGTGCTTCTCTTAGAGGCCTCTGTCCTCCTTTACCTTATTTGGAAATTCATAACTGGTTGAATGACATTTATCTTTTCTTTGATCATTGGCTTTGACTTATAGATGCTTCTTTGGGAAATGGTTCCAGACAAGGATTCTGAGCACATAGTCCCTTCATGGACCTATCCATGGAGTTTTCCTTTTCTACCAACTCTCAGAATTCCTTGTAAAGGTAACACTGTGCAGACACCGATGCCACAGAAAAGGAAGCTTAAGGGCAAAAACTGCTGCTTCTAGAACTTGTGCAGGGATTAAGAACTGACTGTCCTTAAATCTGAAATCTCTTTGCCCCTTGGTGATAGACAGACTATTGTACTGTAGTGAGCAGGGGGAGGGAGAGATTCTACTCCTCAGACTCTGAGGGTTCAAGAAATTTTCTAAAAGCTGTATTACTTGAATAAGCTCTTAATGAGGCTGTCAATCTGCAGACCACATACCTTGGCAGAAATTGGGACATGCTAAGTGGAAGGAATTAATCAAGATTTGTGGATTGGATGGTGGGTCACTTGTCTCCTAATGTTTGAAAAGGAATGAGGAGCTGAACGTGAGTACCTTTTGAATTGCTTTGGTGTCAAGGTAAGTGGATATTAAAATATGTGACCCTCCTTGACAGCTTCAGGCTGCTTTTCAGAGAGCTAAACTTACGTTGTAGCACAGTAATTAATGTTGAGAAGCTGTTTTAAGTTGACATCATTCTGAAAAGCACAGAGTCTTCAAGGAGTGAGTGTATTTCTGGAAAAAGTATTACATAGGAGGTTTTAGTGGCTTGAAGTAATGCTTTATGATGTCAAATTAATCAGGGATGGAAGGTGGTCATTGTGCATCATATGTATGAAGATAGCAGATCTCAGGCCTGTCCTCTCTGATAGAGTCCTGGGGCAAAGGAACACCTGGATGTCTTGCCCAGGGAACTGCCTGCTCCCTAATCCAGAGAACCTGGTATTTATACCCTCTGCACTTGATGCTGATGATTGACAGATTAAGGGTACAAGGCCTCGTTCCTTGCTTTAAGATGGGAAAATGTTGGATCTGGGCATAATGAGACTTTACCTGAAACCACAGTCTTTCTTTCTTATTCTACTTCCTCACTCCTTTGTAGGGTTTTGCTAAGGAGCACACCCTCACTCAGTCGCATGTGCCTGAATCTCACACCTATTTCTAGGAAACTTGACCTTAGCAACTTGTGGGCCAGTTGGATCTTATGAGAATATCTGAATAAAGTTATTTTACATAAATGTCCATAAGTTCACAGGTCTACAAAGTCATATCCACTTTATAAGAAGTCCCTTATCAGCTGCTATTCATCCCTAATTGATCAAATTTTATTTAGCATGATAGCAGATTAAATATTTTAAGACAACGTGAGAGACATTCTCATGGGAATTATTACCAATCCTATTTATCTTCCTTTGTAGAGCAACCTGTTGTATGCTTTGTTATGGACACAAAATAGTTGCTGCCATAGATATCAGCATCATAAAAATTAAAAAAAGAAAAGAATTGTTAAAAGTCACAAGAGAGTTTAGATATGAGGAATTGTCTTTTAAAAACCTAGGGTGAGTTAATTCTTACTATATAGTAAAGGTAATCTAGCTCCCAGGTGAAGGCTGGGTAGGGTTTTCTATGGATACTTTGCAATGTGCCCTTTGTAAGTCATGTGGAGCTTGTAAAAGTGCTGTTGGTTGTTCAGTGGAAAACAGCTGTGATCACAATGGGAATGACAAATATGACAAAAGAAAAAGTTATTCTGGCAATGAATAACAGTTTTCACATACACCGCCTAGTTTTCTATGTTGTGGTCAGTGTTAGAACATAAAACTTTTACAACACAAGAAATTTAGATAAACCACATAGATTATTTCTAATAAAGAAGGTAATTTATCATTAAAATAGATGATTGAGGGATTGAAGGAATATTCCTTTTTCCCCCATTAGGGAAAAAAAATCCCAGAATTATTTTAAAAAGATGCAAACAATTTAGAAGAATGAAAAGTAAAATTAGAAAACTTCCTTGCCTATTACTTTCTATTCCTACTCTGATTTTGCAGAGACAAACATTATTTGCTGTACACTTTGTATATGTTTCCAAATATTATTTTTTTGTACATGAAAATATATAATTAACTGTATATAGTCTCATATTATCACAAAGGCACATTTATAGAGTTTCTAAACCTCCAAGTAAAATAATATTGTAATTTTCTTCTTCAACAGCATCTTTCTTCACTCAACAGTTTATTATCTGTATCGTTCTATGTTAATACATATAGAGATGCCAACTTATATTCTTAGTGTCTGAATATAGTATTATGGAATAATGTAGCATTATTTAATAATTTGGAAGTGGTGATTGGCTAACTTAGTTAAAATCTTAGTTATAGTCTTAGAGAGACTCAATAAATGCTAAATCACCAACTCCACTTATAAATATTTGCTTTCTATTGCAAAGCACTAAATGATTTTCAAATGTATTTTGTTTTATTTTTATAATCGTGATTATTAATTTAAGCTGAGGATCAATATTTACCTGGTTCGTGCTATATTCTAGAAATTTGATAAAGAAGTAATAACTGTGGAATTAGACAGACTTGATTGTTAATCCTTATTCCACCTGTTATCAAATATATGACCTTGGCAAATTATTTAAACTTTTTCAGCCTCAATTCCCTTACTTGTAAAATGTAGAAAACAATCTTGAATTCATTAGGCTATTTTCACTGTTAAATGAAAGACTATTTATAATGTTAGCCAGCACAATGTCAAATTGTAGGTTTTCAGAGTTTTAATTAACTAAAATTTATATATTAAGTTGAAAACATGAAGTTGTAAATATTCAATAATTTTTGACTTACAAAAAAGGCAATTGCATATGGCTTAACCTAATATATATGTGTATATATATATATATTAAACTTAAGATACATACATTATATAAATACTTCTTAGTCACTCTTCTCAAAGAGTATTCATTGAAGAGATGATAAATTTAGACACATTCTTTAACTGCCACTTAAAGGCTAAATAATCACTGTAAGACATGACTCTATGAGGAATTGTAATATAGAGAGATAGTGTTGGTTGTAATAACTAGGGATGGCTTAATGGAGATATGAGTTCTGATATTGACCTTAAAAATTGGGTAGGATTGGATGGCTGGAGAAATAATAGAATATTCCAAAAGTTATAATTGATTAAACTATCTTTTTCAGAGATAGATGAATGACATGGTAAACATTTAGAATTTAGGATCTTAATGCCAGATAGAACCTGTAAAATATTTAATTCAAGCATTTGATATTGCGGATAAGCAAAGAGGCCAATAGAATATGAACAACTAGCCCAACATCATACTATTGGTCATCTACAAAGCTACTGAAAAAAAGGTGATAGCTACCATAATTATTCATAAGCAAGAAATGGAGATAATTTTCAGGTCATGAATGAGTACTCATTAAGAATATTACTAAAACTTTAAAGAATAATATTCAAGAAAACACTGCCTACAAAATCAACCTTTTGAAGAATACAGGCTGTGATGATTAAGAACAAATAAGACATGTAATAGAAGTGAAGGATGCAGAGGGAAATGGCAAGCATTTGAACAAAAATTAATGTATGCCCAGGGGCTATTCAAACCACTGAATGATAAACACAATACAGGCTTTACAGAGACTATGTAAATGAAGGAGCAGAGCTGAGAGTAATCAAGGGTGAGCAAGAAGCATATGCAAGATATAAAACATTCGGGACAGAAGAGGCTGGAAAAGATTACAGAATAAATTTACAGAGTGCATAAAAGCTCAGGCAAATCAAAGGTGGAAAATGAAGGGAAGGTTGCACAAGAGGATTGATAATAAGATGTGTTTCAAGTACATGAAAACAAGATGTTTGTACAGAAGGCAAGAGTCTCTCACAGGTGGCAAAGGTAATTTATTGAGAAGAGGTAGGATTTCTGAACAAAATAATTAAATGACTCAGTTTTCCTAAGTATAACAGGAGTGGACATATACCTCTAGAAGGAAACAATGAGAGAAATCAGGCTGATATTAGCATAGCTGGATTGAGAATTTTGGTGACTTATTTAAGGTCGAGTAAAGCATGATTGCTGTAGGAAAATCTAACAAGCTTCATGATATTGATTAAGTTGTTGAACTTCTCAGGATATCAGTTTTTTTTAAAGTGTAAATTGATAGGTTGGACAATTACGGGAGTTTTACTCAATGCATGGCCCATGGAGCAGTAGGCCTGTGTACTATTTGCTAACAGTCTGTGACAAACTATGTACAGAATTTGAGAAAGTTTAGGTACTTTTGTAGCAATCTGATATTGCTATAACATCAAAGCATATATTTTATATTTTACAAAGTATTGGTCTGCAGCAACTTCAAAAGCTATGTTTACATATTTTCAGTGATTCAGACTTCCTGTGCTATGGCTAAGTCTAAATCATCCTTGGATTTACTTGTTAGAGCTGCCATAATAAAATACCATAAATGGGGTGGCTTAAATATGGGAATTTATTTTCTCACAGTTCTGGAGGCTGAAAGTCCAAGATTGAGATATTGGCAGGTTTAGTTTCTCCTGAGGCTTCTCTCCATGGATTGCAGATGGCTACCTTCTTGCTGTATCCTTACATGGTCTTTCCTTTGTGCATATACATCCCTCTGGTCTCCCTTTGATTCCTAATCTCCTCTTCCTATAAGGACACTAGTCAGATTTGGATAGGTCTCAAATAATGGCCTTAAAAAAAAAAAACTTAATTACCTCTTTAAAGGCCCTACCTCCAAATACGACATGGACTGAGATATTGGGAGGTAAGTTTCCAAAACACGATTTTGGACAACTAAATCTAGCCCATAACAACGCTAATGTAAACTTGTTTTATCAGAGCATTGTTTTATAAAAACCTAACCAATTGATGGATATTTGGGGGTTTTGCTTGTTTGTTTTGCCAAATGACAGCAAATATAAGAGTTATGATATATTTCCATTTGATTTTAGTTTGTGTGTTTTTTTTTCTACAAAGTCCTTTTTCCAAATACATCAAGATCAAAATAAATAAATTTCAGCTGTTCACATCTCAGAAGTATTTGGTTGAGCAAGTTGCAGCCACTATAACAGATTATTTAACTTCCATTTCTGAACTATTATTAAAAATAAAAATCAAATCACTCTAAACTCTCAGAAACTTAATAGAGACATAAAGTAATCTGTATTTAAAGTTTTACTTATGTACAACTAAAAAATTTTGATGCATTTGATTTTTTCTCTGGCTCCCAATCATATAGAAGTTTACTCTGTTTATTATTATTCAAAGTCCCTCTATGCTGTCATATTTTCTTTAATTTAAATCAATCATTGGGCATATTACAGATTAATCCCTTAGGTTAAATTTTTAGAAGTATGTTATTGGGTCAATAAATGGAGAATCTCTAAAGTTCTTTTTATCTACTACCAATTGCCCTACTATTAGGAGTATAAATTTCCATCTTCACTAGTTGTGTGTGAGAATATCTGCTTTTCTGTGTTCTTATCACAATTTATAATAATTATTAAACAAATTTCTTTGTAAATTTAAAAGATGAAATGTGATATATTACTTTATTTTGTATATATCTTATAACTGACAAAGTTGTACCATTTTTCAAGTTTATCGGCCAGTTGTATAAATTAGTCTGCGAATTCATTCATAGTTAAACATTAAGTTTAGTGTGGTGTACTTTCAAAGGACATATCACACTAAAATAATTTCACCTTTTAATCAGAAGTGAATGTAGATTCAAAGTACTATAAAGCTTTATAAAACTTGTTTTAATTTTTTCTCTCTCTCTCAAACTTTCCCTTCTTTCCATTAATCGACTCTGTTAAATAACTTCTTTGTGTTTGCTTGTGCTGATCCAGAATGCAAAGTGTGTTGAGGAACTAATAACAAAGTTCAATACCCACTCTGTTTTCAATCCAGATTCATTCGGAAACAAACCTAAGTGCATCAGAAAGATTAGGAATTGAAACGGAAACTTTTACTTTGCTCAGCTCTTACCTGTACTGTGCAGATGATGTCTCTGCATTAACATTTTTGCTCATCAAGAAATGTACATGGAGGCCCAGAAGCTCTCAAGAGCAAGGCTGAGATGTGACTTGGTTTTCTTTGACCTTTTATACATTTTGCCTGTGTAGTAATAAATAATTCAGTTTACCTTGAACAGTCTATCTTGTGCATAATTTTATGTCTTAACAGATGGACTGAGCCTTTTCTTATATTTCCAAGCCTTCAGGAGGTGCCCTGGGGGCCTACACGTAAACTCCTACACTCCTGAAAAGCCAACATGAATCTTTGTTGCATAAAGGAGGGCTGAATTCCTGAAAACTTTTTTCATTATTTGAATAAACTACTTTCTTATGACCAACCAGGAGAACTTTGTGCAAGGTATAGTGAGGTGAAAGGTAAAAGGTTTGGCAGAACTAAGAGGGAGGAAATGGAAGCAGTCAGAGCCTAATTATGGCTTTTTCCCTTTAAAGTATATTAAATTTTGTTCTTAAAAGAACTTAATATACTGCAGTTCTCTCTGATTCTATTGAGGATTAAGTTTTATAAACATGAATCTAGAGTTGCCTTTATTCTGGACCACAGCTTTTATCCCAAAGACATGGACTTTTTGGTGTCTTTACACGATGCTGTGCCAGAACACCATTGTCACCAAGCACAGAGTATTTCTATTCTAGTATTCTAGTATTTCTGCTCTTTTCTCATGTAGGAACTATTTTAGGCCTCACAGAAACTGGCCTTGCATGCACACCTTGGCCCAAGAACTCATGGATAAATGAAGCCTGTCTTTGTGCAACTTCCTCCTCTCTGGTACTTAAATTCTACAGGTTCCAGAAATTTTAACAAATTGAGCTCTGATTTCTGTTTCCTTAGATGAGGGGGCACCATGTTCTCCTTGGACCACATTTTGTATTTTATCTTTATTCTAGCAGAGACTTGTCCATTCACTCTTGCCATTTCTGTTAGAATTATATCCACATCTCAAGGCACAGTAAAGAGCTGCCAATTTCATTATGCCTTGCCTAATTATGTCAGCCAGGAAAGATTAGCCCTCCCTCTGTATTTATTTTGTGTCATTCTTATCATGTGAGTGACATATCATTTGGCATGGCAATTTTTTGTGTATGTATCTAAACTCTTTTAGTTTATAACTTTCTTATGAAAAAATGTGTTTTTTTTTTATAATTTTTAAAATCAGTGCCTATCCTAGGATTTGCCCATGATAGGTATTAAAAATATTTTCTGAACAAATTATATAAGTAAGTAATGTGTTACTTGGATGACAGAATTCAATTATAGCCAAGCCAGTAATACCTTTAGTTATGTGTAAAGTTTATTTGGGGCTACATTGACTTTTCACATCATTTTCATCTAGGGTGGCCAGGAAACCATTATCCATTAGCACCCTAGCAGTCTCAGTGACTATCTCAATTGTGTTTGCGATTTTCATGTGATATCTAGCCTGCAAGACACTCTCCATCACATTTCATGCCTCAATATGACTACCTGCCTGACTGTCTTCTTGTTGCATGGCAACTGGCAGAAAGCAAAACTCTCTGTTCTCCGCTTTGACTAGATTTTGTTATCTCAAAAGTTTTATATCAGAAATTTCTGAGTTATCTTTTTTTGGGGGTGGTGTAAAGAAAGATTATGATATTGTTTAGAAAGGGAAGTATATGGATTCAAAATTTTTATATTTGTACTCCATCCTTGCTAAGAACCAAGTAAGTCACTTTAGCTCTGTTTTTATCTATAAAATCAGACTTACAGATTCTTTCTAAGAATTAAATAAGAGATAAGCAATGTTAAATCTAACTTGTGAAGCCTGTTCAAATATAATTAATTGTCATTATTATTACGAGTTGTCTTTATGAGAAAAATAAAAATCACCGAAATAAAATTATTTTTTAAATTTAATTGTCAGAATTATTTGTATATACTTCTTATTTCATAATAGTATATAAATACAGGGTAACATGCTTTCCTAACTGGAAGATAAAGAAAAAAAAGCTAAATCATAGAGAAAAACTACAAACTTACTTAAATAGTGAAAAGCACCACTCCAATTCCCAATATAATAAATCATTTCTAATTTATTTTTCAACTGTTTCAGTAAGAGGTTTTCTATCTATAATTCTCCTGCTGTTTACATATCATTTCTCTTAAGTGGATTAAGATAACTTTATTATCCCTGTATTCTTTTTATACTTACTGATGTTGCCCAAAGTTAGAAAAATGTCACGATTCTTAGTTTTGTATTCTAGCACATCCTGAACAAGTAATAATACATTTGCCACACAACATATTGCTGTTTGAGTATCTAGTTGTGGTTAGAGATTTCGAAGTTTATAAAGTCATGAGTTTTAACATAGAAACTAATACGTAGGTAGATATATAATTATAAACTGCCAAGAAAATGAATTCTCATTTTTTGTGGTCTTCAAGGTCACTATGATATTGTCCTAACGTTACTCCAACAATGTTCCTATTCCTTGAACTTTGGTCATGCTATTACACATTTACTATATCTACATTTTTTTTTTATTTTGCTCATGCTGTTCCCTTAGCCTGAAATAATTCCCTCTTACTTTTCCACCTACACAAACCAAACTCATCTTTCCAGCCTGAATGGCAGTGTATATGGAATCTTTCCTACTGTAATTAATGTTTGAGAACATGGGCAATGGAATCTGATTGTCTGAGTTCAACTCCTGAATTTGCCATTTATTTTATTTGTGACTTTGGGCAAGTTACTCTCTGTTGGTCTCAGTTTTGTTGTGAGTAAAATGAAGATATTTATAGCATCTATCTCCTTAGAATATATTTAAGGATTAAATGTGATATTACATATTTAAGGCACTTCCAATGCCTAGACAAGAAAACACTCATTAACAGCTATTCACTCTCCAATTCAAAGCAATAATTGTTTTCTCTGTATACTCATATAATTTTCTTCTGTTTTTATCATGGGCTTATTTTATTCTGCTTTATGTTAGATGATATTATGTCACAAATTCCTTGTGATTGAGATTATGTAATTTATTCCCTTATGTACTTCCAGTAGCTAATATAATGCTTTGCACATAGGTGATATTTAATGAAAGCTTTTAAAAAAGGAAATAGTAAATAAAAATTGGAGATGACACCTTGGATAACATGTTGATTTTAAGTAATTGCTACAATTAGCTTGGCATCATAATCTTAGCAAAAAAGGAGCAAAGGAACAATTAGAGAATTTCAATTTTTCCTATTTTCAAGATCTCTTAGGCAACTTTGGCTTGAGACATATCAATCCTCTGTATTTGTATCCACTATAAACTCAACAGTGTACTGGATCTTGAGTTAATACTCTTGAGTGTCTATTAAATATACCTGAGTGAAGACATATAGTTTTTCCATTAGGCATGGTTGACAGTTACTGTTACAATTGTTCCTACATTAAAAGCAGATACTCAAAGACTTCTGCTTCTGCCTGAAGGAATACTAGGGATAGTATTTACCACCCTACCTTAAATAACTAGAAAACAGGAAGATACATGAAAAACAATTTTCACATTTTGGAAAACAAGCAACATAGATCAGGATACTGGAAGGAAATAAAACAAATGAGGTGAGCACTGTGATTGCCCAATTTACTACAGAGAATTTTCAGTCCAAAGTGTTGGAAAGTAGAATCCCAACAGAATCTAGCAGCTTTGCTGACTTGAAGAGTCAGAGTTTGGAGTTTGTAGAAGACAAGGTGACTAGAATTTGAGGGCCAGAAAGGGGATGCAGAGAAAAGAGACTTTCATTAGTTTTTGGCTGAGTACTGATCTGTACATGCGTTTGAGGAAACCACTTAAATTTAGGAGAAAAACAATGGAAAGAAGTTGGTAGATGAAAGTCAGAACTCACACAGAAGTGGTAATAGTTTTTATTCTAAATAGCCAGAATAGAAAAATCTTATAATACATAGTTTGTCATGTATAGTCCTCAGGGTATTTCCTCAGTAGTGGAGCCACAGAAACTGCTCTGGATTCATTTTAACAAAACTTGAAAGCAAACCTAAAAATGATCAAAGTGATTTTAAGCAACTTAAATGAATCCCAGAACAAAGGCCAACAATATTTAAATACAGCAAAATCTAGTACCAATCAACATAAAATTCACAGTGCCAAACACTCAACCACAAATTTTCAGACTTTCAAAGAAACAGAAAAATACTCTGAATGACCAAGAGATTAAAAAGTCCCATAATTACAGAGATGATAGAGTAATAGATAAAAACTTTTTAAAAAATCATAAATATCACCCATATGTTTAAGGGATAGAGAAAAACCTTGTAATGCTGGGAAGAAAATTGGATATATAAAAGGTCCAAATGAAACTTCTAGTGATAAAAAAATATAACATTGAAACAAAAAACAAAGCACTGAAGGAGATTAACAGCATACTAGACACTGCAGAAGAGTAGTAAACTTGAAAACAGCCAAAAAAACCCCAAAACAAAAACAAACAAAAAACCAGAACAACAAAAACAACCCCTCAAACAAACAAAATAAAGCATAGTGAGAGAAAAGAAATTGAAAAAGAGAAGTACAAGAACATTAGTAAGTTGTGGGACAATATAGAGGATCCTATTGAATATTTAATTAGATTATCAGAAAGCGTAGAAAGAGAATAGAGGACAGAAAAAACGTTTGAAAAAATAATGACAAAAATTTATTCAAATGTGTTGAAAACTCTACACCCACAAATCAAATGGTATCACTGAGACCCAAATAGAAAGAAACATGAATTAAAGCATACCGAGGTAAATCATGCTCTAATTGTTGTAAACCAATGCTAAAGAGAAAAATTTTAAAGCAGCCAGAGAAAGGTACATTACATATAGATCAGCAATGATAAAAATGACATCAGATTTTTTTTTTAAGTAACCAAACTTGCCAAAAGATAATGAGGCATCATCTTTAAAGTACTGAAAGAAAAAACATGGACATAAAATTCTACGCCCAGAAAAAATAACTTTGAAAGATGAATAAAATACTTTCCTAGATGAACAATAGCTGAAAGGATCAATTGCCATCAGATATGCACAATGGAAACTTTGAGAGAAGTTTTTTAGACAGAAGGAAAATGATGCTATATGGAAATTTGGATCCATACCAAAGAATGAAGGGCACTTGAAATAGTTAATATGAGGGTAAATATAATAGCCTTTTCCCTCATTGCTTTAAAGATTGTTAGAAGATAATTGACTTTAAAGCAAAAGTAATAATAATGGGGTTATAACACGTGTAGAGATAAAATGTATGACTGCAGCACCACAAAGGAAGGAAGTGGGATCATGTAAGTATATTGTTCTAAAGTTTTTACACTGGGTATGATGTACGATAATATTTAAAGATAGACTCTAATAAGTTCAGAACTCATTTGTAAACCCTAACAAATAACTCTAGCAAACCATTAAAGAAATCTAAACAAAGAAATATAACGAATAAGAAAGCAATAGAAATAAAAAAGAAAAATAAAGAAATCCCCAATCCCAAAGAAGGCAGAAAAAAGAAAAAATAGAACAAAGAACATGTAGGATGAAGACAAAATAAGAGCAACATGATTTTAAACTCAATTTTATTGATAATCACATTACATATAAGTGGTCTAAACATACCAATGAAAAAGCAGGGCTTGCCATTTAAAAGTATGATTCTTCTATATGTTGTCTAAGTGGTACCCCATTTGAAATATATAGACCCATATAAGATCAAAGTAAAAAAATGGTAAAAGATATACTACAAAACACTTATCAAATGAATGTTATACTTACTACATTTATATCAGATTTCAGAGCAGAGCATTACCAAAAGCTACAGAGAGAAATTGTATATGCACCAAATTACAAAGTTTAAAAACACATAAAACAAAAACTGACAGAACTGAAAGGAGAAATGGACATATGTACATTTATTATTAAAGATTTCAACATTTCTCTATCAGTAGTTGAGTTAACAAGTATAAAGAAAATCTGTAAAGATAGAAGAATTGAATGACACCTTCAATTAACTTGACCTAATTGACATTTACATAACACTCTCCTCAGAAAGAAGACATGTTTTTTTCAAGTGCATATGTAATATTTACCAAAAAAGGCAAGAATCAAAATGATATAAAATATGTTTTCTTATTAAAATAAATACATTAGAAATAAATTACAGATATCTAGAAAATCCAAAATACAATAAAATTAAATAATGCTCTTCTAAATAACTCCTGGATCAAAGATGGACTTGCTGGAGAAATTGGAAAATATTTAAACAGTAAAAATAAAAAAACATGACTTCAAAATTAGTGATCTGTGGCTAAGCAGTGCTTAGAAAGAAAAATTTATAGCATTTATTGATTATATTATAAAACAAAAAGATCCCAAACCATAATCTAGATGATGCTGAAATAATTAGGTTACCATATGCGGCAACAACAACAAAAAATAAAGAACATGGACCTTCAAACTATATACAATTTTGTATATAAAAATTCAAAATTGATCAAGAATCTAAATGTAAGAGTTAAAAATATAAAACTTTTTAAAAATAGCATAAAAATTTGTGACCTTAAATTAGGCAAAGATTTCTTAAATTGAACATGAAAAGTAGGAATTATTTAAAAAAACATTAGATAAGTTGAGATTTATCAAAATTATATACTTTGGCTATTCAAAAGACTTATGAAAAAGTGTCAGGGCATGAGTTGGGAAAAAATATTTTTAAAACATGTCTGATAAAGGTTTATGTTCAGAAGATACAAAGAACTCTTACAACTCCAAAATAAAAAGATTTCATTAAAAGACAATGAGACCAAAATATGTGCATTTATAGATGTCCAATAAGCATATAAAAAGTTGCTCGATTTGATGAAACATTAAGAAAATGAAAATTAAAAGCCAAAACTAGATACCTATGCATACCTACCAGAATGGCTTTAACCCAAAATACAGATAATGGCAGGTGTGGATCAGGAAGTGTAACAAACTCATTCACTGTTGGTGGGAATGAAAAATTATACACCTACTTTGGAAAATAGTGTAGTGGTGTCTTATAAAGTTAAACATACACTTATCATATGACCCAACAATTCTACTCCTAGATATTTTACCCCAAAGAAATATAAACATACATCCCTTCAAAACACTGGACTGAAATATTTATAGCAACTTTATTCATAATAGTTTTAAACTGGGAATAAATCATATTTCCCTCAATAGACAAATGGATAAGCAAATTGTGATCTAACCATAGAATTAATGCTACTCATTAATAAAATAGAATAAACTAACACATACAACATGGATGAAGTTCAAAAGCATTTTGCCAGATGAAAGAGGTCAGTCATAAAGGACCACATACTGTATAAATTTATTTATATGAATGTTTCAAAAAGGCAAAACTAGTGGTACAAAGTGGATCTATTTACTACAAAAGGGTCAAGTGTGGGTAGAGTGAAAGAAATAATCTATCGTGATAGTGGTGGTGGTGTACTTTTGCCAAACCTCATTGAAATGTATATTTCAAATTGGTGAGTTATACTGTTAAAATTATGCCTCAATAAAACTGATAAAATATCAGCCACCCATAGTGGAATAAATTTTTCAGGAAGCAAAAAATAATCTCTTAGTTATTTAGCTTTTCTTACTTTTCACTGACATTAATGCTGGTGTTACATCGTACTCATCATGTTTGTTGAAATCTAACATTCACTAAAAATGAAGAAGTGCACATTAATAAACAGAAACACTCTTTGGGAGGACGGTATAAGATTCCTTTGGTAGAATGAAGTGACAGGAAAAGTAAATAATAATCAGTCATAATCTAATTAATTGCTAAGTGGTAGAATGCAATGTGAAAAGCTCCATGGAGATGAGGATAGCTCCTTTGGTTAAAAGTGCTTTAATGCCTCTTGAATCCCAGGTGTGGAAGAAAGAAGCAGGAAAAAAAATTCACAGCAAAGCTGTCAGACATGTTGGGTCTTTGGCTCTCAGAAAGAAAGGTCACTGCTGCCTTTTCAAAATGCTAACAGTAATCTTTCTTAGGCAGTAGCAGTGGTTCTATTATCAGCTGAGCAAACTGCATTGTCGTGATTGACAAGGTTTCCACCTCCAGATTTCCACCTTCATAACTGTGCTTAACAATGTGGTGCTTGCAATCTCCTGCTCAATATGAGAATTCAACAGGGTTTAGGAAGGCAGAACCCAGCATGGGCTCCTGTGGCGGGTACTTCTCATTGCACTCTCCTGTGGAATGTTTGCTTAGCAAGTCAAGCCGTTGAAGGAAGCAAGAACTTTGGAAGCAGAAAATACTGTTGGCATAGCCCGAACACTTCTCAGTGCGTATTTGTGACAATCTGCTAGAAGTCCAGTGTCAGTACGTAATGACATTTTCACCAGAAAGTGAGTAGGAAGAGATAGATTAAAAGTCCATTTTAATAGAAAAGTGAGAAATCAGCATGGTCCTGTCGGTTGGTAATGGGATTATTCAGGGAATTTCACCTGGAAGTCATGAGCTCATATTCTGTAAAACATGGACCAATCAGATTTGTGGGTGTGTGCCTCAGATGGGCACATATTTAGTTTAATGCTCTGCTGTTACCATCTTGAAATTATTGGTAGTTTTATCTGTGAACTTCTGTTTGATAAGTGAAACCCAATAGACAGGGGAGCACATGTGACATGTGTGGTATGTATTTGTCATTCCTTTCCACCTCATTCATGTATAATCTGCACAATGCCCCATGAGTACAGAATTCCAGTGGACCCTCAATGCATGGGAATTCAGCAAGACAAAGTGAATACGATGTAAGCAAACATGTTATGTCTAACACTAGGTGAGTCCATAGATAGTCTTGAGAGTTCGAGAGGCCATATTTTCTATTTGAACCAGAATTTGCTTCAAATATAGCACGTAGATAATGGCATTCTTTAGGAAAAACCAAAAAATCTTATCATATGGTTTCTTAATTATGCTAATACCTTGTTTTCACAACCATTTCTGCTGAAAATGATGATTTAGAAGGAAAAAGGAAAGATAAGAAGGCTTAATTCTTTTTTTCTTTTAATCATTATTCATCATTAAACTGAAGATAGAACAAATTTTTAGAAACTGTACATTTCAAATAGTGAAATGAAAGCAGTTGAGTTAGTTTTGTTCATTATTTCCACTGTTTTGGTGAGAATGAAATACATATGCATGTACGAGTTACAAAATACAAATTGTATAATTTTAGTGATTTTGTATATGAGTTAAATGTTCTTATATTTGCATTTAAAACTAACAGTGAATGATAAAGACGAATGGTAAACTTATTCTAATAACTAAAAATTTTAATTCTTCTTTACTTATAATTATAAATAGCAAAGAAAAAATACTGTGATGAATAAAGAGACTGTAGAACAAAAGAAAAATCTTTGTATTTCAGTGCCTTTAGTGATACTTTTTCCTGCTTTTTGAACAGGGATCCTTAATTTTTATTTTAAACTAGGCCCTGACTATATAATTTTCAGGGCCCTGATATAAATACTAGGTGCTCTCCCAAGTGAAATTCATTAGGGCTGTTTTACATGTCAAATATCAACTATCAAAGGTGGCTATACACTTTAGTAATTTTGTACCTCTACTCAGCCTTCTAACATAGGTTGAACAATTAGTAGACTTTTTCTATCTTGAGTAAGACTGTGCATCAAACAATCCATCAGACAATAAAATATCTACTAGGTCTACGGCCATGCCTATCTAGTACTTGGATAGGAGACCACCTACAAAGACCGGGTGCTGTAGGCATTAAAAAAAAGAAAAGTACTATATGCCATTTACCCATTATAAAATCTTTATAACTTAGTTAAAGGAACAGATATTTACATAGCAAAATGATACAAGCTATCTAAAATAGACATAAGAACACACAGGTAAGAGTGATGTAATTGCTGGCTAAACACTTATGGATGACAGACTTGACTTTACCAAGATGGTATTGTTTCAGCACAGTTGAAAATAGAAGAATTTTTTGCAGGTAATTGGTGGATTGATGGGAGGACATTCCAGGCCAAGGAATACTTTATTCCCATAACTAAATTCACCATAGTGCATTCTTCTTGTGAGTTTTAGAATTTGTTGTTTGCATTCTTTTTTAGAGTTTTCTGTATAAAGTAAGGCTAGTTATTGTGTTCGTGGCAATGTACATGTGTATTCCCTTTAAAATTTTGGTTCCTCTTTTCCCTTATAAGGATACAGGTGATATTTTTTTAAATAAAATGTTTTTGTGCCATTATCTTCCCCTTATGGTTTTGAAAAAATGATTTTATTTTGAAAAATAACCTGGAACATTTGACCTCTTTTTGCTATCACCAGTGAAGGAAGATATATAAAAGTTGTGGTGTTGGTAGTAGGGAGAAAAAAAAAAATCAATCTTGAGTTATGGAGAAATTCACCAGGGACATGGCTCCACCAGTAACATCAGCAGCAAAATGATGGGATTAGGGTTATAACTCAAGATCCAGGATGCTTTTGAAATTTGAGGTATGATAACATTCCAATGTATTAAGTAGAAGCAGTATCCTATAGGAATCGAAGATGTTTGTGGTAACTGCAAGTCTTCCTCAGCCTTGGAAAGAGGAGGGTGGGATGTAATGAGGACACTGTTACTATTTTGACTAAAAGGGAAAAGATAGGTACTGGTCATGCAGAGCAACGTAATTTTGTATTCTGTGCCATCTCTCTATTCCTCTGATAGCAGGAAAGTGGGGGAATGAAAGAAGTAATTATAGGAAATGAGATGGAGGAATCTTTTAAGGGTGTAGTATGGCTGAAGGGCAATAATACGGAGAGCAGTTACAGGCTCTGATTTTCCACTGCTCAAATGACTATGTGCCCAGCCCTCCCTTCTCGTCTGAGAAAGATGTACTGGCCACAGAGCGGGAATCAGTGCTCATAACTGAAGAATGGGAAATGAAAGTCTGCCTGGAACTGTGGTGGCTAAAGGTTATGGTTAAACTATGTTTATTTGTAAACACGCCCATGTTGGAGGCGAATGTACACACTTTGAAAGATGGTTTTCCCCCAGAGATAAATGTCTTGTGGCCACTCCCATCCTGACCCTCTCTGAAGAGGCTTTTATAAATGATATTCTCTTACTTCCCTTTATTTGGCTTTTAGCAGTAGGAAGCCAAGAAAAGGCCCAACTTCGGTGCTGAGGGCTCTGGGGAAGAGGAGCAAAAATAACACCTGCAGGTGGGGAAGGCTGTTCAGTGACCCCGGTGTGCAGAAGGCCATGAAGAAATTATGAGATTAGAGAATTGAAAGAGTGACAGCAACTGCTTTTCAGCAGCTTTCTCCTGCTTTGTTGCCTTGAGAATAATTCAACTAGCAGAATCATTTAGAGCCTGGGAAAATAGCGCAAAGTAAAGAAAAGGGCTAGAAATCATAGTTGTCCAACCTAGGAAGAAAAGAGATATTCGAGCTTGACCCAAATGTTCAGAAGTGGAATGGCTGAACAAGTCATGTTAGGAGAATAGCAGAGCATACTTTTCTGCTTTGCATTTTCCTAGGGAAAATAATAGATATACCTAAACATTAAGAACATCTTAGGTAATTTACAAGGAGCATTAGTAAGGCCAGGAAAATTTTGTAAGCCAAACTAAACACCTCCAGAATTTTAAGAGTGGGCAGAGAATACAATTAAATAGCGAATGAAGAATAATGGTTTCTTTGAAAAGGATCGAAGCAGCTAACAGGCCTTTATATAGTCGCTTTTAACTTTCTGTTGAACTGCCAGTGAAGACAAAAAGGCAAAAACTCATAACACCAACAAAACTGAAAATTTCAACCTATTTCCATAATCTTGGTAACTGTGATTGTTAGAGGTGGAGGTGTATTTAAAAGTGAACTTAATAAATTTCATCAATTTCATTTTCCAGCTTTTTTGAGGTATAATTGACATATATAACATTGTGTAAGTTGAAGGTATATAATGTGATGATTTGGTACATGTACATTGTGAAATGATTACCATAATAAGGCTATTTAATATATTCATTACCTCAAATTATTTCCTTTTTTTTTTTTTTTTTTTTTGGTTATTGTGAGAACATTTAGACTTACTTTCTTAGTATCTTTGTGCTCTGTTGGTAGGAATGTAAACTGTACAGCCCCTGTGAAAAACAGTATGGATGTTACTCAAGAAATTGAAAACAGAACTACCATATGGTCCAGCAATCCCACTTCTAGGTATCTTTTATCAAAAAGACAAGAGATAACTGCTATGCCGGCCATTGGTTTCTTTGGTGGTGAAAGCTGCTGAGGTTGTCTGCAGAGCAGGTCACTGGGAACCCCAGTGGCTCCTGTTGCTATGTAGCTAATATTGGCAGTTCCTGTTCTTCTTTCCAGTTTGTTCTACCTGTCTCTATACATCTCAGCTTTGCCAGCCTCTCATGGGGTGGAAATGGAAGTGAGTCCTTCCTGCAGCGGCTTGAAAGGCTTGGGAATCTGGTCACTTACCCTGCTGTCCCTTTCCTGGTGAAAAAACTTTTCCTAACTGTGGGTTCCTTCTTGGTACTGGCAGAGCTGGCCAGAGGAATGTGATGAGTAAGGAAATATGAAACTGTCTTCCTTCTCTTTTTGTTCGATTATATTTAGATTTTTTGTTCCACTGTGCTGCTGAAATTTCTTAAGTGGACTCCTGAGCTCTCTCTGAGCTTTTTTGTTCATAGATAGCTATCTTAATTGTTGATTTGGGTGGGGGGGGTATGGGCTTGGGGTCTCCTTCTTCACCATCTTGGTGTCCTTTGGTGAACATTTCAAATGACCCACCCTCTGATATATTCTTTCATCTACTTTGACTAGTCTAGGTTCAGAAATGTGGTGTTTTCACCAACCAAATGAATACAATTACTACTTTAGAGTTGCTGCTGTTTTAAGTAACTAGAGTTTTATTATCCTTTTTTCCTCACTTCCTATTTCAAACCTTTTTCCTATACAAATTTATGGACCACACTCTGAAAACATCCAAACAAACAATTTAACAGGAGGGAGGAAGGAGAGAGTGACTCATAATATAGAATCGCATCCTGGGATGGTAGTCAGCAAGTACCATAGTAGGAAGTGTGGTGAAGAGGATACCCAGTAGTATTTCATCTTTTATAATGTCTGGGGAATAGGTTGGGAGAGTTGAAGATCTCGCATTAGTCCACAAGTGTCACAATTGATAGGAGAAGGAATTACATTGAACTGTGTAGATTTGGTATGTACCACTTGACATGTTACATTTGATACCTTCCTTTTACTGGGGAAAGGTATTTAGAACACTAGTTATTGCTCCTGGATTCTTTTACTGACAGAGCTAGAAAAAAAAATGTGTGCACGCATTTGTATGTGCAGGTACACACACATGCATGCATATGTAAGAAGTCATGAGTTTTATACTAATACTTCAACTGCAGTCCTACAGGTTGCCTCATTGCCTTCTTTCATTCCATATTGATATCTCTCTTAGGAGAACCAGAATTCTCAGCAACATCAATATATTTATTTGTTCAATCCTATAATTTACCTAAAATTGTTTCAAGATTTTTATATCTATTCTATTGAAAAAAACCTACTAATAATAGTTCACTATATATGTACAGTTTTTATTTTCTTTAGACTAAGAGTATATATTCAAATTACATTGTTCAAAAATACTTTGGTTTATTGTTTTATCCCCTTCATTTGAAATACAGATATGTTTGTTTCTCCTATTCTTGTTGATTTAAATTTATTTTTTTTGCATATATAGAACACTAATATAATTCCAAGTATTAAAAGTGTACACTCCTTCCCTTATCCTTCCCACATGTCCCTCCCACTTACATAGGTAATCAAGTTTATTAGTTTCTCATTCAGACTTAAACTGTTTCTATTTGTAAAAATGAGCAAATACATATGTGATTTCTATTCAAAAGGTTGCATACTATATATAGTCTTTTTCACTTTTTTTTTTTGCTTGACATTATATCATGGAAATTATTTCATGCCAATTGGGGCAGATATACCTCTAAAAGGTAGAGTGAATGTCAATATTGGATTTGTAACAGAAAAAAGAGCAACGGCCATGAATAATAATATTCTAAAGCCATAATCTCCCAGACTAAATTAAGGGAGACATAAACATATGAGTGAGGTCACGATGTGTTTTAAAAGGAAAAAAAATCATCAACAATGATCAACATAAAGACCTAAGCTGGTAAAACTTATAAAATTCAAGAAAAATTCCTATGGTTATCCAGGCAGATATTAAAAAGTCATCTTTATGAGAAGAAGATAAAGCTGGCTCAGCATCTTTCAGTGCCAGAAGACAATGAAGCAATGTCTAAAGATTTTGGAAGGAATGTGGGACCAAAAAATACTATACTCAACCAAGATGTTATCCTCTAGCAAGGCACCAGAGAGAGATCTTCAAATGTACAAGAACTCAAGGACTACAGCATACAGGAAATGCCTTGAGTTTATTACTTTTTAACAAAATCAAGCCAACTGAGAGAGTAATCAAAACAAGGAACACAGGAATTTGGAAGATATATGAAAAAACTGATAGCGATTATTAAACCTATTTAAATGTAGAACTGAAGCCAAACGAGTTTGGAATTACTGGTATGCAGTGAAATTTAACTATTACAAACGTTGAAAGAAATCTACATCATGTAAAATACAATATTAGTATAAATATATTCACACAAAAGTCCCATTGTGATAATTTTCTTATCTTTGAAAAAGTAAGTCAGTTGATTCCAGTCCACTTTTAAAATAATAAAAGAAATGGAGTATAAAGGTGAAATCTAAAACCAGAAGGTATGCTTTCTAAATTTTAGGGAGAGAGAGCGTAAGAGGAAAAAATATGTATATATTACAGATCAAATAATAAAGTTATAAGAAACAGAAATAAAATTGTAGATTACCAACAGCAAGAAAAATAAAAATGCCAAATTAAGCCAACCATTGCATTGCAATAATTAATGGGATAATTATCCCATTATTTTATTTTATTTTATTTTATTTTATTTTATTTTATTTTATTTTATTTTATTTTATCAACCAAATGTTTTGCCATGAAAAAATATCAAATTAGAAAGATTGTTGTCTCATGTCTCTCATATAGCAACATATATAGAAATTACAAAATGAATAGCAACAAAAATATCCTCACCAGTTTGTAATTTATAAAATCCCCTCTGTTTAATTACTTTTGGGTAATTAAAAAAGTTAAGTAAAAGAGTAAAATAAAAAAAAAAATTACAATCTAATAAGGAAATAATGATAAATATAACTTTCAAGACCCATGGCATGTGGGCAAAGCTTTGATTAGAGAAAAATGCAAAGCTTTTAATATTCATCTTGCTGAGCAAAAAGAATGATAAAATAAGTGAATTACATTCCACATGAGAAACGAGAAAATGACCAACAAATTAAACCAAGGAAAAGCGGAAGAAAGGAAATAATCAAGATAAAAGCAGAAAATAATTTAAAAAGAGGAAAAACTCAATATCAAAATTGATAATCCATGAAAAAACTCTTTAGGGGAAAAGTCAATAAAATAGATAATCCATTAGCTAGCTCAATAAAGAAAACCACAGCGAGCACATTATACTAAATCAAAAGGAAATTGGAGAAATAACCAGAGATGCAGAAAAAAATAAATTATATAACTCTATTAAGATACATTTGGGATCCTGGAATGGATGACTTTCTGGGAAAATAGAAATTACCAAATTATAAAATGGGGAAACCTAAAAAGGTCAGTAACCATGAAAAGAAAAAAAACTGATAGAATTATAAAACAACATTTCTTCTCAAACACCATTGAGCCTGGAACATTTAATAAATAAATTCTTTCAAACCAATTAAAATTATTATTCTTGGGAGGCTAGAAGGAGACAGGCTTTAAGTTAAATATTAAAGGTTGGAAAGGACAATTTCCAAATAAAGACAAAGAGCTTGGATGTTTGAGGTGTCACTGAGGGACAACGACTGGATCAAGTCTCCCCCCTTAGAGTCTTATTATTAACTACATAAACAACGATATGAATATTAACACATGAATGTATGCAGTTTAGCATTCCTGGGAAGTTCCACGTCTATTATTCATTGGACACTGGCCAGGTCCTGGGATGGGCAACTCTCTTCAGCTGCAGGCTCTCCCTGAGGACACTCAGCTGAGAGCTGTCAGCTGCCGCCCTTTCCAGCAACTGAAAAGAAATGCTTGAATCCCAAAGCGGAGAGGACTGGACAGCACTCCACAGCACCCCGTGCAGTCCACACCTTTCATTGCTTGGGTACACTTTTTTTTTTTCTTTTTTCTTTTTGGCTAAACCTTCTGGGAGAAGCTCTTCCAGGAATCTGGTGGATCTCTTTTCTTGATGTAACAAGAACCCAGTTAGTGTGATAAACTACAGCCTTTACATTGTCACCAATATTCATTGTCTCCCTTTTCTACTATCTATTCTAGAATCATCAGACCTAGCAGTCTTGGTGGCAGACCTGGTGAGGTGAATCAAACCCTCTTTTCTTATAGGTCCGAGTCCCTGGCGACTACCTTCTCAAGCTGTGACTGCAGAACTTATCCATTTTCCATCAAAGTTAGGGAATGGAGAAATGTAGATCACATTTTCCCCAAATTTCTCCCTGTCCCCATTGTGTAATAGAAGCTCTACCTCCTCATCATCATTTGTGTCAATTACTTGTGACAGAGTGATACTTATTCCTTTATCTGCCTTCTTATGCACAAGAAACCTGAAGCACCTAGATGGCAGCCATATTTTAAAATATAATGGAATTTTTGCTGTGTCCACTGGTGGACATATTTCTCTTCTGGCAGTAAAAACTTCTAAACATGCAGATCCCAGCACTGCAGGCACTGGATGCACGAATTCCTTGAGTTAGTCACTTGGATTAATGGTGTTTTACTATTAGAGACATGCAACAATTGTTGATTTAGAGCAGTGGTTTTCAACTGAGGGTGATTTTGTATCCTTAAAGGACATATGGCTATGTTTGGAGACATTTTGCTTGTCATAGCTCATACTACTTGCATCTAGTGCGTATAGACAGGAATGCTACTAAACATCCTACAAATACAAAGGGCAGCCCCTGCAACAAAGACTTATGTAGTAAAAACTACCAATCTTGCTGAGGTTGATTTAGAGTATATACTGTATCTTGGAGGATGATATGCCATCCTTGCAGGGTATCATCAAGCTGACACTTTAATGTGACTTCCACTGGTTATTATAGGCAGAAACTTCTGGGTATGAATGAACTGGATGAATCCTATGATCTTGTACCCACTATCATGCCCCATTTTTGGTAAAATGGATTCCTTGACCCCATGTAAAATTATTCAGGATCTTGTGTAGCAGATCAAACACTGCAAGTCCAGTATGGTGTGTTGACTGAGATCCTCTAGGGAAAGAAATTTGGCCATGAACTCATGCCAAATTTGGGTTGTTCTGGTCATAGATAAATCACTGTGTATTCTTGAGTTAAGATTTAATGAAGTCAATTTACTGCCAAAAGGCCGATTGGACTCCACGATTGGACTCACTTTTGATTTTTGTAACTGGCAGATTGGGGTTTCAGCAAAGGAGGTAACTAGATCATCCTTGTTGAACTGACATCATGGCAGTAGGGAAGAAAATAGCAAGGACTGGCTAATGTGAATGGGCCAAATCAATCTATTTAGTTATTTTTGCCTTTTCTCTAGCAGATGCTCTTTGGAGGGCTACAAAAATCTTTTGTGGTACAAAAACCTTCACGTTTCATTTCCTCACTTAGGCCCATGCAGATGCCTCTTTCCAGATTTCCTTGTGCCCCATCTTCAAGTTTTTCTCCTTCCAGGTTCCTGATCAACCAGCTCAGCCATTCACTACTGTCCAAGTATACATATATGTTCTGTCCTTGGGCCACTTCTCTTTTCCCACAAATTAGGTGGCTGATTGCACTGTCCTGCCCATTAAATAGATTCCTCATTACAACTGATTTTAAGCATCATCCACGAATGGGGCTATAATGTAGGTGTCTCTTTTCAGTTTGCATCCACATGCTAAGCCAACCAGTCTTTGTTCCAAGCTCGGACAGGAGGTGCCACTTTAATAGTAATGGGTGACAGGAGACCTGATCATTTGCTTGTGCAGCTTGTGCCATTTGGCCCTGCTCATGCCCTAGTCTAGATATACCACTTGCATCTTACAATGGATAAACTGTTGGGCTCACCTGACTGTGTCTTGGTGAATTTCATGGAACCCTGATTATGATCGACAGTTCTGGTCAACTTCCTTATCATCTACTCTAGATTTCCTTTGTTGTACAGATTGAATGACACTTTTGTTGGTTGCCTATTGATCTTGCCCCCAATCTTAATATTTTCATGTTATTTCAGCCATGTTAATGATTACTGAATGGAATTATCTAATAAAGGTAGAAGATTATAAATATAGTCCCAGTGATAGATAGAGTGACTATATTGATATAGAAAAATGCCAGTCCCAGCTTTAGACATTTGACTCACCTTTGAAGCTGATGTTTTTCTTTATTCTATTCTCATATTTAAATCTTGTCTTACACTTCTAGTCTAGCTTAATCATATAGTCTATTGCTGTCTTTCAGAATTCTCTGTTGTATTTGACATTTTTCTTTCCTTGTTAGACATTTCATTAGTCCTTCTGTTTTAAATTCTATATATTTGATTTTTATTTAAGTTTAGGGCCAGAGGGTGTTTTTTTTTTTTTTTTTACCCTAGAGTTTTACAATAGCTTTGATTTGCTATTTCACAGGATTTTTCTCTTGACTTCACAACATTATTGTTAAAAATTATTTTCTTTCTTCTTTTTTCCCACTTTTTTATGTTATCCAATGTTCTTTTGATATATTCTGAGGGAAAAAAAAACATGAATTTTTCTTTGTTTGTTTCTGGCTACATGTAAAGCTAACTTGCAGCTTGGCGAGTTATTCCATTGACTAAAATTAAAATGTCTTGCTGAGAGAGAGTTCTCCACAATATAGCTTAGTGTTAGAGGACATGATGGGTATAGTGTTATGTACAGTTCATTCATTCATCTAGAAAATTTTAAATGAGTGACTACATATGAGATACTGGAGAATTTTAGGAAGTATTTGTATTAGGGGTTACCAAGACCACCACCATATTCAGTGATTTGCTAGAAGGACTCATAGGACTCAGAAGTTACTATAGAGTTATTGTAGTGAAAGGATATAGAGGAAAACCTGCAAAGTGAAAAGGCATATGGGGTGATATGTATTTGTATACAGCACACTACAGTATTCAGCTACTATATTTTATATATTATATTATATATTATAGGCAGGAACCATTTTAAGCATTTGGTCAACAAAGTTTGTATTTATGCAGAGATCGTGATGTCAGGATTGTACACTGCATAGTTTGATGGCCTAGCAGAGAGTAATTCCTGAAAAGTCCTTCCTAAATAATATCCTATGTAGTAGATATAAACTGAAAAATGAGATTCTAAAGTTATTGATATATTATTAGAGTCCCATTCAGTTGTCAACAATTGGTCCTGCTTATTATCATAATGTATGATGAGAATGTATTTTATTGTGATGCCACGCAGGTTTGCAGGTTTCTATCCAACATTACTAGGTTCCAAAAGTGAAGACAATCTTGGCAAACACATATTTACTCTTTTGGTCTAATTGCATTAAGAGACAACATATTCCCTTACTCTAAGTTTCTCTCATAGGAGCAGTGTAATGTTATATTTTGTCATTACATGACCAATTTTTTTTTTTCATTTTGTTACTTTCAGCTATTATTTCTCTTTTTTTCAATTTGTCTTTGATGTTAACTCAAACTGTTTCACCTTTGGAAGGATGTCAGATTTAGCTATGATGCTGGCTCAGGCTGCCAATGGCAAAATGAGTCTAGCAAGTGCTTCTTCTCTAGTCCCTTCCTATTCATCTAGGGCACAGAGATACAGAACTAGTGAGCTGTCTTGGCCACTGAGCAATATAGCTGCAGTCACTGGCAATTTCTCAAAGAACCACATGTTGTATATTCTATGTATGTGAAATTTCTAGATTAGGTAAACCCAAAGAGATGGTAAGTAGATTGGTGGTTGACTAGGGTTGAGGAAGTTAGAGGATAATGGTGAGTGACTGCTAATATACATAGGGTTTCTTTCTGGAGTGATGAAATTGTTCTAAAATTGCTTGTGGTGATTTGTTGTTGCTTATGCTTTTGATATTACCTCTAAGAAACCATTGCTTGATTCAAGGTCATAAGATTTATGCCTGGTTTTATTTTCCACTTAAGAATTTTATTCTTTTAGCTCCTATATTTAAATCTTTGATTCTATTGAGTTAACTGTTATGTATGGTAAAATGCAGGGGTCCAACCTTTTTTCTTTTGCATGTGGATATGCAGTTGTCTCAGTACCATTTTCTTTGAAAAGATTTTACTTCCTCATTTGTTTGTGTTGGCACACTTGTTGAAATCAGTTGACCATAACATCAATTTGAGGAATAATGCCATCTTAAAACATTGAATCTTCCAATTCGTGAACATAAAATGTCTTTCCATTTATTAGGTCTTCTTGAATCTTCTCAACAATGTTTTTTCAGTTTTCAGAGTATAAGTTTGATACTACTTTTGTTGAATCAGTGGTTACTTTTTTGTCATTTTCATAAAAAATTATTTTTGTGATTGTTTTCTACTGTTTCTTGTCCTATTTCATTAATTCTGTCTTATCTTTATTAATTCTACTCTATTTTTTTAGGTTTACTTTTTGTTTTCTTTGCAAACTTATTGTGTTGGTAAATTAACTATTTTCATTGCTTATTAATATGTGATATTGAGACTACAAATATTCTGTTCAGTATGACTTTAGCTCTATCCCACAAATTTTGATATTGTTCCCATTGTCATTAAGTGCTATGTGTTTCATAATTCACAACATAGCTTATTCTCACATATTCATGAAAGTTTTTATTTCGATGACAATCTTTTCATAGTGGTTCTTATAGTGGTCTATTTCTTTCTTATACTGTTCTAATCTTCCCATATATTTTCTTTTTTTCCATTTTTTTCTTTTATCTACCCATATATCTTTACAATCACTTTCCTATTAATATTATTTTTTCATTTCAAGTACTTGAGGGTACTTATTTTTCTGCTTTCTGTTTTGGCTAATGTTTGCTCATGCTGTTTACTTGTTAGTTTGTGATTTTTTTATTGATTACTATTCTGAAAATGGTTAACTATTCTGGAAGACTCTCATGAGCTCTGAGATGTAAAATGTTTTCTCCAGAGACAGCTAGTTTTGCTTTTGTCAGGACTGCAGGCATTCCAATGGCCCTGGACAACATGTTATGTTAATATTACAGCTTGTGTTTTATAGAGCAGATGAGAATTGTAAATTCAGGCTCCATAACCAAGCTGGGAATAAGCTTTGGGTTTTGATTAATCTCAGATTTTCTTTATTCCATTTCTAAAATAAGTGGACAGTTTTTTTCCTGCCTCTTTAAGCTAATGGTCAGGGAAATATTTTGTATCTCTCCTCTTAAATAATACTTAAAGATTGGATATAATTTGTAGACATGACTCTCTCCATTTGAGAAAGAAAGACACTAAAGCAATAAAGATGTTATCAAATTCTTAGATATCTTTACCTCCCTATCCATCAGGAATTTCAAAGTCATAGTTTTGAAAACCAGGTTTATTATTTTTTTCCCTTCAAATCAGTTCCGCTTCCTGTATTTCTTACCCCATTTAAGATCCTTACAGTCTTCTTAGCCCTTGAATTAGCAAGTTGGAATCATCATCGATATACTATACTTCTATCTTTAAAGAGCTCCTTTATTCCTGCACTTATCTCTAATTCCATTATCATCATCCCAGTTTACATCGCATAATTTTTTACCTGGGTTATTGTAATATCTTCCTAAGTAACCATTCTGCATTCACATTTTTCCTCAGATTATCTTCCAATGTTATTTAAGGCCGAGATATGGTCATATCATTAGCTTACTTCGAAAAATAAAAATCTTTGGCTGTTCCTCATTGTCTAAAGTTTGAAGTGGATACACATTTTATTTTTTTTAACTTTTTCTTTTTCTATTGCACACTAAATTTCTTGTACTACAGTCAAACCATCCTATTGGATTTTCCCAGGATACTCCATACATAATTATATCTCTTTGTTTTTTCTGTGTCAGGATTACCTCCTCCAGTCTATGGTTATTTCTACTTATTATTTAAGGCCCAAATAAAGTGCATTGACTCTATACATCTTCCCTGTCACATAATTAGAACTAATCACTTTCTTCTTTATTTTTTCACTCACTTTGCATGCCTTCATTTGAGCAGTAACTTATTATAGTACAAAGTTTTACATGCCTGTTTTTCCCTTTTGACTGTGAACTCCTGCAGAGTAGAAGCCTTTTTCATTCATCTTCATCATTTCTCCGCCTACCTAGCATGTTGCTTAGAACACAACACATGCTAATAAGTGTTTTTAATAAATTAATGAAATAATGAACTATCATATTATGTCAAAATAACAATGGAAAATGTTTTCAATTTTAGATAATATGTATCTATTCATCTAGTACCTGCTGTACAGACCAACAATTCAGTGGGGGACCTAATTCTAAATAATACCTGCTGCTATGGAAGCAAAATTAGATTCTTTGAACCTTGTTATCCTCTTACTTAGAATGCACCTAGAAATTCCTAGCTTTCAATTGCTATAGAACCAGAAAAGCAAATATAATCAGTACATTATTCATTTTAAACTAATATTGGTAGAAATTTTTTAAATTGCTTTTTATATTTTTTATTTCAGTTATGATACATATTCACAAAAGTAAACTTAGAATACATAGACACAAATAAAAAACCATGTATAATATCACTATCACTCTGTGAGGTAATCAATATTTTGGGATATATTTATATAATGTCTGATAACTAAATGAAACCAGAGGATATTTTTGTATTCTTGCTTTCAAAAGTAATAAATATTTAAAAAACTTATTGAGAATGCATTCAGCTATAATACATTTTATAGTAGAAATAATATTTATAATACATAATATTTATAATAGTATAAACATATAATATTGTGTTTCAAGCACAAGCTTTCAAGTCAAACTCTCCTGAGCAGTAAAAAAAAAATCTATTTTCTCTCATTATTGATAAAGGTCAAATGATGACTCTGGTTGGCTTTCACCCTGTAAAAGTGGACAGATGGAGGGTCACCTTTTCTGAATCAGACAGGGGAAAGGATAGATAGATTAAGAAAATCAAGAATTTATCTCAGAGGAAAGGAGATGAGATGATATTGACATTGGGCAACCTGCAATGTTAATCACAGTAACTATAGATTTTCCTCCTTCTTAAATAAGAATTGCAGCCTATTGCATTTAAAATCACTCAGTTCCCTGGTTTTGGAATTTAGATATTTTTTCTTTGAATTTTTCAATATTACAGATAGCACAGCTGTGAACAATCTTATGGCTAAATCATCGTCACATCCATGTTTATATGTACAATTTCAAGGTCAAATTATGCAACATGTTAAAACTTTCATATACATTGAGGTATTGCCCATGGGAAAGTCATACTATTCCCACCAGCAGCATATGAGAATGACTGTTTCTTTTACCTTTAACAGAATTGGGTATTTTAAAAAGAATATTTTTGCCAGGATTTTTAAAACTATATTGAGGAAATCAATGCTTCGCAGAGCCTACTTAAGCTAGTGTGAATTGTTTCACAAGCCGGCTTAGGCTCCCAGTGCTTCTTTGATATTATTGATGTTAAATTCTGTTGGTCTATTGTTTTCCTAATTCAGTATATGTTCATTCTACTTCTTCTTCTTCTTTTTTTACCTATGTTGCATACGTGTCCTTAAGCATGATCAAGAGCTACATAGTGAAAAAAGAAAGGCAAAAAACAAAACAAAATGAAACAAATTACACGAGTACATTTTGAAAAATCGGAAGATAAATTTTATTATAATGACCTAATTTTTTTTAATTTTTGAAATACCTTTCTCCTATAAGGTATAATTAGGCTTAAATCAAGTATATATCTTGCTTTGTGTATATGTGTGTATGTCATCAAATATGTCTGTGTGTATATTTTAAAGTTTCCATTATTTAAATAGGGTTATGGTACCTAGGCTAGGGATCCAGTTCATATGACACCAAGTGCTTTTTACAGTTTGCAAAAATTAAGGTATTTATTAGGTGTCCCAGTGGTGATGATTTATTTTCATTTCTCTAAGAGGTTACTCTATTTTAGTAATGGGTGACTGTGGCAGTGGGACCTTGTATCTTTCTCAGGCCAGTTTTCTAGCTCTATGTAAATTTATAATGTTTGTAAGCTTTCCTGCCACGTATATGATATCATTAAATACAACAGGTCTCTACATTTTGGCTTCCGTGTGTAAGACTTATTGTCATTCATAACATAAAACATTCCTGGAAATCACACCTTAATATAAACGTGTTTAAAAGCACATACATATTCTTTGCTTAGGTTGTTGTCTCATGTATTACTCATTTTCAGAAAGAAACAAACAGAATCTGTAACTTTAAAAATGTATTTGTAAGAATTCTATAGTGTATCTTCTGTCTCCTTTCTTCCTTTCCTTTCTTTCTTCATTTTTGTTGTCTTCTCTCAACTCTCAATGAGACCTCAGGAATCCATTTAGCTTCTGCTCTGCTAAGACCAATTGGCTAATAGACTGGGAGGCCCGTGAAAGCCTCAACTAAATTAATAGCAGAGTCGGTGCCTTAGAATCATGCCTGGCTGCTCTTGAAATCCTTGTGAAGCCTGAATTATTTGTATTAAGATAGGCCAGCACTCCGGCCCCTATGAGTCAATTCTTTGTAACAGTTGCCAATATTTTTATACCTGAGAGAGCAGCTTCATTCTTTATTATTGCTCAGGAATCAATACTCCCATTGCCCTCACAAAATGCTATACAAGCATTATTGGCATTTCACTTGGCAGTGAAGGGTATCAACATCAATCTCACCAACTGCACACTTCGCTAACCCTGCTCCACTTCTCCTGTGTCTATTTGTATTCCATCTGGGCTGTCCGTAGCTGCTTGATTTGAATGGGAATCCTTAGCACTGCTCTGACACAGTCTGTGATAAGGAAGTGGAAAGGCATCATTTAGCTACTCACAGAAACAGTCCCTCTCTCCCCTCCTCTGCCCATTTTGTGCTTGGAGGTTTTGCAGCAGTTAATAAAACATTTCCCACCAGCCTGTGGTTTTTCTAAAATTGCTATTTCAGAGCTCTTCATTAATAACCAAATGACAGCTTCTAATCCCATCTGCTGGAAGTTACTGTGAATTTTAAAGTAATTTCTGGGGTTTGATAGTGGCTTGGAAGCTAACATATCTTAAAAAATGAAAATTCATACACATGGAGGTACAACATGCACAAAAGGGCATGGTGGGAACTGCAGCTGCATTTGCTCTGAATACTAAATACTGTGCTGCTCTGGCTGTTGAGTAAACTCAGTAAAAATGCTCTTCACTCCACATGTAAATTCCCCCTTAATCATGCAAGTTCTTGGCAATATCTAAATGGAAATCATGATAGGGGATTCTGTCATATATCGATGCTGGGCATTATCAACATGTAACAGATGTTGTTTGATCAAAAGGGATGTCTAGAATATGCAAAGAACTCTTACAACTCAACAATAAAAAGAAAAATGATCCAATTAATAATGGACAATGGCCACAGTGGAATATAACTTCATACCTATTGGGATGGCTATTACCAAAAAAAGAAAAATAAAAAACAAGTATTGGAGAGGATGTGGATAAACTGGAAATGGAATCCTTTTGCATTGCTGGTAGGAATGTAAATGACGCAGCTCCTGTAGAAAGTAGTTTGGCAATTCTTCAAAAAGTCAAACAGAGAACTATTGTATGATCCAGCAATTCCACTTTCAGATATACACCCAAAATAATTGAAAGCAAGGACTCAAACAGATGCTTGTACACTAGTCTTTTTAGCAGCATAATTCACAATAGCTAAAAGGTGGAAACAACTCACTTGTTGGCAAAGTGACTTTGAGCTACTTATCTGATTACACAGAGCCTCAGTCTATTTGTCTTTCAAATGACAATGATGATGATGATGATGATGATGGTGATGATGATGATGATGCTGGTGATGGTAATAGTAATGGTGCTTGTAATGGTGATAATAATGATATGATGGTGGTGATGATGATGGTGATGACACTTCACAGGATAGTTGTCAAGATTGAGATACAGTATGAATAAAGTGATTAAGTGAGAATATGTAAAGCTGCAATATACCATAATTCTTTATTTTAAATTTTATTTTAAATCAGAATATTTGTATGCTTTATATCAAGGAGATATGTTAAAAAGGCTAGTATTTGCCTCAAAGGACAAATAGATATTTGAAAATTACATATTTTGTATTTGTAGTCATGCATATGTGTGAGTCTAGATTATGAATCTTGTCCATAATATTCAATTTTGGGATTATATTAGCTTCAGTGGAGGTGGCATAGCAAACTATTCATTCTTTCCCAGGAGAGAAAGAGTTGATTTTCGTTTGCATCACTTGCAACTTCCTGGAGGAATTCTATTTTGTGAGCCCCTCTTTGCACTTGGTAAAAATGAAAATGGCTTTGTAGAGATTGTTTATTCAGTTTGTTTTTTGGATATCAAAAGGCAAGCTTTTTCTCCTGAATTTTTAGAAATTGTAGAAGTTTTCTTCACTAGACCTTAATTTTCATAATATTTCCAGTAAAAAATAAATCCCTTATTTTATTTTTTTTAATAGAAAAGGCCCTGGAATAGGAGTCAGGAACCTATAAATCTAGTTTTAGTTTTGTCACATGTTAAACATGTAATTCATTCAACTTAATTAGCTACTGTACATTAACTTTCTCCTCTGTTGTATGGTTATAAAAAAGACCTACTTCTATTTCATGTAGCTGTTGAGGTCAATTAAAATGATATTTGTGAAAAGGCTTTATAAATTATAAAGTTTTTTATATTAATAGAAATTGCCATATTTTATTAAATCTACTATTATCGGTCATCAGATGTGTCATTAGTTGTATTTAAATAACAATAGATGCTTTGTATGCTGTTTGCTGCATGAATGGGTCATAGCAGCCTCTTTTTTTTTTTAACATCCTTTTCCACTCCAAGAAATATGACAGTACTTCTTGCTTTCAATTGTGTTTTTTAGCAGGAGATTGGCAATCTTTTTGCATGTAAATCATTTCCAAAACATAGCAAAATGCCCTGTATTTTCTTGAGTCTAGTAAAGCATTTGATTGCTTTATTGCAAGAAAACACAGAATTGTGGTCATTCCTCTTATGATTAATATTTGTTCTGCTAATTAATATTTGCTCCTCAAATACATGCATTTTTGCCATGCCCTTGCCTTTCTTCATATGCAACTATTTCATTTCCATGTTAAATCAAAGTACAGTATTTTTGAAGACATTTTAAATGCCAGTTAAACTTAACATGTGACATCCCAGCAGTGCACATAAATAAATTAAAGTGGCAAAAATGTGAACATCTATGTCCTAGCTTGTCCATGCACAGTTGGTGAAAACTCCTTTATGACTGCCACCTGGCAGTCAGCAATTGTAAGACAACTGCTGGTTTAAGGCATGTTAAAATGTGGGGCAAAAGTGTCTCAGGATTGAATATTGCATTTAGGTTATTAGCCTAAATGCAATATACACTTTTATTCTTAATATAAACTGCAGATAATGTATTATTTGATGCACCTTAGTATTAGAAGTATGAGGCTCTTTGAAACTAATCAAGCCTCCTGAGGTCACAAAGAAACAGTCAGATGCCTCTTCAGTATTTATAGACAGTGTAGTGCCTACTTTGAGTTATTGCTTCTCTAGACCAAACTCTGTCATTTCACTTTATAATTTTCTTCAAATTTTAATATGGCATGATCTTGAAGTAATTCCTTTTGATCATTTTCCTTTGAACTACATCTTATTATTCAGACCTCTTTAATGCATTGTATTTGGAATTAAACGTATTACTCCAGTTATTCTTGTTAAAGTGGTAGAATTGTCTATAATTAATTTATTAAAAAACAGTGATTTTCTTGAGTTTCTGAGTAAATAAAAATTTTAAATTATAAATAAATTTTACACTTGTATTTGTAGTATAGTTTTATTTTTATAAGGTAATGAAACTTTC
Organism: Eonycteris spelaea; assembly: GCA_003508835.1. Classification (NCBI taxonomy): domain Eukaryota; kingdom Metazoa; phylum Chordata; class Mammalia; order Chiroptera; family Pteropodidae; genus Eonycteris; species Eonycteris spelaea. Next base: position 4,643,501 of record PUFA01000087.1, read on the forward strand.
CATTAAACTAGTTATACATTATTTTAAATTGTGTATTTTTAGTCTTGTAATTTTTATTCTTAATATTTTTAGCTTGTATATTCTTTCTCTTACTCTTGTTAGAATATTAAATGGACAGAATTAGAATCAGGATGCTCATTCTGGTAGGTCTCTGTGATGTTGGTTTCCTGGGTGTCTAGCAAAGTTCCACAAACTATGTGGTTTAAAAAAACCCAGAAATGTATTCTCTTAGAGTTCTGGCTAGACGTATGAAATTGAGGTGTTGACTGGGCCGCATTCCCTCTGAAGCTGGTAAGGGAGGATCCTTGCTTCTTTCTAGTTTCTGCTGGTTTGCTGGCAATCCTTGGTATTACTTGTCATGCAACTGTAGCATGTCCGTCTCTGCCTCCATTTTCACATGTTGTTGTCTCAGTGTGTTTCTGTCTTCACATGGGGATTTTCTCCTTTCATAAGGACAATGGTTGTATTGCATTGTGACCCTCCCTAATGACTTTATCTTAACTTTATTATATTTGCAAATCCCTATGTCCAAATAAAGTCACATATAGTAATTGGTACATAGGACTTCGACATATTTTTAGGGGGAAAACAATTTAACTCGTAATAGCTGTCAACATTATTTTGTGGGCTGACACCAATTCATTGCTACCTAAGTCACTATGAATTCTGTACAATATATCTACCAGCACTAATCTGATAATATTTCTTACATCCAATCTGTAGTTTTCCATTATAGCAAAGGATCTAAAAAGAGAACTATCTGTTAGTGGACTAACTGATCTCTTTAAAAGCTTTGTGTCCTGAATTTTCATATTAGACAAGTTCTGTAATCCTCTCAGAGCAAAATTTGAGTGAGGTGTGACAAGCCATTCTTAGACATTTTCTGATGGTCACCTCTCTTCTAGGTACTTGCTATCTGTTCCTTTAGTAATCCATCCTAGTATCCAGCGGTTTGTTTGCCAAATCTGCCTTTTCTATTTGAAAGGGGATTGACATTGGCTTCCTTCTGGCTTTCAAATTCCTTTGCCTTTCTCTAAGATTTCTCAGAAAACAAGGTTGGTTTTTGAGTGACTTCATTTATAAGTTCTCTTAGATCCTTGGGTTACAATTTATCTAAGTCAAATTTGAATTTCATATAAAACAACTTTATTACCCTTGGATTTTGTATTCCTTTATGAATGCTTATTCTATATTTGACAGAGAAATCAGAAACAAAGATAAGAACTTAGATGTACTGTTTTATTTCTATCAAACTTCACTGCAATGCCCTTTGCTCATGCAGTGGTCCTGGTTCCCCCTTTTTAAAATCTTCTTATTTGTAAAATACATTTAAAAAGTTTTGTTGTTTTTAGCAGTTGGTAAGTCTATATCTACTTATTTTGGATTTAGAAACCCTGATACCATGGTTTCATGCATATTCACAGTTACTTGTGTTTTTTCCCCCATTCTTAGAGTATTTACTTTCTTCATACATTCCTCTTTGTTTCTTTCTTCTAAGAGTATTTGCCAGTCTACAATTGTAATTGCATCAATAAGAGCTTCCCAACTCTCTTGAGTCCAACTATTCAAGAGTCATTCTTGAATTACATAAAATGGAACCATGAATTATAACGTTTTTGAAATATGCCTCTTTAAGTGTCTCAGCAAGGTATTTAACAGGCTTTGCTCAAGCTTTCTACTATGATCTAAGATGATAGGAATGCTCTCTTCCAAGATTTATCATTTTTCCATCACCAAATAACTCCCCTCTGATTAGAACTAGGTCTACAGTAGTAGATCTTAAAGTCATTTCTTCTATCATTAAAGAATTGAGATTATCAGGAAGGCTAGATAAGAGCTTCTTCGAATTGTTATTTTTAGACAAATGAGATTTGCTTCCTTTTCCTGAACAAATAAATATTCTCATTATTGCTATATTTTTCTTGCCTCTTTGCCAAAGAGGAATGCACTACTAGCGTCTTAACACAGTAAGGTGACCTGTTTTCACAGCGATATCACTTTTCTTTCTTTTTCTTATAAGATCTGCACCATGTTTTTAACAGCTTACATCAATGCTTTAGGTATTTCTAAATGGAAGAAATGAAGCAGAATGTTTAAATGCAACATTATCTTTCCTAGATATGTCTATATTACTAAGCTTCTAGGTTTCAAGTTCAAATACACATGAAAGAGAAATCCTTCATGCAAAATTATAAAATTTCTGAGTCTTTCAAGAATCAATCCCTTGTCTCTTGTACCACTCAGCAAGATCAAGAATAGAAAAAGCCGTCAGAGGTTATCCTTTTAAAGCTCTTATTGAAGTTTAGTTTAAATTTGGGGTTGGAAAGGATATCATGTGGTGAGATTCCATTTTTATGGTCTTCAACCTGAGGACAGGCTGTGATCACATTTGCAAAGGGTGGCTACAACTCTGATAGGAAACCACCATTGTCTGGCCTGAAGACTCATAGAACATAAATTGGGGTAACCACAGCCAGCAGAAAATTAGAGAAGAATCCTAGAAAGGAGAAATCTGGAAAAAGGAAGCCCAGATCAGTGTGTAAATTTTGCCCACATCTCTGGATGATTCCAGAACCACTATTGTGTGGGATAATTCAGATAAGAGAAAATACTTCATTGATTTGAGCTGCGAATCACAAGACAGAGTTGGCAGTTTGAGTTCAACCAAGTTGTCTGCTTCAAAAAAATCAGCGCTCTTTGAGGATTAAGACAGAGTTCATTTAGCATTGACAATGTCAAGATACATGGCCCAAATCACTTGATGTATGAGGAACTAGTAAAATGTCGCTCATTATTAAGAGAAAGAACAACCAAGAATAACAACTGCACGCTGACCTAGAAGTTGGATTAGCAAGAATTTGAAAGCGCCTATTATAGCTACTCAAAGAGGTAAAGGAAAATATACTTAGAGTAAACAAAAAGATAAAATATCTTATCAAACAAGTAGAAATTATTTTAAAAAAAACAAAATGTAAATTCTAGACTTGCAGAATAAAATATCTGAAATAGAAACTTCATTTAACTATAAACTGGGCCTCAGAATTAAACTGACAGAAACCAGATTAATGAGGGAAAGCATACATATTTTATCATATTTTTACATAAGAGAATGAACAACCAAAGAAGAGACCAGAGCAGAAAAAATTTTAAAACTAGATAAAAAACATAAATTTGTGGGGAAAAAAATGACAAAGCATAGGAGTTTGTACTAGAGGGAGCTGACAGGGCGGGGTGGGGGGTGGGGAGGGTCGGATGGAGGGGTCGGGAGCGGAGCGGGGGGAGTGAGGTGGGAGGAAGTGATTAAGAGATATATTTGTAGGGAGTGGGCACAGCAAAGCTAATAGAAAATTAGGGTTATTTTAATAAGTTTCTTTGCACAGATCCATTTCAGCATCGGATCTCAGTATCTGGTGAAAAGGGAGTTCTCTCTCCTAGTACAGGGAGGGCACAATTTTTATGGGAAATTTTATGACCTATTTTTGGTAAAAAGGGAAGGTCAGAGAGCCCTTTTGCATCTACTGTTTGTCAAGTCCTTTCAACCTGAAATAATCAATATGCCAAAGTGGCATATGTTGGAGTGGCATGTCCTAAGCTTCTTCTTTATTTTCCGTATGAAATAAAAGAACTTAGTTGAAAATCCCTAATGGCTTATGCTCAACTCTTGCAGTTCTAAATATTTCATTTACTACCTTATAAAATCTGGAGCCTAGCAAGTTAGGATTCCAAGTATTTAGTCGATTTTACTCCTAGATCAAATGTTGTAATTTATATGTATTTTAATATTCACATAAAATCTTTAGCTATGATTTTAAACATTTTATAGCTAAATATGCCCACCTTTTTCTTCTTAATTTTATTTTTTGTGCCAATTCTTAAAGTATTTTATATGTGCTTTATAATTAAACACAATGATATATGAATATTTTCTCCTTTGAAAATATAAAACAAAACAAAACAAAACAAAACACATATAGTTTCAGCTTCTCTGAAGACATTCTCAGAACCTGGTCTCTTCCTTCTTTTTGAATGATGAGAGTTATGAGTTTAGCCTATCATTCCAAACATATTTCTTATTTTTACAACTACCTACATTTATCCCATAGAAAATATTTTATGTATTTTAAGCATATGATACTGTATATATTGTTCTGTAATCTACTTTTGACAGTTATCAGTATGTATTCAATATCTATCCATAAATAGAGCTAGTTCATACAAGTATATCACTATTACATTATTCAGCCATTTTCCGATGATGAACATCTGGATTTTTCTAGTGCTTTTGTAAAATTAACTGTGGTATAATAAACCTCTTGTACCTGCTTTCTTATATGTGTAATGTGTAAATGTTTCTCTAGGGGCCAAAATAAGGAAATTATTGGGCCAGGATGTGAATATTTTCATTTTTCTTAGATAATACCATATCATTCTTCACAGTGGTTATACCAATAAACCCTCCGATTTGTAGGACACTTTTAAGTTACATTTCACTTAATGTTATTGAGCTTTTAAAGTTTTGTTTATGTAATGGAAGAGTTGACTAACTATGGTCCATGGCCCAAATCTGGCCCACTACTGTTTTTATAACATGTAATAAGAATACTTTAAAATATTTTGAGTGGTTGCATTTTAAATGGTTATATATATACGTATAAAAAACTTCCATTTTGCTTCTTAACCCACAAAACCTAAAATATTTTGTATCTGGCCCTTTAACAAGTGTGCCAACTCCTGACCTAGTGGAGATAAAATAGTATTTCATTACTGTTTTAATTTACATTTTCATGATTGCTTAGTAAAATTGAGCACATTTTTATATATTTATTTGGCATTTGTATTTCCTTGTCTGTATACTGTTTATTTGCAACTTTTGCCCAAGTTTCTAAATTTAAATTGATTAAATAAACTCTATATACATTCTGAATATCAATTTTTGCCAGCCAAAGTTGTTTACCTACCCAGCGGTCATCTTCCCCACTCATTGTGTTTTGTTTATAGAACTTCAGTTTCTCAAGTCTGGGCTGTGGTATGCTTCTGGGGATCTGAGCACTCCCTACCAGATCCAAAGGGGGAGGGCTGTAAAATTATGATTATTCTGAGTAATTGTGGCAATTGCATTCTCCCTTGCCTGTGATTCATTTTGGATTAAACATGTGGTGAAATGTGTCCAAGGAGATGTGAAAGCCTCTGGGTATTTCTCCTTCATTTAAAAAAGGAATACTGGGGTATCTATCTATCTATCTATCTATCTATCTATCTATCTATATTAACCCATTTGCAGCACCTGTTTGCTTTTTTCTCATGTGAATTCTGGGACCATTTATCATAACAATAGCCAGATTAAACGGACAAGTCATCATTAAGAGGGTAACAGGACAGCGTAAAGAAAGGGTGAGCCTATTATAGTTTAGGCCTTTTGTAAATGGGTTTTGTGTTACTTGCAGCCAAGTACACCCTAACTAACGAACTTAACATTTGGCTCTCTTCCATTTCAATTTTAGAGCCATATTGTCGTATTCTGGTCACTTGAAATAATTAGAACTATTTTCTTTTGCCTCTATAGATTAACTTGAGCTTTAATAACATATGTAAAACATTGAGTTCTGCCATAAACTCTCCATTATTCAGATCTTCTATTAGTTTTTTAAATAAAATGCTCTCTAGAAAGATTTTGCAATTTTTATTATTTTATCACTAGGTACTTCGTAGTTCTTATTGCTATAGGAAGTGGCTTTTATTTTTGTTATTACATTGTACAATTGATTTTGTTAGTAGGAAATATATCGTAGATATTTGGATATTGATATTGTATACTACTAACTTGCTTTATTTCTTCTTTTGATTTTAATCATTTATCTGTGAGTTTCTTTGAGTTTTCAGTGAAGCCAGCCACATTACTTGCTAATAATCACAATTTTGAGCTTTTTGTGATTTCTATCCACTGCCTTATTATTTTTACATCTTGTATCTTTATTTTATTGTGTTGTTTGGGATAAGTAAAGTGTTCAAAAGAAGGTGTGAAAGAGCTCCTTCTTGCATTGTTTGTATTTCGTTTCTGAATTTAATGAGAAATGCTTTAAGTATGTCATCTGTAGTAGGTTCCTTGCTGTAGTTTTAGTGTGAATATGCTTTATAGAAAATTAAGCCCTCCATTTATTTGTTTGTTTGTCCATTTGTTTATTTATTTGCCAAGTTTCCAAGTCTTCCTTTGTACTAATATGAATGGGTGTTGAATGTTATAGAGGAGCATTTTAGCTTCTATTCAGATGACACAGAGTTTTTCTCCTTTAATATGTATTAATGGAATGAATTACACTGATAAATCTATTAACAATTACTTTTATAAACAAAACTAGTTTGTCGTGAGTAGATGTATAGTAGCTCCAATGAAATTTTTCATAATTTGATTTTCATATTATTTATTTTTCACCAAATAATTAGTTATGTTTAAATAACCCCTTATGTTTTCTTGCTCTTTCTGCCTTCATTTGTTCTTTGTTACTATTTTCACTAAAATTTCTTTGATTTTTTTTATAAATTATTTTATTGGATGCATAATTCAATTTTAGTCTATTTTTTTTTCTTATAAAAATGTTTAAGGTGCTGAGTTTGACTATGAGAATGTTTTGGCTTGGTTATATAATTGTTATTAACTTCCTATAAAAAGTGGTGTTAGATTCATTCATTTATTTGTTTGCATTTGGCCATCAGACTCTTCACGTATATCATCTAATTTAATCCTCAAACAAAATGTCTTGCCTGATGTCACTCTGGCTTATTTCTGCTTCATAGAATCTTAAAAAATATGACTTAAATGGGACTATAATAGAAGCATAATCTTTTCTTCATAGAGAAAGTAGATTTTCATCAGCTATCCATTTTCTTACAGTGCGTGTGCTTTGATAGGGTAAAATTTAGGGTAGAAATGAAAAAAATTAAAAGGCTGAATTTCCTATTATTTCTGGAATATTTCATTTTTTGTTATTGATTCTTTGAGCTTGCTTCTACAGTAGTAGCTACCTATATTTACTTCATGTAAACAAATTTGATAAGGACACGGATTTTTCGTGGAGAAGGTTAACATTGAAGGCATGAGCTTAAAAAAATTTCATAGATAGGATTTATTTCAGAATTTTTAGCTGTTGGAATGAGGAAAATTAAAATTTGCAATCTACTTTCTTTAACCTTTTTTCAAAATGCTACTTCTTGTGGTAGCATTACTCCACATAAATTATAAATGAAAATGACTAGAATAATTCCTGAAAGGGACATTTTTCTAAATCAAATTTCATCTTTAATTACTAGAATCTGGAATATTAAAATTGAATTCATGGTCTTACTCAGGATTAGAAACAAATTTTTTTTCTATAAACAGAGAAAGAGATGACCATGTGTTTGCTTTTATTGGTCTTGATGGAATAGGCTAATTAAGTATTTAGGAATATGATATAACCCCTTTCCTACATACTGAATCACCAAACTGGACTTATTTTAAAATATGTGAGAGAAACATAAAAATGAGACTGTTTTATTGACTCCTTTAATGGTTAACTTATCCACAAATGTTTAAATTACTGGGCTTGTGTTTATGGTGATGAAAATAACAAACACAGCCTCTGAGAAGAACTGATAATGTAATTCAGAGAAACCAACAGTGTTTAGTGACCTCACAATTTTCATTAAAGAAAAGTCTCTCTGGAAACTTTGCAATGTGATTATATTGATTAAGCTATAGCAATTGATTACAATTTTACTTTATTATTCTCTCAGGTGAGACACATGATTTTTTTAATATTGCCTTCAATGTTTGCATTATGCTAAGAATGCATTAGAATCCTGACATTGCTACCTTGAATGTCAGGGCCAGATATTTTCTGTGTCATTTTTAAGGTAAAAAATGTACTTTTCCAAGTCCTTAATATTTGAGTTGGGTGATGAGAAAAAATTCTCTTTGCCAAGTTATCTGTCATATATAGAACATATTACATATTAATTTCAGTGAAATTAGGGAAGTCATATTGTCTTTCATTTGCTTCAATTTTTTTTTCTTTTACTAATTTAATGTTACAAGGAGCAATATTTGTGTTATCCATTGTGTCCTGGTGAAGTTTATTAAATAATATTGTGAACAAATGAATATTTCACTCCAGACAATAGACCCACCCTAAATTATGACTAGATGTTGATTTTTTAATAAGGAATACGGATTATCAAAATGTGGACTCTTATTTCTTTGACTTCTCTTTTTTTCTGATAGGAGAATGTAATTAGGAGCTAAAACACTACTTGTTATATTTCAGTGAATGGTTTAATTGAGCCCTACCTCTCTGGGCAGAGCAGAGTTTACAGCCTTGGGAGGAAACCTGTTTGGAAGCAGTCTGGAGCTCTGGAGGTTGCTCTTCATTTCCTCAGAGTTGTAATCCTGATGCACACTATTTGTGCTTTTGCTTCACTTCACTCAGCTGAGCATGGCTGCTTTCTTGATCCTTTACATTTCACATCGCTGAGCTTGATGGTTCTTGGTCCGTAGTTGCTCACTTTGTAGCATTATTCACACTAATATTCTAGCCTTCCAATTTCAGCCAAAACCAATCCATCAAGATTCAGAAATGGCAAATCATTAGAGAGCATGCACAATATCCAGAGTATCAAAGGCTCACTGAAGCTGTTTCTGCCTGTCAATCTATAATATCAGAGGATTGACCTTGAATTTTGGAGGTAGAATGTCCAAATCCTCAATTCAGCAGTCTGATAGATGAATTGTTGTTCAGTGATAGTACTGGAGAGAGAGGTCCACAGAAAGTTCTGGCATACTGCTCCAGGATCATTTTTACATATTGGCTTATTTGAAAAAATAGGCCCATCTCCTGTTACTATTGACAAATTGACCACCTTTTACTTTTTGCAATATTTTTTGTTTCTCCTTTTCGATAGTCAATCTGAGCCTGTCGTTTGTATTAATTAACTTTTCTATGTAACACAAACTGCTCCCTTGGAGAGTCATGAATAAACTATTAAAATCCAAGCTGTATCTGTATATTGCCTGTTTGGTGGGAAAATGAAAGAAATCATTCATGAATACCCAATTCATTGCATTTGTGATACTAGTGGATTTATAAGTCCATTTTTCAGGGCTCCAGTGTATTCAGATAAAAGAGTTTCCATGTGTTCAGTTAGTAGATTCAGGAAGTCATAGGGATCCCAGGATGTAAATGGTTCTTCTGCTATGTGGGAACTATTTGTTGCAGGTTCATCTACAAAGGCTTACAAGGGAAGTTAGTTCTTAAGACTTATTCAAGGTGTCTAAAAATTTCGGCTACCTGCAATGCTTGTTGTTCAGGATAGACAGAATACTGACTATATTAATCTTCATCTATTCACTCATATATTTATGTTTCTGGTGCTTATGATGTAGTATTCTGTTATACATCAGAAATACAAAGTTGAAAAGAACATAATGCTTCTTTCAAGGAATGATTGTTTAGTTTATTGCAGCATCATAGGATATATAGTTTCACATCAGTTAAATGTGTATTTATATTAAAATTTTTTTACATTTAATTTTATTTAATTATATTTAATATTATATTTTAATATTTAAGCACTAGTGTTGATCTAGACATAAGAAAGAAGTATGTTGGCATGTCTTTAATACTCACACTCCGAACCACTTTATCTTTCTACTTTCTCATGATTTGCCTTTGTATTATCATATTCATGTACAAATGTACCTATGGTGTTCTCCTACAATAACACTGTAAGCTCCCAAGGAAATGCCAATAACTGATTCATAATTATAATCCTCACACTGTATACTTCTTGGGTAAACTCTGGAGATAGCAACTTACAATGTACAACACTGACATAGGTAAGAAAGGGCCATTAATTAGTTAATTATTCAAGCAGTTAGTTTTCTAGTCTGCACATTCTGGAGCACTCATTTGACTAATTTTGTTCTCATAGGGGAAGTCAGAATTGATTTTTAGTTCTGGCTCTATCACTGGCTGTTGAAGCTTTAAAAAATAGAATTATATAACCTTTCCATACCTCAGTTTCCCCATTAGTTTCTAAAAACGACGGTCAATTTAATAGAAATTCTATAAATAAATGTGTTCTTTTTTAGTAAGTATAACCAAAATAGACATTTGCATCCTGTTTTAGTACATTATTAGAAAAAGATGCTATTAGGATTTTGCAATTTTTAAAGTTGAGAATTTAGGAATTCTTTCTCAAGATAGTCTCCACCATAATCTTTAGGCTCAACTTATGAATCACATAGGAACACAAAAGTAAAAGAGGAAAGTGGGAAAAGAATTTGTAAATTAGATGAAAATGATGGTCACATTTACCAAAGAGAAATCTTGCTGTGGAATGAAGATTCATCCAACCCTGGTGGTTCTGAACAATATCCTATTTTCCTTCTGGAGCAGAACATTCACATCTCCTAAGGTCAGAGTGAACTTGACTTTCTCTGTGAGGAGGAGGAATATATTTTACTTTTCCCCCTAAGATATATATTTAAAAATACATTTCCTGAAACTTTTTTTTTCCTTTTAGGAGAAAACATGTGAGGCATTTATAAAGATATATGTTCTTTCAAAAAAAAATTAAATTTATTTAAATTTATTTTATTTTTCAATTACAGTGGACATACAATATTATATTAATTTCAGTTGTTCAACATAGTGATTAGACACCTATAAAACTTACAAAGTGATTACCCTGATAAGCCTAGTACCCATCTGACACCATACATAGTTATTATAATATTATTGACCATATTCCTAATGCTGTATTTTGCATCTCAACTGTTTTTATAACTGGCAATAGGTACATCTTATTCACTCCCCTTTTTTACCCATTCCCCTAAGCCCCTCCTATTTGGCCATCAATACAGACATATTTTCACAGCTAAAAACCAGATTTAAAATTATAGGTAGGCACTACTGTACATACATTCATTAAACCAACACATTTATATATTTATATTTTTATAAACACATTATAATCAAATATTTTTGAAAGAATGATATTTTTCTTTTCTTCTTGCCACACAACATGGAAACAAATATTTATGGGTAATGTCTAGTTCAGTAAAATAGATACCTCCAGTTTTTTAGATTAACTGAGTAAGATTCTCAGGTGAATGTTGTGAATTTCACCCCTCACAATACATATTTTGTCAATATGAGATAATCTGAGGTATATTTTTACTCTTCAGAATTCCTTTGCTTTGATTACTGCCATTTTAATGATGAATTCATGGAGGAAAACAGATACTTTTAAATTTAATGCACCTGGAGAAAAATATATTAAATATTCATTTTATTTTGACTCTAAATTGCTGTCTTATAATTTACCTTATATAGCTTTAAAATGGTACATTTGTTTATATATTTAAGTTCCTTAAGCTCCCAATTTTTATAGCAAATCCATAGAAAGTAGGCAGAAGGTCACTATTATTGGCTTTGCTGAGAAGCTGAGTGATTAGTCTAGGATTTCCCAAGTTACATGTAGCTTGTATATTCTAGTCTGACATGTTGAACTTATTTAAAAAATTGATAAAATTGACCAGATAAATTAACTGATGTAGTGAGTAAAAATTTCTTCTGATGAAACAACATACATTTTAAAAGGATAATCTTCAGAGTCATTTATTTAACAATTTATGTATCAAAGGTGAAAAGAACATAGAAATACATATATCTTTTTGAATTAGTGTTTTGAATTTCTTCAGATAAATATCCAGAAATGGAATTGCTGGGTCATAAGGTATATGTATCCCGTTCATTGAAGCACATTATTTACAGTAGCCAAAATATGGAAGCGACCTAAGTGCCCACCAATAGGATTGAATAAAAATGATATGGCACATATATAAAGTGGAATACTACTTAGCCGTAAAAAGAATGAAATCTTTCCATATGCCTGGCTACACCCATTTGAGTAGTGAAGAAAGGAATTAGAAACATATTTCTGTAATTATATTTATTTAAAATTCTTAATTGACCAATACACATTTGTATGAACATATTCTGTTTTTTATTATGTTGACATATAATCAGTATTGTTCTGGTCTGAAAAACATTTTATCTGTGAGATGATTTGTCATATATTTGGTCTGCTTCATTTTCCCCTATTTTTGTTTTAATAACAAGAGGGTACTCTTAATTCTGGCAGTTTGTAGCTTAAATTATATCCAAAAAGTCTAAGTCATTTCTGAGTTCCCTTATCTCCAAGTTACTGGAGAACATTTAAGTGTGATTCCATGTAAACTACACACACAAACACACACACATACACATTATTGCTTTATTAATAATCTACAAAGTTTTTTCATGGATAAATATTATTTGACATTCCCACAAACTTATAAATAAATCCTTACTATATTTGAATTTCATAGATATGGAAAATCACATTGAAATGGGGAATATATGCCACAGTAATCCTTATGGTATTCATAAATCTTTCCAGGTAGAGGTGAAACACTGAGATATATTTTATTCATTCTTTGAAACCAGAAAGGGTGGGAAAAAGATGGAAATTTTGACTATATATGCAAAGTAGGACATTCACTTTCCCAAAATGTAAATAATGTATTTTTGGGGAAATGATTTAAAGAATAAAAATTTTTGTTAGTTGTTTGTTTATAAATTTATTTCCAGATCAACAAGATGATTCAAGGCAACACTCTGATGAAAGAAACATTTCTTTTCAGTAAATAGATTTAGGATGTGATTGCAACCACCCTTTCAAAACTGGCTTCTTTTACTGAAAAATGACAGTGGAGATTGTAAATAGGTTGTATTCTGAAGCTCTCTATGAGCTTCAGAAATCATGAAATCATGAGTCTGTACAACTAGGTCAGGTTTGAGAAGGATAATACTGACAAACAGATCAGGTTCAGACACACCATGAATATCACACAATGCCTCACACAGCAGGCCAAGGAAAAGCCAAGCCTGGAGAACCAATGTATCATTCTAAGTATGATACGTATGGAGGATGTTCAAAGAGGTTGCTGATTGCTGCTGCCCCAGCAAAACTTTTTTTAAATTAGTGATGGAGCCCAAGTTAACATGATTCTTTTCGGCTTTTCATGTGTGTGGGCCCATGAGCACATGGTACATTTATAAGTTGTTTATTTACACAATTCAGGATTTATTCAATTTGTGATTCTTATCAGTTAATTTTTTAAGTGGACTTCCATAGGACTATTTATTTACTCTCAAATGTATTATTTTTATGCTGTTGAAGTGTATATTATTTTAGGTAAGGCATTTATATCATGGGCTCTGAAGGGGCATGGGGGAGTGTAGCCAATGAGTGAGTAGGATGATCCATTAGAGTGTGGAAACAAAATACTATAACTTCGATTTCAATTTTTATCTCACATAAAAGCTTCATTAGTATTTAGCATATAGATTGGAACTGGCGTACTCATCTGGTCACTGTGTGAACTGGTCATAAATGCTTCATGAAGTATTCTGAGGGAAGACAGGGGTCCATATTTTGGAGGGATTGATCCAATATCATGCCTGCTGGTTTATTTATTGATTCTGAACACACTATACTTTATAAAAGGAAGACGATCTTAAATCCATGGATTGAAAAATAGTAGAAATATACAAACGATAAATGAAAACATGGAAGATATTGTTCTAGTATTAGCTCTTTAGTGACCACACCAGGAAGTAAAAGCAATGGTAATCTACTTACATCTGTCGGAAGATGGCCAATTAATTTAAAAAATTATAACAATTGAAATAAAGTTTTATGTCCACCTCTTGTTAACAATAAAATACTGTTTGTTGAACTTAGTTAACGATATTAGTGCATATAGCATATATATCTTGATGCACTCTTTTTCTAATTGGATAATCAAGCCATTTGGAGACCACGTCTCAGAAATATCACTCGATTTGTATATTTGATGTGGATTCTGGTTGAGAAGACATATATCAGGGGAGATAGGAAATATGTGAATTCAGGGTAACAGCAAGAAACTAAGCAAATATCAATACCAGAAGTAGGTGGATCTGTGTTTTAATTGCAAGATATGAATCTTGATATTACATTGGTTGCTAAGTTTCTGAGAATCCTTGTTAAAACCTGGACCACTGTCCATGCGTTCCACAAGTCCAAGGAATAGAAGCATGATGTTCTGCTGCTTCATGCATGAGGTCAAGCATTTGAAAATGATAAGTAACCCAACGCTTCAAGAAGAGTAAAAAACTCAAGTTAAGTGTCATGCATGCAGTAAAATACTAGCCATGAAAGGCTAAAATATTACAATGTTTTATTCATAGTAACTGACCCTTATGTATGGGGATAAAAAAGATATTTGAATTAGCTCAATATTTCTAATAGTGATCATGTAACTAGAGACTCCAACTTAATTTACATCACTTGGAATTAATTAGTTAAGCAAATGTTTATTGAATGCTTACTAAGTGATGAGTGCTAGAAGTAATTGATATCACTTACTGAGAATGTTCTGTGCCTGGCTCTGGGCTAAACCTCTTAAATATATTATTTTGATTAACCCTTACAACAACTTTTAAAGTAAATGTTATAATCATAATTACAGAAATCAGGAAGTGAGGCATAAAGAGGTAAAGTAATTGGCCCAATTTTGCACAGGAGTTTCTGTCTACACAATGCTAGTTAGTCTCTTTGATGGATGGAAAACCATAGAGTAGAGTGATGGAAAGTAGGAGAGCAGCAGCCTCTATTTCCAAGCTATTTTCTTACGAAAACTGGCTGGTACTTTGCCCTTAGACAGCTCTAGCTGTACTTTTTAAAACTTTCATCAAGCTCTAGGCCCAGCCCGGCACCATGAAGGGGAAATAGAAAACTTCTATAGCTGTAGCTATGCTAGTGTTTCAGAATTGTGTTATTCTTGTAGCTCTTCCCAGTATGATCTTGATTTCATGGCCAGCCAGTATCTCCAGGTCTTGGCTCCTTTTAAACAGAGCATACTGGTGTAGTTATGTTTAACCTGAGCTTCCTAAGAAGCTGGCCTATCCCTTGAATTATAGATCAGCTTACTCTGCTGCCCTGCTTAGAAATCTTTTTAGGTTGATCTGGACTGCTCTGTCTGAAGTCTTCCTTCCTCCATTTTTAAACCTGGCTTCCTTCCCATGCCTAAGCCTCAATTAAAATAGAGCAGACCTCTTTCAAAATTGTGATGTTTGTTTTGACTCCTCCCTAAGTTCCCCTTTAATGTTACCTCTAATTTTTGACATTCTGGCTTTAGAATCATTATCATTAATATCATCATCATCATCATCATCATAATTTGTATTTTAGCTCAATATATTTGTTTAGTTAAAATAAAAGATAAAGTATAAAAGTGAAGTCCCTGTTGTTTTTATTCAGTCTCTGTGCTCCTTTTTCTCTCTAGAACCATTAAATATCATGAATTCTAGTTGATATTATGATCTCATTATATATCCATATATAATGAATAACAACCAATGTTTATTGAGCAGTTAATATACACCTATCATGTTCTAAGTTGTTTACCTGTATTCCTTTCTTGACTCTGAAAACAATCCTATGAAACAGGTCCTGCTATAACCTCCATTTCAAAATTGGGACACCAAGAGCTTAAATAACTTGTACAAGGTCGCACAGCTAAAAAGTGGTGGAACTGGGATTCAAAGTAGACATCTGTCTCCAGAACCAGTGGGCTTCTTCATATGCTAATGGTTTTAACTACTCTAACGTTACACAACATTTGTGGTATTGCATAGAGTGATTTTTTTAAATGCTTATGCATTGAAAAAATTTCCTGATTTTTTTCTCTCAACAATGTATTTTTGAGAAACATGTTAATCCAGTCATTGATACTTGCTGCTATGTAGTATTTTGTCTGAAATACCCATCAAATTTTACTATATTCTTGAGAGCATCTAGAGTATTGCTGATTTTTAACTTCTATAAGCTGTGCTGCAGTGAACATTGTAGTCCATATCTCCTTGTAAACAGTCACTTTCTTCTCCTATTCGAATATGTCTATTTCACCAGTGCCTTTGTCATTTGGTAAGAAGAAGTAAAAAGTGATTTATTTAAATAATTCTTACTAATATCTGACTGAATAATAATAGTTTAATTCTTTGTTGGATTTTACATTTCGAAGAGACTCATTTAACCTATAATCATTTAACTTATAATGGTGATGTAATGCTATGAAGAATTTCAGAAATAGGGGGAAAATGGATTCAATGATTACATACAGGGGAGATAGTCGCAGTGCCTTCAGGACTCCTGTTATACATCCAGTAAGGTCGACCTTTTTCTTCTGTATCATGGAAATTTGGGTCTCCATCGGAGTCTTTGTTTTAGGACCAGTATTCCAAAGTGGTTCAGATGCTACTTTCAGTGCTTCATTTAAATTATAAATTATAAATGCATAGACAGAGTATTTATTGGATTACAAAATACTCTGGAGTATGATTGCCATGGTACTTTAGGGTATAGGAAACATATTTCTAAGTCTTGAACTATGGGGTGCATACAAGATGGGATTGTCTCTGTAGTTCAGGCAGCCTTGATCTGCAATATTTGAAGTTGCTTGCCCTTTGGAAGGCAGCTATGCTCACTGCTGTACCACCGATGAACACAGTGCTCCCCCTTTGAATAGAGATGGTTCAAGTGGAAACATCAGAGAACTATCTACCAGAAGCTCAAGAATATTTCAAGTTGTGAAAACTACAGTCTTTTATTCATGGAGAAACTTTATTAGAACAATATATTTTTCCAGAATGAACTCATTGTGAATAGACTCAGGTGTCCGTTTGTTATTTATATATCTTAAATGTGTGTGGTTGTCCATATAGGTATATCTTAGTACTGGCACAGATATTATCTTGGAATAGAAGACCCAATTGGACTTGAATTTAACAAGCAGAAAAGTGAAATTTTCCATTAATTGCACAGCATCAAGGAAGAACATTTGGGCATGACATTAGAACTCCTGGTTCTAATTCTAACATTTACTGGTTTGGTGAAATTGGAAAAGTTATTGTAAATGGAAATCATAACATTACTGATCTCATAATGTTGTAAGATGATTATAATATCTCTTAAATTAGTATAATTAAGCTGAATAAATTTTAAAATTCTAACCTGTTTCTTAAACACTGAGTGGTACACCTGATACACTAGTGATATTCATAGAAAAATCCTTTACAAATTTACTGTAAAATGAACATACTGATATTCCATTTCCAGAGTTGCTGTAGGAGGACAAATGGCTTGATATGTGTATAGTACTGTAAGTCAAGGACTAAGGATGATCTGTTAGAAAATGCTGAGCCCTGAACTGATGGAGCATTTGCTTTTTAGGCCTAAGTATAGAAAAACAGGCCAGAAAGGTGACAATTTCAAGAGGAAATTCCAGGGAGAAGCCTGCATATCTACATTTAATATGACAAGGATATGTGAGAGGTGACTCAAGGTGAGTAGGTAGCTGAGTCTTAACATTTTTTCAATCACTGCCCTTCCAGGTGTTACTCAGTTGGCAAGGAAGTCCAGCAGTGAGGTAAAGCAGGATGGTGTGTTTGAGACAGGCAGGAGGTGAGAAGGAAGAGGCTGCGCTTCAGTCAGATGTACCATGTCAGGTAGTTGTGCAGGGAGAAACCCATAAAGGTCCTACCTGAGAATCTATGAATGTCTCTTATAAAAAAGTCATTATTTGATGAAGAGAGGAAAATGAAGTCCGGCAGACAGTGGTCCTTTGACAAAGAAGAGAGGCTGATTTACTATGAGCAGTTACTTGTGGAGTGTCTTCCTCCTGCAACTTTATCTCTGCTCCAATCTCAGAGGAGTAATGACAGCAAAAAACTGAGGAATGGCATGAGAGAGAAGACTCCCCCTCAGTTCCTACTGCAAGTCATAGTCTCCTGTCTATGCCACCTTGTTTTATACAGGAAGAGAGCTGCGAATTGAATATGAAATTGAAGTTTTTAAATGAAGAGCATCAAAATCAGTCTGAAAACTTATGAAATTGGATTGAAATATCACTAGAGAGTCTGAAATCCAATGGGAATAGAGGCTTGACAAAGAATTTTTTATTTAAAAAAGTACAACCTTTTCATGGTTATAACATAAGTTAATACACCTTAAAGAAATCAGTCAATTGGTTACCAATTATTTATTATAAATGTTTTTGTCCTTATAGGACTAAATTTCCTGAGAAATCATTCTTCTAGATGGATCTTGTGAGCATTTTACTCAGTCTTGGCAGAGACGAAACTGGGCTTGCCTTCTATATGGCTGATCTTAAATTGTTCATGCATTTGTTCATTCATTCAATCTATATTTATTGGGCATTTAGTGTGCCAGACACTGAACTACTGAACCAGACTCTTGGGATAATTAAGCAGGCCAAATACTCAGTTCACATGATTTCACATAAAAAGACTTTTTTCTAAAGCTTTTAGGGCACTGGCAGACACTGCACAAAATAAATTGTGGGCTTTACAACCAAATAGCATTCTGAAATGCCGGTAGAAATAATGGTGACCATGCCTTCTGGATTTTCCAGGACAGTCTTGGTTTCTTATAATTTCATTGTTGTTCGATAAAGTAAATTTATTCAATATGTAGCTAACTGCAATTTATTTTTTATGACTTTGTAACACTTTTCATTTAAATTTATAAATGATGAAACATCCTTTGTTAGGCCACATGCCCCAATAAAATGTGAAAAATGTGAATGCTTAATGCTGTAGATTAAAAAAAAAGCATCAAATTTAGATCTAATTTTGATAAAAAAATATGAAAGTTCTTTCTTTTAGATCTAGATTATGATAACAAAAATATAAAAGTTATTGTTTCCTGGACACCAATCTTTCCTGGCAGTTGTATCTCTTGGCATCTGGCACTGTTTTTCAAGGTGTAACAAGCTGCAGCTAAAGCAACAGTTTGCCTTATGCCAATTCTAACCCGCAGTGATGTGATGTTCACTGTTTCCTGTGCTTTAGAAGGTAGTGAATTGATACACTTGAGTTTTCACTCAAGTCATACTTCCTGCAAGATAAAATGAAAGAAAGTGGGAGCAGAGAGTTGAGAAATAGAGACAAAGAGAGAAGGAGACTTAGGAAAGGGGAGAGGAGAGAGAGCTTGGGTGAAGTAGTTTATAACCAGCTCAGCTCTCATCTCAAAATAATTTCTTGCACAGGCCATTCAAGAAGCATGATGAGGATAATAATCAGCCGTTGTTTTTAGATTCCTTTTAGTTTTATGGTGGAATAATTTAATTAAAATACATTTTTATTACCATTTTATGGCCTCTGTCTGCTCTCTCTGCTGCTGTAATTTCCTCAGGAGGAGATGTATGACATCCTGTGGGCATCCCTAGTAGCTTTTCAATCATCAGTTCATATCTTCTGAGTTAGTTTCATTTTGCCAAAGGAATTCTATTCTTATTTAGCATTCTTGTCACTGAAAATGAGTGGTCTGATTATCTGATGTACTGCACAGTTATGGGGAAAAAATATTTAATTTTTTCAGCTCTTTAAAAATGATGGACTTAGAAAACAGATATCTGGCAGTAAATTTTTAAATTCATGTCCTTCTGCTTTACCAAGTGTGATAGGCAGAATAATGTCCACTAAAGTTGTCAACATTCTAATCCTGTGAATATGAACCTTTGAATATGTTATCTTATTCACAGGACCTGTGAATATGTTACTTTACATGACAAAAAACATTGCTTATGTAATTAATTTAATGAGCTTGAGATGGGAGATTATCTTGGATAATCAGGATAGTACAGGCAGTCCATTATAACCACAGGGTCCTTAAAAGTGAAAGAGGGAGGCAGAAGAAGGTCAGAGAAAGAGATGTAATGATAAATTAATCAGAGAGATGCTATGCTGCTGGCTTTGTAGATGGATGGAGGAGCCCTGAGCCAAGGAATGTGGACCACCTCTTGGAGGTAGAAAAAAGAAGAAAACAAATTATCTCCTCAAAGACTCTAGAAAGAATGCATCTTTGTTGTCATCTTGATTTTAGCCCAGTGAAACCTGTATTAGACTTCTAAAATATAGAACTGTAAGGTAATTAATGTGCTGTTTTAAGCCACTAAGTTATAGCAGCAACAGAAAGCTAATACACAAATCCCCTTTCTGCATAAAGGTTGAATCCTAAATTATTAGCTTTTAATCACATTATTTAATAAAAGTCTTCCTAACCCCACTAGCTTTTAATTGCAATATTTTATGCAATTAAAGAGGTGGTATTGACAGCATATTTCTCACCCCTCTATACTTTCTTTCTAATCAATATCCTTTTTAGAAATCAATTTTCAGTGACAACATTCAGTGACAACTTGGACAGTTCCATTACTACTTATTCTCAAGTCTAATTTTCATCGGATTTGCCAGTGAATGGAAGACCCAAGCCAGACAGGGCTTCGTGAATTTTATAACAGTTGATAAAATAGGAGGGAACACTCTGCTTCCTATATATTTTCTCTTAATTGGAATTATAAGAGTGAAATCTGCCAAGATCACTTTCATGTTGTACTGTCATGGTGAATATTCTATGGCCATTAATGTTATCCACAAAGGAAGCCACATCTTTGGAGCAAATATTAGTGTTTGAGACAAGGAGACTCTTGGTATAATTCAGCTGGCAACTTCACAAAGTGGAAACCAAAAATCAGTGTGAACCTGGAATGCAGTTCCAGGTTTTCTAAGCACTTTCTTTGACCTGTCATGCATTTTTTTCCCGTATAATCTCTATTACTGTGTAACATACTGAAGTTTAAACAGCTCTCACTTAGGGTTTTTAGACACCCACAGCAGATGAGTGGAAAAGTAAGAGAAGAATTTGTGCCTGCTTTTTTTTCTTTGCAGTTTAAGTAGAGGCTTTGTAAAGGCTGTACAGGCTTTGAATTAAGGCAGTACCTCTGCTACAAGTTCAATTGCGATAAATAGAGACAACACCTAGGGAGGTCTTTGTACAGATCTATGTCCTTTGGTCATTTGTATTTTGACCCCTGACTGTGTCTCCACTGTCACTGTGTACCATACACCCGTCCTCTTTAATAGGCTCCAGGCACATTGTCTTTCATTCAGCTTCATCTATATGTCACAGAGGGCTTTTGCATGTGATTGGTCACTCTTCTCTCATCTCTTTTCCCGTTGAACTTTTACATATTAAGATCTTCTTCTCATGATTCCTTCTCTGACTCCCCTAACTAGATCAAACACCTCACAAAATCATGTATTTCTCCTTTATAACACTTCAAACAGTTACAATTTAATATACATTTGTCTCATCCTTTGATTATTAACATAGTATTTGACTTCATGAAATCTACAGGGGCTACAATACTAAGCATTATATTATTTGTGCTTAGCTAGAGTCAGTTAGCAAAGGTACCTGGGAAAAATATTTATTGAATAAATACATGGAAAGAATTAGAATGATTCTAATCTGTTTTAGAAAGTGGTAGATTGAATTTTGGAGAGGTAAATCTCAAACTGAAATTCAAGTTCCATAATACTAATATTGGGATAAATTTGTAGTACAACATTATGTTTTAAAATATGCTTTATGTTCTCTTTACACATTAATACAAATCTCAGCAGGGTTGCTATCAATTATGTTAGTAGTGGTGGCATTGGAAGAATTATAGGTAAAGTCTATATTCACACTTTAAGTAGTTAACTTTTATAAATGATGAACTAAATCCCAAATTTCTTGTCTGAATTCCTGTATATTGTGAAGCTTCTTATGTGAAGTCAAAATTTCTACTGGATTAAACTATGCGCATGACACAGAAATATGCATGACACAAAAGCAACTTTATAGAAAGAAGGTACAAAGAATTCTAGCTACCTCTGAATTGGCCTGGCTAAAACTTCTCATTGGATAATGGCAAATTCTTCCATTACTATTCTCTTTGTGGAAGCATGCCAGTCATTAGTTTATTTGTTTTCAGATTTACTGCATATTCCCATTTCTATGCTGTATTGCAAGGAAGTACTAACTACTGTTAGGTAGAGGCAGCCAGTGGGAAGAAATGATGGAAGACAAGAGGAAAGGGGAGTGTCAGATTATTTCTCCTTTCTTGTTGTTTTAGGCAGTATCTCTGGCAGCAGCTGCATCTTCTCCTTAACTCTAGCTCCTGGCAATAACTTCTTATTCAGTGGTCCCAGCTCCCACAAGCAGCTCCTCCTGTGGTTCTTGCACCCATTACATATTCCTGGCTTTGGGGCTTCAGTGAATTCGGTTCTGCTTTCTCTAACCCTATGGGATGATACTGGATTTCCTGCTATTGCTAATTGTGGGTTGTTTCATGATCTCTTGTTATGTTTCTCAGCTGTACCAACACATGCACAAACATTTGCTTGTATTAAATTTTATTTATTTGAAATAGTTAAATTGATTTATATTTTCCTAGTTAGACCTTGACTAATAACAACTTTTTTTTTGGTATCAAGATTAGGAGCAATTGGGGGGGTTGTTTTATGAACTATATAGATGTCTAACCAATGTACTATATACATGAAACTAATTTAAATAAATACATTAAAAAAAAAAAAGATTCGTCCTGGGAAACATCCTGAAGAAACAATTCTGAGATAAGATTGCTTGCTACTTTTAGCTTGAACACGGTGCAGAACTTCTTTCAGGTGGAAAATGGGATACTATAATTAATCTGTCGCATCAAGTGGCATCACAATTACTTAAATTATAACCTGGTTTGTTTGGAATTATGTGTCACTTGAAAGCTATGCTATAGTGAAACAAGTAGCTGTTACATTTGACTATAAAAATGGAGTGGCTGTTTCTAATTGTGCTGGACTGCTTGAAAAAAGAAAATGATCAGCCTAGAGCTTTAAACTCTTAGCTCAAGGAATACAACTAGAGAACCAGAGAGCTACTATGGCATTCTTAGAATTTTTTTGTGTGTCAGGTTGGAAGTCATGATTGAGAAACAGAAACTATGAGTTTGCAGTATCATTGCAAGTGCAGAACACGAACTCATCAATTTAATATGTTAGTATTAAGGCATTAATTTTAAAGTAGATCTCTGAGAGTTTAGCTGGGGGATATTAGGATACATGAAGTTGAATTTGAGAACCACAAACTCAATGAACCCTCAAGGTTCCTTATCAGCAGATGTAATTGTGTCTAATGAAAGTAGTCTTCCCTTTTTTAAAAAGCCTATAATTTTTATTAAAGTATAGTTGGCATAAATATTAGTTTCAGGTATGCAACATAGTGATTCAACATTTATATATCATATGAAGTGATTACCATGATAAGTCTAGTAAGCATTTGTCACTGTACCAAGTTATTACCATATTGCTACTCTATTCCCTATACTGCACATTACATCCCTGTGACTTATTTATTTTATAACTGGAAATTTGTACCTTTTAATTCCTTTACCGTTTTTAGACCCTGCTCGCACCTGTCTCCCCTCTGGTAGCCATTGGTTTGTTCTCTAAGATGCGTTTCTGTTTTGTTTGTTCATCTATTTTGTTTTTCCAGGTTCTGCATTTAAGTGAAATCATACAGTGTTTGACTTTGTTTGGCTTATTTCACTTAGCATAAAGCATTCTAGGTCCATCCATGTTGTTTCGAATGACAAGAGTTCACTCTTTGTTATGGCTGAGAATTTTATATATATATATATTTCCATATATTGGCTATTGTAAATAAAGCTGCAGTAAACACAGGAGTGCATATATCTTTTCAATTCATGTTTTGGATTTCTTCAGATAAATACCCAGAAATCTAATTTCTGGGTCATACAGTAGTTCTATTTTTAATTTTTTGAGGAACCTGCATACTGTTTTCCATAGTAGATGCACCAATTTACAATCCCATCAACAGTGCACAAGGATTACCTTTTATCCACATCCTCGTCAACACTTTTTTGTTGTCTTTTTGGTAATAGCCATACTTACAGGTGTGAGGTGGTATCTCAGTGAGGTTTTGGTTCATATTTCCCTGATGATTAGTCATATTGAGCTTATTTTCATGTGTCTGTTGATCATTTGTGTGTTTTCTTTGGAGATATATCTATTCAGGTCCTCTGCTCATTTTGTAATAGGATTATTATTATTTTTTTGATGTTTAGTTGTATAAGTTCTTTATATATCTGAATATTAACCCCTCGTTAGATGTATCATTTGCAAATATCTTCTCCCATTCAGTAGGCTTCCTTTTTTGTTTTATTGATGATTTCTTTGCTGTGCAAAACCATTTTAGTTTGATGCAGTCCATTTGTTTAATTTTGCTTTTGTTGCTCTTTGCCAAATAGACGTATCTAAAAAATATTGCTAAGACTGATGTCAAAGAGTTTATTGCCTATGTTTACTTCTAAGAGCTTTATGGCTTAAGGTTGTACATTTAAGTCTTTAATGCATTTTGAGTTTGTTTTTGTATATGGTATGAGAAAATGGTCCAGTTTATTATTATTTGTGTGTAGCTGTCCAGTTTTTCCAGCACCATTTATTGAAGACACTGTCTTTACTCCGTTCTATATCCTTGCCTCCTTTGTTGTACATTAATTTACTATATAGTCATAGGTTTCTTTCTGAGCTTAAAGAAACTATAGTTTATTCACCTGAAAAAGTTGCTTTGAAAGGAGATGTGTATTTCCCTCAAGACTTACCAAAAGCATCTTTTATTGCTTCCAGATTCATACTAGAGTCAGATGTCAGCATACCTCAGGTGGAGAATTGCAAGGTCTGATCCAAGAACAAATAAGTATAAACCAAAAAAAAAATTGTAAATGTTTGCTAATCTTTATTAGCAAGCACCTAGAAAACATGTGTGGAAATGAAATCTATATGAGTAAGACTAAGAAAGGGAGACTATAAGTAGATTGGTCAATATTTATAAATATAGGTGTCTTTACCTGAGAATCCAGATTAAATGTGCTAGCTCAAACAACTTTACTAGTGAAAGCAAGATGACCACAACTAATGTAATGACCAGAAAGGGTTGAGTGGCAACAAGATGATTTTCCCTGCAGAGATGATAACAAATTGATCACAGTTTCTCTTAGGAATTAAATAGAATGATAATCCCCTAAAAAAGAATTGCTTGAGATACATAACCAGAAATCACAAGAGACTCTTATCACAAGGAAAAAATATTATAACTATGTGTGGCGATGGATGTTAACTAAACTTATTTTGGTAATCATTTTGCAATACATACATGTAGCAAATCAGTAATATCTTGTGTGTTTGTGTGTATATGAAATACTACTACTCACAATAAAAAAGAATGGAAATTGCTACACACAACAGCATGAATGAGTGTCAAAATAACTTTGCTGAGTGAAGGAAGCCAGAGAAAATACTCCGTGATTTCACTTATATAAAATTCTAGAAAATGCAGCCTAATTTATAGCAACAGAAAGATCAGTGGTCACTTGGGACTAGGGAGTGAGAGTGGGAATAGGGAGGAATAGAAGAAAAAGATTTTAAAGGGACATAAGAAAATCTGGGGGTGATAGTTTCATTGGTATATTTATATATCAAAGTATATCAAATTACATACTTTCAATATGTGCACTTTGTCGTATGTCAATTATATTTCATAAAGCTGTTTTTAAAATATCAGCTATGGCATCATGACCAGCTACAGACTATAACAGCTGTGTATATGTGTTATGTATACATTATCCTGTTGTTCTTTCATTCTTTTTCCCTATTGTTTTCTTTCAAAGATGTTGGTAGTGATTACTTTTACAAATTAATTCATAGGTCACTGGATCAGTGATGGCATGAAGGGGAGGACTGCATATCACCTGCAGATACTTTACTTCAATATGGACACAGTGATTGATGAGCCTTTACATCTCCTTATTCGGGAAGAGGGTAAGAACACATTCCTCTTATGCAGGACAGTTATTCTGTCGATTCTGTGGATAACATTCTACAAATTAGAAAAAACTGTGTTGCTATGTATGACATAATGTGGTCAGAGGAGTGCAATGAATGCTGAGTACCAAAAACGGGTGGACAGTGTAGGCCATGTGATGTTTTCCCTCACATTCATTCTCTGTACTTTTCCTACATTGTACCGTGTCACAAGAAAATAAATGTCTCATATTTCCTTGACACTAATTTCTAGTATGCTTGACCAATGGGAAGTACAAGGAGAAAACCAGAGTAAAAGGAATAAGCCAGTATATTTCTTTCTTCGTCATATCTGGTAGCATCTTGAAACAGGTGTATCTCTCTGTGGTTCCAGCTCCTGCCAGGGAGCCCATCACTCTATCTTCTGGACCAGTGAAGGGAAGCTCCTGCCATGGTTTTAGTTCCGGTCAGACATCCTTGGCTTCTGGGTTCCCGTATAATCACACAGCAATTTTCTGCTGTTGCTAATTTCTAGGTTGCCTCATTGTTCTGATTTGGCTTCTTAACTTTCCTATCACTTGCATAATGCCATGTATTAAATTCTCTTTGTTTGAAAAATAATTACTTTTGTTTGAAATACCTGGACCTGATTGATACAAGAAGTGAAAATGCTGGACAAATAAAGAGAACATGTTGTTTCAATTTCAGCTCAGGCTACCTCAAGTGATACTGAGTAAATTAATTAATTCTCTTAGATGTGGCATAAAGCTAAAGCTCCTTCATGTCACACAAAGCCCTCCCTTTCGAGCCTCACCCCACAATTCAGCCATCACCAGCACTTGCACTTCTCCAAGTGGGTGGGGTGTTGTTTCACTTCTCCATGCCACTCTGCAAGGTCTGGAAAACCATTACCTTTGAATTCTGACTCAATTCTCAAGACTCAGTTCCTTGTCCAATGTGAGACCGTTCCTGACTACTAGACAGAATGACTCACTTAGCTTTTTGTGACCCTAACTCTATTCCACATATTTACATGCATATTTACTTATGCGAAACACCATGAGTTTCTAGAGGATAAGGAATTAATCATCTATTTCCTAGCACATGGCAGGCAAGTATTTGATGAATGAATCATTGAAAAAAGAATGGTGATGAGTGGTGTTAGTACTTGGTATTCTTAAAGACCCTATTATGTTCCTGGTAGCAAGATGAATATTTTTGACCATCAAAACTGATTTGCTGGTTGAAAATATTAAATAATAGCCTATGGGCAGAGCCTGCCTTCTGTATAAAGAAGTAGAGCTAATTTCGAAGACATCTGCACATCACTTGGGCTCTCCAACTAGATAAAGAAAAATGTAATAGTCTGCCAGCAGCTTGCTTGTTTCACAGTGGCTTGTTTTCCAGCCCATAGGATATTGGCCATAATCCCAATGAACAAATGTGGATCAGACTGAAGGAGGGCAGGCTGTGAAAATGGAATAAACAACGGCCCTCTAACATGCTGGAATAAAGCATATTTAATATCTTTGGAACGCGCATTAACAATCATTCTAGATTATTGAGCAAGCCTTCGTTTTCTATTTACTGGAGTACTGCGATTGCCTTCAGGAGACTTAAGCTACTGTCCTGGCAAAATAGTTCAGTGACGTGGCCCTTCAATGATAGTGACATAAGTGTAGCTGCACTCTCCAGGAATCTCTCCTCCTTTCTCCAAATCTAAAGCATCGTGAGCTTCTCTCTTAGGTATGAAGTAAAAATGATTTATAGAAACTGGGAAGGCTCAGTTTTTGTTTTATTTTTATTTATTTTTTTACTATTTTAGTGATGATTTATACTTCTTTATGACCTTGAAATGTTGCACTCTGAGAAGGTTTGCAGTTTTGTGATTCTGCTGGTTTCAAACTAGCCAGCATTAAGCCTATCACATTAGCCCGATGGATTTTTACCACTCTTACCGCTAATCTCTGAAAGGCAGAGGCAGGGTGGGAGGTCAGAGGAACTTGCCCTCCTTCACCTTTCCTCTCCTGTGCAGCTACTCCACACAAAACACGGGTGAAAAAATGCTGTATGGGAGGCCTGCTTCAAAAGCAGCCTGTCAGACTTCTGATACTCATCCGCATTTCTGAGATCCAATAGAAAAGAATGTTTTGGCTTTGCCAGGGGGAGAACGGTGAATGTCCACTCATAATATTTCTAGTGTCTGGAAAGATCCAGTCTTGTGCCTGAGGCAAAGGGCGTTATAAAGAAGAGCTCTGCTGTCACCTGTTTCAAATTGTTTTTGCCTGCAGCATATAAGAAAAGTGCTGAAGAGGAGGCAGGGAAGAAAGGGCTGTATGTTTACTCCAGGAGCAGAGAGAGGCAGGAACATTTAATGTTTAGTAGACAAACCTTCGCAACTAAATCAAGGGTGTGATGAACTGAGTTATTCTCATCAAGTGCCTATTGTCAGATACTGACCTCTCCTCTAGTACTATTAATTTGTTCAACCTGATCAAATGTTTGATTTTCAATATCAATAATCCTTATCTCAGGATAATTGAAGGGGTTTGGAGTATACCAGTGTTCTCCACACTGTATTCCTTGTGGCAGGTATTTCAAGTGCTCAAAGTTGCAATTGCAAATAAGTCGAAGAGCAAAGATTTACTACCCTTCTGTATTTATTTCCTATGGTACTGTAACAAATGATCACAAATTTAGTGGTTTAAAACATCACAGACTTACTTTCTTATAATGTTGGAGGTCAGAAGTTCAAGATGGGTGTCACTGGGCTCAAATTAAGGTGCCGGCAGGGCTGTGTTTTTTCTAGGGGCTTTAGAGTAGGATCCATCTCCTTGTCTCCTCCAGCTTTTAGAGTCTGCCTACATTTCTTGGATTGTGGCTTTAGACCACTCTGACCTCTGACCTCTGCTTCCACTATTATATCATCACATCTTCTCTGACTCTGACATTCCTGTAGGTCACATTTGGCCTACTGAAATAATCCAGGATAATCTCCCATTTAAAGATCCTTAATTTAATAATATCTGCAAAGTTGCTATGTAAGGTACCATAATCACAGGTTTTTTGGATTAGGATGTGGGCATCTTAGGGGCCATTATTCTGCCTACCACACTCTCACTCATTGAAACTCAAAATGCTTAGTAGCACGCTAAAGATTTTGTGAAGTCCTGTAAGGAACTGTAAGGAATTATATTTTCCTTCACCCAGAGGGTCCCAAACCTATTTTCGTTTTCTCTTTAGTTCTAAGAACACCTGCTCTTATAGGAAACACAGCTTAAGAAATGGAAGACTAAAATAATTCCAGCTTTAATAATTTAACATTTGTGATCTTATTGACACATTTTGACCCATTCTTAAGTTAATGGGATAACAATGGGCTCAAAATTTGGCTCTAGTGCTCTTTTCATATGTGACCGTAGGCAATCACAGTCTAAGTTTCCTCATCTGTGAAATAGAGATAAGAATGAGATACGTTGCTGGATTGTTATATGGATTTTGGGCAATGATATCAATTTTTATATAAATTATAGAGAGCTAAATTATGTGAAATTTCAATTTCATATAATAAATAAGTTCCTATGCAATTAAGTTACAACCAAATTTTCATAATTTCTTCCGTCTACCTTGCTTATGCAGTTGATGAGTTATAATAACTTTTGAGATATTATAGAAGTCTTAGATATTCTTGATTGTTAATTTTATAGTACTGTTTTAATCTAGATATTTTCTAATCTAGAAACCAAAAATCTGTGCTATATAAAATATTTACAGATTTTTAACATCAGTTATCTTTGTGACTAATTTGGGGAATTATTTGAAAAGTATTTTTCATTCTTGATTTCTTCCTTCCTGTAAACCATGCTCACTTTTAGGCTTTTTCTCATAGAGTACAAATGAGTTTCAAATGACTGTAACTGAGTTAATAAATTATCTAGTATTTAGAATAAACTTCACTCATACTTCTTTGTTTTTTGTGTATGTAGTAGTAATTTTAATTGTTCACATATGTTCCATTACTTCTCCTTCCAAATGCACTGTAGGTTAGTATTTCCCCATCCCCCTTGGATTTAGGCAGAGCCTTGCAACTTGCTTTGGCCATTCAAACGTGAGTGGACTAGACCTGTGCCATTTCTAGGTGAGGCCTTTAAGAACTAGAGTGCAGTTCAGCATCTTCCTTTTGATTATCTTAGAGCCTATGACAGCATGCACAAGATGGCACTCTCTCAGTCTGCATCCCCAAAGGATTATGAAGAAGTCCTATTTGTTGACCCACTTTGGACTCTGATACATGTGATAATTAAACTTGTGTTGGGTTATACCACTAAGATTTTGAGGTTCTCTTTATTGCAGCTTAACCTGTTGAGAACAATGTAGTCTTCTTATATGAAAGTTCTTGGTAACCCATAAAGAGGACTGGAAATTTTCTTTCATTATCATAGAGATAATTGAAGCTAAAGCGATAGAAAAATCTGCAAGGAAAGTAGAAAAATCACGGGATTTAGATCAGATGACCTGGTTTTAGTCCTATCTTTATTACTATTCACCTTCCATGTAAATTTTATAAACTGAATGACACAGAGCATTCTTTAATTTGAAAAAATATCATTCCTACCTAGAAAAGTGATTCATAGTGTATGGAGGATTCTTACAATTAATTGCCATAGCCTTGTAAAAACAGTAAAATTTTACTTGTTCTCAGAAACTGTTTACTGAGTAATACACATGATGACATTATTTATTGCATCTTCTTTTTTCCTCCCTTTAAATTCTTTGGTTAAAGTCTGTTATGATTAAATAAAACATGTGTTGGGATTGATTTATGACCACGTGGCTGCTGCCTCCATTACTTGGTTTGGGGAACATCAATGAAGAGAGAAGGGGGAGAAGCTGAAAATCAAGTATTTCCTGAAGCAGAAGCCACACTGGTAAACCCTAAACCTGAGAGTAAATGGCAGATATTGGAGTCATTCTTAGGATCCACTTTGTATTAAAGTGGCGAAAGTGGTAGTGATGTCTTGGTGGAAAAGGGAGGCAATGAGGTTGTGAGCATCTAGACTTTCAAGAAGCTGTGATGACAATGGTTGGGGGAAGGGCAGATAAGCTTTGGAGCTCCAGAGAGAGAAAAGGGATAGAAAATTTGAATTCTATAAAACAAGCTTCTTACTCTGAAAATTTGCCTAGGGCCACCCTATGTGCCCCTGAGCACTAGCCAGATACAGGAGGCAACTATTGATTTAGTAACTGCTTCCGCTTTAATCCTCCCTAGTTTCTCCCAATCCTGTGTTCATTAGCAGCTCCCAGGAGGCACCCTGTCTGCTTACCTGTCAAAGGCACTTTGGGAACTAAAAAAGATTTGAAGGTATTGGCAGCTTCTATTCTTTCTCAGTGATTGTGGCATTTTTCATCCCTGTCCTCCTCTTGAGCTTTTTTTTTTTTTTTTTTTTAAACTACATTAGGAAGCTAAATGTGGGTAGTAGAAAGATGGGCTTCGGAGTCAGGCAGTCAGATGACCAGGGTTCTAGTCTCACCTCCATCGATCACTAATAATGTAACATACTTAAGCATTTTTAAAAGGTTTAAATATTACTTCCATCTAAGCATTATACATAATGTTCAGTATGGTTCCGATGGTGAATTCCCTATGAAGATACACTGAAAATTCGGTCTTGGATTTTTCTGACTCTTAACTTGCCAGAGAATAGATTTTGAATTTAATATTACATATTCTGGTAACTTTGCATCATGGTAAAGTTCTAGCAGTTATTTACGGGCATGTGGTTGAAGAGTGTTATATGGGCCTCACAGTGACCCACTCTGTATTCCATCTGCTATATAAGGTTCAAATGGGACAAACAGCTATAGGTGTGGGCTGAATTCCTAGCACCCTATGTCCTTGTTCCTTCCATGTGGCCTACCATACAGAATGTTGCAAGCAAGGAACCTACTTGTGAGGAGACACTTAGGATGTAAGCTTTGTTTTTTTTTGCCTTATCACAATGAAAAATAAGAAACCAGGAGATGACTACTCCAAATACTGCATGGTTTAATGAAGCTCAATTTTGGCCAAATTTCTGTTTTTACAGAGACAGATTAAGGATGGACACAATTCTTTGACACCCTTCCATTGAGAGGAGGGATTTATTTATCCTCCCCTTGAATCTGGAATGACTTGTGACTGCTTTGGCTAATAGCATATGGCAAATAATGTCATTCAAGTGTCATGCTTAAAAGGGGACTGGCAGCTTCTACCTTGTTCTTTTGGAAGTCAGCTGTCAGGCAGAAAGGAAGACTACTCTGAGACTGTCATATTGTAAGAACCCTGAGCCACATGAATAAATCCTGGAGAATAAAATACCTTGCAGGGTATGGGAGAATGAAAGAGAGAGAAGAGACAGAGAGAGACAGGTAAAGAATGTCAAGGAATCCTGAAGCTCCCAGTACATAGTAAAAAGGCTGTCTTGAAAGTGGATCCTCCAGTCTCGGCCATTCCAGCTAATGCCGCACGAATCAGAGACCAATCACCCAACCAAGCTTGTTCTAAATTCCTGATGCACAAAACTATGAGCAAATTGGAGTGGTTGTTTTAAGCCATTTGCGTAGTAAGTCATTTAAGTTTTGATGTGGTATGTTGTGCAGTAATAGATAACCTGATAAATTGTTTTTATAATCCTAACATATGTCATTTTTTTAAACTTAGGGTTTGTTTTTAATTGCTGATTCTTTGGAAATGTCTATCTCATTTGAACTAAGAGAACCCTGGATTTCTTCACACCTTGTTCCAAGTAGTCAGGAGGTCACGTGTCTCCAGGGGCCTGAAGTGGTGGCAGGGAGACGAGGGCAGCAGAGTCTGGGGAGAATATGAGGAACCGGAGTGAAGGACACAAGGCCTGAGAAAGGCTCAGTGTGTGTCACTATCCTCTGTCCCGGCTTCCCTGCCACCACCACAGGCATCCTGTTGCTTGAAGCATATGGGGTCTACTCAGGAGCATTTGTTCATTAAAACTGGCTTGTACCTCTGTCTCCTTCCATAACAAGCTTGGCCAAGTGGTAGAGTAGAATCTGCTATTCTTTCTCTTAGAAAGCCCTTTCTATTCTTCTTCTTTTTTAAAAAAAATAAAAATAACCTAATCAGCTCTTACCTATCATGTGAAATGGCTTTGGGACAGCTCCTCAAGGCGTATCTAGGTGTTCTTCCTCTTCTATGCTCCCCTGGCAACCTGAGTTCACCTCTATCATTTAAAATACCATATTAAATCATCTGCCAACATTTTGGTCACTTCTAGGAACAGAAGATTTCCCAAAGGCAGGAAAAATTTCCTGTTCATTTCAGTGTCCATCACGTGTATGTAAAGAAACTTGGAACATAGGTGCTCGATGAGTGCGTCATTGCACGGAACTTCATTGTATGGGATCATCTTGGGTGGACGTCATTACTCTGTGCTTTCAAAACTGTTGAGCACATTATGCTAAGCAAGACAAATCAGGCAGAGAAAGACAAGCACTCTAAGCTATTACATATATGGAATCTAAAAAGTTAAGCCTGTAAAAAAGAGTGTAAAGGTGGTTACCGAGGGATGGATGTGGGGGTGGGATAAGAGTGATGATGTTAATGGTACAAACTTATAATGAGTAGTAAATAAGCCCTAGAAAGCTAATGCACAGTATAATGAATATAGGCGATAATATTGTACTATAATTATGTAATATAATAAATATCACTATATTGGCAGTCATAAAGCAATATATAAATATATCAAAGTAACACACTATGTACCTTAAACTTATATAATGGTACATGTTAAATTGATTCAATTAAAAAAGCTATTGAGTTTGGGACGACGGAAGGCCTGCCTTTTGAGAGTAGGTAGGCTTCCCTCATTTTCTATGAAGTTTGTCTCTTTGTCTTTGTGGGGATCTGGTTTAGCACACATTGTACTTCGAGGGAGGATGATTTAATGGAAATCCAACTGGAAGCTATCCTCAGTAAGCTCAACCATTTCAATGCTTACCACTCCTTTGGTCTCTTTTCCCTTTCTCTCCTCTTCCTTTTGTCTCTCTTTCTGTAGGAACATCGCCCCCTTCCCCAATTTATTCCTTGTATTTCAGAATAGGGCACATTGAGGTAAGACTGGTCATTTGCTGTTCCTCTGCTCTTTCAGTGGGGTGAAAATGCACGGGAATCTCAGGCTCCAGTTAAGCCTCTGCCAGCATAGACTCCCGGGTCTCCATTTCCTCAACTGTAAAAGAGACAGAATAATTAAATACCTCCCAGACCAGTTAATGGCATAGATGCAAACTCCAAGTGAAATAGTAGTGTCAAAGCACTTTGCAAGGTGAACTGATACATAAATATTGGGCGCATTGTGAGAGTTTAGCTGGTCTCTGCCTATCACTATCTAATTGTGTAATTGACCCCCTACTACTCACCTAGTGTTGTTTCTGACCACAAATCCTTGAAACAATTAAAGTCTGCATGTCAGATTTGTCTTCGAGAATTTCTAAGGCCTGCCACTGTGGCATTAATGGACAGAACCAGAAAGGTGGAAGCAGTGTTTGATGAATGTACTTTAATTGCTCTTTGGTATGACATAGTAATAGGAAAATTCATATAATTGACAATGTAAAGGCCCCTACTGTTAGCAGCTGCTTTAAATTTAATGGAGCTGAGATTGTTAATAGTCTTTTCTTCACAGGGGTCTTTCCTTTGGCAGCCATAGCACAGAGTAAGCATGTCCCATCATCTACGCTTTCCCTCCAGGCCCACAATCCAGCCTCACTGTGGCGGTAGATTATAGGGAAAAGGTCCATTTGCACTTTTTCATCTTGTCTCAATTATCTGGTGGAACCACTGGTGCGTGATACATGGCACTCTCTCCCTGTGAGAATTCTCCTTATACAGCAGGATGCTACAGAAAGACAGTTCTGGAACTGAACCAGGATATGCTGCTTACTGGCTGCAATTTTGGACAAGTTACTTAACATCTCTGAGCTGCCAGTATTTTAGATAATATGAAAACGAAACCTTATGTATAGTAAAATGACTAGCACAGGGCAGGGACTGTGTTTATTAAATACTGGCCTGCTATTTTCTATCCATACGTTATACCAGACCTCTTTAATTAGCCAAGCACTTCACTATCAATTTCTCTGTCTTTACTTTCTGGTTTGCCATCTTTTTCAAAAAACATGCACATAAAGCAATCTGCCTTTGTACTACAAAATTCCTTAGAGCTGTTTCCCTTTTCCCTATAAGACCTATTTTACTTTTCCAAACAACCAACATGAGTCTTAGGTTATAAGAAATCTGTATAACATTCAGCACTGAGAATTCTATTGCTGGAAACTTTGGGTCATTAGCACTGTATTAGGTTTGTTGGCATAAGACTGATTCACAGGTGCAAGTCAAAGCCAGAGTAAAGCATAAGTAATTCCACTTAGACATTGATGCACTTCTTACAAATTAAAAACATCAAATTACACAGTTGTATGTGTGAATGTCTATGTGTCTAAGAAAAAGAGGGAAAAGTGGGTGGGGGGGGCAGGCAAGGGGAGGGAAAGATGAGAATTCTGCTGGGGCTCAGGTGCCTGCAGGAAAAAACATGTTTAACGTGGTTTCTTGCTAGGCCTGCCCTAATTGTTCCCCTTGGCTGCAGATATAGCTTATTTTTTTGTGTGAGTGCCTGTCACCAGCCTTCACCAGGTAAACCAAAGCCACAGGTGCTGAGTCAATTTTCTCTGTAATCACTCGGTTTTCCTGTGTAGTGACTTCACAATTAGTATTAACTGGGGATTAAATTATCATCTATCCTGCAAACAGATGGACATTAGGATGTGCCCAAATCAGATCAAGGGAATATTTATAAGCTGCTGCTGTAATGATTCAGAAGGAATACTGCAGTTGTCTAAACTTCTCCTAGAAAAACTCTTCTAAGAAGCAAATAGGTGTATTTTTGTTGTTGTTGTTTAATCCCTCGTTCTCTACTGTTTGGACTCCCTTACTGACTCCTTAATGTATGTGCTGCTGAAACTAACCGTCTTTTATAAGCAGTGTTGATTCTTTCCCCCCACGTCTCCTAGTCATCTCTAATTAGAATATCTGTCACCACAAATCTTCCACTGGAGGATTTTATTTGGCATAAAAGCCATCATTAATGGCTGGCGTTAAACGCTCCATCCAGCTCTCGTGTTCTGATGTGCCCTCTGATGCAGTACACTGCTCGCAACTCTCAGGCATGTTTTCGATTGAAAACAGATTTACTTCTACCATTGATATTTGCTCTTATTTTTGCTTTTCACGATTTTTTAAATGAGTTATTATCTGGAAATGGAGTAGCAGGTAGCAATAGGTATTACTCAAAAAAAGAAGATCAAAATGTTGCCTTTCCTTACAGGACAAATAGAGGATGTATGGCTACATGGATGTGTGCGAACACTTATAAAACAGGGAAAACAAGTACAATATCTAAGATGTGTCATTTCTCTGAAGTTATGAGCACTTGGTTACATATACATATATTTCTAATGGATTAATCTTTGCCAATAAGCATATTTAAATATAACTTGAAATATTTTAAAGTATCATGTATGCATGACAAATGTTTGTGCTTCGATACAATAAGGGGTATCCTATCCACATCATTAGTCATACTAATGTTTGGATGCTCCTGCTTAAAAAGGCAAGTTTTTTGGGGGCAGCCATGAGTTGTTACAAGTCAATTTCTCATACACTGTTTAACAGGGGCCATCTGGATAGGAAACCAGGGGCATTTATGAGTGTCAACTTCTTGCATCTCTCATCACTTGTTATCTGGACTAAGTTCATGCCATAGATTCTGCTGTTACACCTTTTTAGGTAAAATATGTTCATCTTTGATGTGTTTGTAGATCAGACGTTCTGTCAGCCCTTGATTGGTGGTGCTAGCTAAGGACATGTGGATAGAAAAGGCAAACCATACCTGGAATATGTGTTAATTCCAGTCAGTGAGGAATTACTGCCACTACCAGAAAGAAGTACATCAATATCAGCTTGCTTATAGTGGCTGCTTGGTTTTCTTGAGGAATGATACTCTACTGAGGTCTTGATTTTGTTCTCTTTTGCTGGTGGGTGGGATAATCAAAAGGTAGAAGCTAGATTAGCATTAGTGAGAAGGAGATAATGCTATCTGACTCATGTTAGCCTCTACCTCTGCCACCATGGCCACTCTCTTTATGAGTCCATGCAAACTCTGTGGTGGTCAAGGACAAAAGTTAGAAGACATATACTTACTGAGTCATCTTGACCACTAGGTGCTTTAATGTCTATTCAGTAATGTATGCTCTCTACTTAGCATTAATGTGTAAAACAAAGATTCTCATACTTCTCACCAACCAGATAAACCATTTCTGCCTGCTCATGAGTCTAAGTATACTCTACCTCAGTCTACTCTCTTTACATTCCAAGCGTATTACCCCTTGCAGTGTTGAAGCTTTGCCCAGTGGGAGGCTTTTCCCTTGATGTTCTTTAAGGGCTTTCCCTGAGTAGATGATATGTGGCACAGTGACAGTTTGTTGCTTGAACTCACTTATTAAACCAACACAACTGTGAATCAAGCTCTCCCAAGAGTTAGTCATAGAAGATGCCCATGCAGTCAAAGTGCGAGCTGAGGATAGTATCAGAGGAACACGGTCTCTGAGCAAGCTGTTTGTACACCTTATTTGTGTCCCTTGGACCAACTTGAGTTTGATTCTGATGGACCACACATAACCATTTTATTATAGATTGCTTGCAGAACTGCCAACATTATAATTTGGTGGATATGAAAGTATTCAGTTTATGAGTAGTAGTTTTGGCCATATAGTCACTTAATTTCCAAGGTCAGATATACAGTTTCTAAATGACCTAGTAGCATTCTAAGACCTATTTTTGAATGGTGCATAGTTCTTTGCTGCACGTGGCATACCTTTGTTTCAAAATTATAGGAGTTCTTGGTGTGATCACCCTGTTGGGTCTTGTGAAAGATTCTACACATGTCTTTTTCTGCCACAGATCTGTCTAGTAATACAGAATTCTCAAAGTCCTAGAGGTCAAGTGTCAGCATTTCTGGAACTACCGACTGAACTGCTTCGAAGAACTTTCTTTTTCTGGGCCTCAAGCAAAGCTAACAGCCTTCAAATCAACATGATGCACCAGTAGTTTGTGTTCCTAAATGCAGAATATGATAACTAAAAAAACTAAGAAACTTATTAAGAGTTGGGTTTTATTCTTTGTGATAGGAAATATAAGGTATTTCTCCATTCTCTGAATGACATGTGTACTTTCAAGGCATCTATTGTATTTGCCACTTTTGAATCATCAGCTTCAATTAATATAATGTTAATTTCCAAAACAGAAAAAAATCCAGAGAGTTGAAAGGTAGCAGAATAAGCCACCTCAAAATATGCCACTTTGGCATATGATTATTTTGAGCTGAAGGCAATTGAGACGAAGAAAATAAAAGAAAAGCTGTCTGCCTTTCCCCTATTTGCTAAAAGCAGGGTATACATTTATGAAGGTGTCTCCTTTCTCCTCTCTATCAGAAACGAAAGAAATTAATCACCAGAGACGATTCTAGGCCCTCATCAAGCCAGAGATGGTACCAAAGGAATCTATATAACAAACTTTGCAACTAGCCCTTACTGTCATTAGTTTCCCCATGTATTTGCCTTTACACAATATGTTGCCCCTAGAAACTCAGTCCTTTACTTTTGTGGTGTGATTTCTCTAAGCATTTATTACTCTTTTGTTAAGATGCTATATAAGGCTAAGGTCTAAGCACTCCTTTGATACTAATACCTGAGCGTTTCCATGTTCATGGGTCATGCACATGTCAATAAACTTCTGTTTGGTTTTCTCTCATTAATCTGTCTTTTGTTAGTCTCATTTACAGGGCCCCAGTCAATGAACCTCAGACGGGAAGAAGGAAAACTGTTTTCTTTCCCTATACAGTTCAGGTCCCTTCAATCTATAATATGACAGAGAACATGAGAATTAACATAACCTTGGTATATAACAATGGACGTATATCCCATGTGAGTGTAAACTACTCTTATTTTCTTTTACTGTGGATTATGGTTTGCCAGCTCAATGTCCATATATATATATCTGAGGCTGTGTTAATATTCTCTAATAAAGAAATCAGTTTGGTATAGTGGATCCAACCAGTTTTTCAGGAACCAAACTGATGAATGAAATGGGAATATGATGGTGAATATCACCTCTGCATGTTCTAAGGCTTTGATTGTAATACTCATTGTGTTTTTGTGTTGTGATATGATATTATTTTTGTTTAATTTCTGGGGCGAGTGGGGATAGTTAGGGGCTATCACTTGGCTTCCCTACTACAACCACTCCTATTCTATAGATAGAGGAACTAATGTGAAATTTCCGCCAACTACTGAATATGTCCACTTGGATTGTACATTTGGGGCTAGGGAAATAACAACCAAGTGGGGTCCAGAGAGACAGCAGTCCCACTGTGAGAAAGACCTGGGCCAAGACTTTATTTATTACATTTATGGCCCTATTCTAAAGGGGCAGAGAGCAAGATAGCACTTTGGATCTCCTGATAGCAAAATGAACTTGGACCCTATATTCAACAGGCCTTGAAAGATCTGGGTATTCCCTTTTCCAAGTGTTCCATTACCCAATAAATGGCTACTTTTGCATTGTCATTGTACATAACTGCTGTGGTGCCATAGGGCCCTTCATCTTCTCTACCTGGATGCTCCTTCAGTCAATGGGTTCTGCATCTGGGAGCTGATTCCAGTCTGAAAACTGGGCAAAAGTTTATGAATTTCTTTTGGGGGGAAATAACCTCTTCCTTATGCTTATTCATTCTTAATTTTTCATACACACACACACACACACACACACACACACACACACACACACACACACACACACACAGTTTGACAGTACCTGAGGCAGTTGCCTGCCCATGTTTTTGCCTCTAGGAACTCTATGTACTTCAAGTCATCTCTATAGTTTATTTCAAGCCAGATCATCTTGGATGCTATTCAGACTCACTAACCGTGTTATTCCGAGATACTATCATCCTCATTGCTTCTAGGGAACTCGGTTTTGTAATAGTATCTTCCCTACTGGTTCAGCCCACAGAGGACAGGCAACTGGTGATACTGGTGTGTTTTCTCCCCATTCATCCCTTATTACCTTAATAAATGGAGTGCTCTCCAGGCCTCCTAAAAAAAAAAAAAAAAAAAAATGAGCATCTCATGAGTTTTT
Source organism: Eonycteris spelaea (assembly GCA_003508835.1). Classification (NCBI taxonomy): domain Eukaryota; kingdom Metazoa; phylum Chordata; class Mammalia; order Chiroptera; family Pteropodidae; genus Eonycteris; species Eonycteris spelaea. The sequence continues at coordinate 4,683,614 of PUFA01000087.1, forward strand.
CAGTTGTATATAATAGACCTCTCCTACCATGCTCTGTTCTCAAGCCTTTTGAGATATTTCTCAGAGTTTTACATGGCATCTCTATTTAATCTAATGCTGATTATTATCTTTTTTTTTTCTTTCAAGCTTCCACAGTGTTTTTAGATCCAGGGACTTAACAATTCATATCACTAGACAGTTCCTTCTTATTGTAAACCCACCTTTATCCAGCTTTATATTCCACCTTTCTTGATCAGCACCCTCAGGATTCACTTTCAGATATATTCCCCTGATTCCTGCCAGTGCAATGCTATCCAGGTCCTGTAGTAACTTTGATGAATGATCCCTCTCAGTCCGTGCAGGGTCCAGCACTTCTTCTGACTGGCTATGTTGAGATTAATTTAATAATTAAGGCCTCGTGCCCAGGCAATAAGGAGAACACAGAATCTGAGGAGGTCATTAATTGTCTTATTTGGAACCTCCCTCACTTTAGGCCTCTGCATAGTCTTAAACAAGGTGAGGTGATCTCTTCTTCAAAAAAAGGAGTGGGCCATTTCTGCTAGCCTAGTGGGCTCAGAGAAATCGAGGATACAAGGTTTTCACAAATTCATCTACCCACATCCTCATCTCACATCTCAGGGTTCTACTCTTTCCTATTCTGGGGCCTTGTATTGTCATAAGAGATTTTCCTAGGCCAAGAATTTTCTGAAGTTCTACCAATATCACACTTAAGTTTCTGTGCCCAATATTCAGTTGTTCCCTGCCCCCTGGCCTTTAGGAGATGAGAGTCGTTTTTAAAAACTATCAAGGAGGCCTCTGACTCTCACACTTTGATTTTGTTTAAGAGGTCTGAGCCTGTTTTTCATTTTTTCCCTTTCTTCAGTAAATCAAATGTTCTTAGCAACAGTCACATCAATTTCACAGTCGTTATAGTTGCTATTTCCCCATGTCTCTCCAACGACTGTGAAATTGCCCCAATTAATGCATTCCCTCAACCTGTACCTATCTTGTTCTTCTCAAGAGAAAGCCTTAGTAGTTGCACATTACAGCATCCCAGAGACTATCAATACACCATGTACCACCATTGATCCAAGTGGCAAGTTGGGTCCAACTACAAACTTTTATCCTTTGCATCTGCTTCTCAGATCTATTTCTGGTACAAACCAACTTAGGTTGAGTTCCTTAAAGCAGAGCCTGAGATGGAGATTCTTGCTCAAGTGACTCACTAGAGGAGTGTTCTAAGAAGAGTAAAGGATGCCTGATAGAACAGGGCACAAAAACTAGAAGTAACTGTGGTCTTGACTGAAGACTAGTTTCAATCTGAACCCAGAGGGAAGTTTAGGGACACAAATTGCAACAGTTAGTCTTACCCTAAGATGAGGGACTAGTCCCTTAGTACCAGACAATTATTAACTGAATTCGTTGAGTGGGGCAGTGAGAGTGGTTATTGTGTACTCTCTGACTAAGAAAATTTCCATTTGACAAAGGGTAATTCTTTAGACAAAGGGCCAGCTGTGAGTTATCAACCAACACTCATAACACAGAATGGGTATACGGGAGATGAAAAAGATCTTTCCAGTGTACCAGTACCATCCATACAGTTGATCAGGGATAAGTCCTGAGATCCCGCATTTCAAAACAGCTCTCAGGTGATGCTAATATGGCTGGCTCAAGGACCACACTTTAAGTGGCAAGAAATGAATTATTTTGTCTTCAGGTCTGTCTACCTTCTTTTATTTCCTGCACACCTTTCATTTTTCTTTCCCTCATCCTTCCTCTTTCCAATTGTGCTGATTCTACATCTCATCTCCAAACTAGTTTCTAGGACTGCATTCAGAGGATATGGGGGTCTTGCAGGTTTCTTTCTTAAGAAAGGAAAGAAAAACTTTAGTTTTGGTTTCTTTTTCTCTTGATATATCCAGTTGTCTATACTAAAATTGAATTTAAGTAAGTTGTTTTCTTCACATGTGTGGATAATGTTTAAATAAATGTTACAATCTGAGAAGCTGATTGAAGAACAAGGCAGACTCTCAGATTTCAGTGAACAGACTAAGAGTAGCAAAGCTATCTTAAAGTAGGTAAACCACAAGCAATCTTTTGATTTCATTGTAACACTGAATGAAACATTTATAAACCAAATTACATATAATTTATCATTTGAAAATACAGAGGTTCAAAAAAATTAAAGAATTTATTCAAGTCACACAGGAAGTAAGTGGCAAAGTTCGAACTAGAACTAAAACTTGGGCCTCCTGTTAAGGCATGCTAGCATTAATTTGAAATTGAATCTTTGCAATGTCCAAAGTGTGACTACCACACCATCATTTTAATACATTTTCTTTATTTTTAGGGCACAGTAGTATAGAACACCAACATGTAAATGTGAAAATAGGCAGAAACTCTATGCCAAAGACAAATATTGGAAAGGTAAAAGATGTTCTAGAGTAAACTGAAAGGTCTGACTTTGTTTAGGATCCCAGATTCACTTTAGAGATGTCCCATCATCTTCACATCATTTTCTTTACTATGGACAATTTTTAATTAGGCTGTGATATCTGCTTCATATTGAAGAAGATGACTTCTTTTATTGCTGTCTGCTTTGCTTATGTGTTGACATTTTTCACAGCATGGACGTAACTGAGAAAGTGAATAAATTCAGTACAGTACAGACCATCCTTTCTCGATTCACTTCCTAAATGAGTCCATTAAAATTATGACATTATCACCACATCATTAGCATTGCCATCATCATCGTTGCTATCATCATCATCATCAGAATTCTCATCATCCTAGTTGTTAGCACTTACTGAGGGCTAACTTGTACCAGAAAATGTGTTATTAGCTTCATATGCATTATCTCCTTTAGTCCTATGAAGCTAATTCACTTATTAAACTCATTTTACAGAGGGGAAAACTGATGCAGAGAGGATTGATCATTTTTGCTGTAGTCAATAGCTAGTTTATAGTACTACACAGATTTGAACCAAAGTTGGCTCATATCAGAATTTACTATCGTAAACACAGTGACTTATGTTGAGTAGTTAGATCAGAAGGCAAACTAGCTTCAAAGAGGAGGGAATACTCTAATTAGTACGAGTCATAGGATACCAGCATGGGTAAAATAGGGTCTAGGACCTTGTTTAACAGCCTCAGTACACAAAAAAGGACTCAGAGTACTTTTACCTAGAAAAGATACAATGGATGTTGGGAAGCCAAAAAAGCAATAGCTAACCCCTACAAGATCTTTTCAAGTCTCAGTATTTAAAATTTGATATTTAACATTGAAATATTATAATATTATGTGGTTAAAAGACATAGAGAAGAATCCATTTTCATCTAAATTTAAGTGCCTGAACGTGATCGAGATGATAAGCCTTTAGAAAATATTATAGGCTATATCTATATACTTCTTCTCAAGCAATCTTTCACAAAGCTAAACACTTTCAGGCTCTTAATTAAATTATTTATCATGCTCCTGCTGCTGATCAGATATTCTAGTCTCAATGGCTAAACACTGGGTCCATTGCTAGGGGCAGAGATGTAAAAGAGATATGCTGTGACTTCAAACAGGGCATAGTCTAACATGGTGAAAATAAAAAATGCTTGTAGGTTTCTATAATGAATGAGTAAAAATACATCACAGGAAAAAAGCAGGAAGGAGTAATTAATTCTTGGGAGATGCTGAGGGATTCTTCATGGAGAAGGTGACATTTGAAGTAGATCCTGAGAAAAAGGAATTCTAATTTGTTGTTTGCTCATTTTTCTGAGTTAAGAAAGTGTGTATAGATATTTAGATAGAGGGAGCTATTGAAGTAAATTATGGAGATATGGATGGTCAAGGTGGGTTCAGGGGCCCTGGAGCAAGCTGATATGTGGGTGAAGGGAATGATAGCTAAAGATCTAGGAAGTGCAGGGATGCCATTCTAAGCACTTTGGACTTTATATGAAAAAGAAAAGGGTAGACATTGATGGTTCTAGAGAAGAGAGTGATGTGTTGAGATGTGTGGACTGTGGAGAGGGATATGGATGGTAGTGGAATGAACCAGAGTCAGGGAGGTGAGATCCAAGATTATCACAATAATCCAAGTGAGAGATGACAGAGAGCAGCAGTAAGGTAGGAGTCATTTTGATACTCAGTTAGTAATAAAAATGAGACTGAGTAGATATGATGATAAAGGAAAAAGTAAGGAATGCACACCGATGAATTTCTAGCTCTGTACACAGGATCATGATGATATTATTGAATAAAATAGAAAAAAAGAGACAGGTCTTGGGTGAAGCAAATGAAGGTGATAAGACCCACACGGTTAAAAATGTGTAGGCTCTGAAGGTTTTTTTTCCCGCATTCTCACATATCAGTTTGTGGTGTAGCTGCTTCCCTGTCAATAATAGTAGGCATTAAAGAGAATACCCAGAAATGACTACATGTATAGCCCTAATCCTCAACAGGGCCCTTCTCAGATAGATGTCCTAGAGTGAGATATGGGGGTGTGTATTTTAAGAAAAGACCAGTGTCTGGGTGGCCCATGATGAGAATGTAATAAATGAAAAGACCCAACATGATCTAAGGTATGGCATCCATTTGCTAGCCCTGGCAAGTTGGCTTTATTACAGACTGCCATAGGTTATCAGGGTAGACAGTGACAGATCATTTTGCAGGGCCCAGAGAGAGCCAGGTCCGTCTGCCTAGAAAAACAAATAAATCCCAGTTCAGAACTGAGATTAAAAAAGATTTACAGGGCACAGTGATGTATATGCTTCTCTCTGGGTAGGTTGTGGTGGCTGGCCACAGAAGGTTACCCTCATTGGTTCACATCTCCTGCCACTGGGGACACAGCAAGCTCCTGAGCTCCTATTATACGACATTTTCCCATTTCCTTTTCTATGGTCTAGTTTGGGCAGAAAAAAAATGAACAATGGGCTGGGGGAGGATAAAAAATAAACAAGAGAGGGAAAAAGAGTCTCTCTCTGAGCAATCTTATAAAACAAAGCATAAATCTTTAACTGCCTGACCTTTTAGCTCACATGATTCTCTGCACAGAAGGATAAATCAGGGCTCATCTGGAGACTGGGGGGAGGATGGCTTTCTGCCTTCCAACAGGAAGCAACCTATTTGTGGAAAGCACATAGATTTGTCATTGATTTTAATGGAAGCTCAATTGATTTCCTAGAAATTGAAATGTTCCTTCGGTTGGGAAATGAAATTTCAACTTGGCTGTTCCACCTTTGGCTGCCCTTTGGTAGAAAGTCTTGTTGCACATTGCTAGAATTTGCAGAGAAAGGTCAAGTGAAAGGTCTTGGGGTCAGACTTCCTCATAACGGGAGACCACCTCCTAAATGCAGATAACACTGGCAAAGGTTGAGGCCTGCACAGATGCAACTCCTACAATAGAGCGCAGAGAGTTTTTGTTAACCCTTCTTTGGCTCGTCTTAATTTTCCTTGCCCTGTGTTACTTTCTTTACAGCCCATAAATATTGCATTAAAGCCAAGGAGGGGTTCCCGGATTCAGCAGCACAGCAAGCATTTTCTATCTGAGGGCTTTGACACTTTACTGCAACCAGTCGCTTTACCCCAGCAGTCAAAATGATGAACATTTAAGAAATACATATATTTTTCAAATGCATGGAGGAAGGGACATACTTTTTCTCAGCAAGCCAACAATGTGGTAGTAGTAACCAGAAACAGAAAGATGGTAAACTAGTAGTTTGAAGTTACAAATAGCAACCAAACTTTATTGGTAAAACCAATAAAGTTCATAGAACTATTTTGATAACCTCTCACCCCCCCTTTTAATAATTACTTCAGTTGTTTAAATGTGAAAAAAAAAGCAAATATGTCAGGAGCACTTCCTGAGGTACTTATTAAGAAAACAAAATCAAGGAAATAAATATTTTATTTCACTTACAGAGTAAGGTATTCTGAATCCTCCCCAGATATCTTTGGCCTGTCTTTCCCTTTGGTCTTAGCAAGTAGAGCAGCCACCTAATGAAGTACAGTAGTTCCCACCTTATCTGTGGTTTTGCTTTCCACAGTTTTAGTTACCTGTGGTCAACCTCAGTCTGAGTATATTAAATGAGAAATTTCAGAAATAAACAACTCATAAGTTTTAAACTGCACTGTTTTGAGTGGTGTGATGAAACCTCTCGCTGGCCTGCTCTGTCCACTGAGGGGCGTGACTCATCCTTTGTCCAGTGTCTCCATGCAGTATATGCTCCCCACCCATTGGTCATTTGGTAGCCATCTTGGTTATTAGATTGGTTGAGAGAGAGAGAGAGAGAGAGAGAGAGAGAGAGAGAGAGAGAGAGCACGTGCGCGCCAGCCAACATTCACATAACTTTTTTTACAGTTTATTGTTAAAATTGTTCTGTTTTATTACTATTTATTATTAATCTTTTACTGTGCCTAAT